>CM050420.1:31126144-31323072 GCA_027564155.1 Gymnocypris eckloni scoliostomus | reverse complement strand
GGTCACAGAGTCTGGAGGAAGAGAGGAGAGGCACAGAATCCACGTTGCTTGAGGTCCAGTGTAAAGTTTCCACAGTCAGTGATGATTTGGGCTGCTAGGTCATCTGCTGGTGTTGGTCCACTGTGTTTTCTGAAGTCCGCAGTCAACGCAGACATCTACCAGGAAATTTTAGAGCACTTCATGCATCCTTCTGCTGACAAGCTTTATGGAGATGCTGATTTCATTTTCCAACAGGACTTCAGCACCTGCCCACACTGCCAAAGGTACCAAAAGCTGTACTGTGCTTGATTGGCCAGCAAACTCTTCTGACCTGAACCCGATAGAGAATCTAGAAATCACCTGAGCAGTGGCGCAAACCGATCACCTCCATGCCACGCCGAATTGATGCAGTAATTCATGCAAAAGGAGGCCCAACCAAGTATTGAGTGCATAGAAATTAACATGCTTTTCAGAAGCCTGACATTTCTGTTTAAAATATCCTTTTTTTTTATTGATCTTATGTAATATTCTAATTTTCTGAGATGCTGAATTTTGGGTTTTCGTTATCTGTAAGCAATAATCATCACAATTTCAAGAAATAAAGGCTTGAAATATTTCACTCTATGTGTAATGAATCTATATAATATATGGGTTTCACTTTCTGAAATGAGTGACAAAAAATATTGACCGGTTTCATGATATTCAATTTTTTTTTTTAGATGTACCTGTTTTCATGTCCATTTAATAATTGTCATTACTATTTTGCATCTACAATGTATGAGAACATGTTCTTTTTGCTTCTCTATATCTGAAATGTACTAAAATCTGAAATGGTGTCTATATTTTTGTATATGTGCACATCAAAGTTTGGTTTTGGTTGAATTACTGACTGGTTTTTTTACCAAAACCTTTTGTCTAAATAAGTTTTACTTCTGGAAAATATCTCAGATTATCCTACACTGTAAAAGAAAAGTTTAAGCTTCAGCAGGTTTTTGGGTTTTCTCATTTTTTTTTACAGTGTAATCCACTTTACTTGGCAGCTCAGAGTTCAAAGACACACACACTAGTTTAACATTTAATCTTAAAAAGAAGTATGTATTTTTGTGTGCTTTTCTGAAACACTGATTGTCACTTTCAGCAAATTCAAGCCAACTTCATCGTTGTGATTCATCCCGGATCAAAAACCCTGCGGCTGGGCCGGGCTACAGACACCGTACCCATCAGCGTGCCTCACCTCATCGCCCGCAGACACAAACAGCCCGGTCAGCGCCGCTATGAGGACCAGAGCCTCTTACGAGAAGGACTGAATGCAAGTTACTTCACCGCCTCTGCTAAATATTGAACGTTTATAATAGTGTAGCTAATGAAATACACTACAAAGACAAAGACAGACAAAGGTTTTTGCACATGTTTTTAAAGAAGTCCCTTCTATTTACCAAGCCTGCATTTATTTGATCCAAAGTGCTGTAATATTGTAAAATATTTGTACTATTTAAAATAACTGCTTTCAATTTTAATAGTTTTTAATGTAATTTATTTCTGTGATCAAAGCTGTATTTCCAGCATCATTACTCCAGTCTTTAGTGTCACATGATCTTCAGAAATCATTATAATATGCTGCTCAAGAAACATTTATTATTATTATTATTATCAATATTTAAAACAGTACATTTGTTTTAGGATTCTTTGATGAATAGAAATATCCAAAGATCAGCATTTATCTTAAATAAAAAGCTTTTGTAACACGCTATACCATGCAAAAGCTTGGAGTCAGTATTTTTTGGGGGGTCTATATCAGATTAATGCTCAATAATCAGCATATTATAATGATTTCTGGAGGATCATGTGACTAGAGTAATGACATCATCACAGGAATAAACTACATGTTAAAATATATTCAAATAGAAAACAGTTAATTTAAATAGTAAAAGTATTTCTAAATGTTGCTGTACTTTGGATCAAAGAAATGCGGGCTTGGTGAGCAGAAGAGGATTATTTAAAGAGGCGCTATTATACTCTTATACAAAGTCTTGATGTTGTTTTGGGGGTGTACCAGAACATGCTCTCATGCTCGGTGGTTCCAAAAATCACATTATTTTTCACATAATTGACATTATTACAATACCTGACACAAATGACTCGATTAGTTCCGGGTTTGATGAAGCCCTGCCTTCCGAGAAATGAAATGTGTTGTGATTGGTTAGCTGTCCCAGTGCGTTGTGATTGGCCAACAGCTTAGACAGTGTTTCAGCCCCGCCCCTCGCCAAAACAGCAAGTTCCTCAATATTGCCATATTAATTAAGACCTCGAGAATATTGAACAAGAGGATCGCGCAGAACCTTTGCACACATGGATATGTGGTAATGCCATTGTTGTGTTTTTGGGGACTAAATCATGTTTTAGATGGGATGTCAACAACAGCTTAAAAATAACTGCATTGACCATGTACAGATAAGTGCAGCGGTAATATGTATTATGTTTATTGTTCTTCAATTCTAACATAATAACATGAATCGTAGTGAAACTGTTAAACCATTGAATTTATTCATGCCATAGTCCTACAGAGTTACACTATTTGTGGCACATATATATCTGCAGATTAATTATCTGCCAGCGGGAGATAAATCGAGGTTTCCACGGCAAAGCTGCACACAAAGCAGAGCTCCGCTCACAAACGCTGCGTTATCAGACATTACATGCAAGATGAAATGAAAATAACATCTATAATTTAATGAAAACAGTCGGTTTCCATCAGAAATACAGTGATATTAAAACACCCGCATGTGCAATGCCCAACCAAGCGCTCCCTTCACCTGCCAAACATTAGAATTTCCGTAAGGCGGGATTTATCTTTGTGATGTCACAAATACAGGAAAATAACTTTGTAGTCCAAACAAAGCCATTCGTTGTACGTTCTTGAAAAGGGATTGCTATATACAGTGGGGCAAAAAAGTATTTAGTCAGCCACCAATTGTGCAAGTTCTCCCACTTAAAAAGATGAGAGAGGCCTGTAATTTTCATCATAGGTATACCTCAACTATGAGAGACAAAATAAGAAAACAAAATCCAGAAAATCACATTGTAGGATTTTTAAAGAATTTATTTGCAAATTATGGTGGAAAATAAGTATTTGGTCACCTACAAACAAGCAAGATTGCTGGCTCTCACAGACCTGTAACTTCTTCTTTAAGAGGCTCCTCTGTCCTCCACTCGTTACCTGTATTAATGGCATCTGTTTGAACTCGTTATCAGTATAAAAGACACCTGTCCACAACCTCAAACAGTCACACTCCAAACTCCACTATGGCCAAGACCAAAGAGCTGTCAAAGGACACCAGAAACAAAATTGTAGACCTGCACCAGGCTGGGAAGACTGAATCTGCAATAGGTAAGCAGCTTGGTGTGAAGAAATCAACTGTGGGAGCAATTATTAGAAAATGGAAGACATACAAGACCACTGATAATCTCCCTCGATCTGGGGCTCACATAAGATCTCACCCGTGGGGTCAAAATGATCACAAGAACTGTGAGCAAAAATCCCAGAACCACACGGGGACCTAGTGAATGACCTGCAGAGAGCTGGGACCAAAGTAACAAAGGCTACCATCAGTAACACACTGCGCCGCCAGGGACTCAAATCCTGCAGTGCCAGGACGTGTCCCCCTGCTTAAGCCAGTACATGTCCAGGCCCGTCTGAAGTTTGCTAGAGAGCATTTGGATGATCCAGAAGAGGATTGGGAGAATGTCATATGGTCAGATGAAACCAAAATAGAACTTTTGGTAAAAACTCAACTTGTCGTGTTTGGAGGAGAAAGAATGCTGAGTTGCATCCAAAGAACACCATACCTACTGTGAAGCATGGGGGTGGAAACATCATGCTTTGGGGCTGTTTTTCTGCAAAGGGACCAGGACGACTGATCTATGTAAAGGAAAGAATGAATGGGGCCATGTATCGTGAGATTTTGAATGAAAACCTCCTTCCATCAGCAAGGGCATTGAAGATGAAACGTGGCTGGGTCTTTCAGCATGACAATGATCCCAAACACACCGCCTGGCAACGAAGGAGTGGCTTCAGAAGAAGCATTTCAAGGTCCTGGAGTGGCCTAGCCAGTCTCCAGATCTCAACCCCATAGAAAATCTTTGGAGGAGTTGAAAGTCCGTGTTGCCCCGACAGCCCCAAACATCACTGCTCTAGAGGAGATCTGCATGGAGGAATGGGCCAAAATACCAGCAACAGTGTGTGAAAACCTTGTGAAGACTTACAGAAAACGTTTGACCTCTGTCATTGCCAACAAAGGGTATATAACAAAGTATTGAGATGACATTTTGTTTTTGACCAAATACTTATTTTCCACCATAATTTGCAAATAAATTCTTTCAAAATCCTACAATGTGATTTTCAGGATTTTTTTTTCTTATTTTGTCTCTCATTGTTGAGGTATACCTATGATGAAAATTACAGGCCTCTCTCATCTTTTTAAGTGGGAGAACTTGCACAATTGGTGGCTGACTAAATACTTTTTTGCCCCACTGTATATATATCTCCATTTGGAGTGGACTTTGAGATTTGTAACTTTGTAGATCGCCTTATTCCCAAACATACACACTGACTAAAAGTGAAAAAGCATAATAGGACCCCTATAAATAGCATTAAAAATCTTACTGTTGAAAAACGTTTGACTGCTAGTGTACATCAGTGGCTGATTGACCTGTATATTTTCCCTCATCTGTTGTTCACAGTCAGCAGACAGTAACGAACAGAGACAAAACGGGCTAAAAATGGTCGACCAGGTGATCTGGTCCAAGAAAATGTCCAATGGTGTGAGAAGAGCCCCGGTGTCTGCAGAGCAGGTACATCACACAGAAGATGCATCAGTGTTGTGAGGTCTTACTGTGAATGCTTGTGGATTCTGAGTGTGTGTTTGCAGGCCAGATTATACAACAGACAAATACGTCCCGCTGTGCTTGACCCAAACTCTAAAGTGACCTGGACAAATACAGCACATCAGCCTGAATATCTGGTCGGAGAAGAGGTGAGACAAGAACCTTATCATGAAAGTCATAAATGAACAAACTCTTTACCCTGGAGCATAAATGTCCACTTTTTAAAATTGAGATTCATGCATCATCTGAATAAATAAGCTTTCCATTGATGCATGGTTTGTTATGATTGGACAATATTTGAAAATCTGGAATCTGAGGGAGCAAAAAAATCTAAATATTGAGAAAATCACCTTTAAAGTTGTTCAAATTAAGTCCTTAGCTATGCATATTAATAATCTAAAATGAAGTTTTAATATATTTATTATAGGAAATTTACTAAATATATTCATGGAACATGATCTTTACTTAATATCTAATTATTTTTTTGTCATAAATGAGAAATGTGTAATTTTGACCCATGCAATGTATTGTTGGCTATTGCTACAAATATACCCCAGCGACTTAACACTGCTTTTGTGCTCCAGGGACACATATGTCCTATAAATTATAATGAGTGAAATACAGATGCATCGACACCAGAGGAATTAATAACATTTCTATTGTAAACACTGGTCAGTGCACATGCACAGAACATGGTAAACAGAAGCTCAGCCGTGCCTGCTTGACATGCGGTAACACACCTCTCTCTGTCTCTGCTGATCAGGCGCTGTATGTGAACCCTACAGACTGCTACAGCATCCACAGACCCATCTGCAGGGGCTATCTGAACACCCACAGCGGGCCGGGCGGCTCTCTCAGCGCTACGCTGGCGGACCTGGAGACCATCTGGTCTCACGCTGTACAGAAACTTCTAGAGATCCCGCTGAAGGATCTGAAGGTACACGAAGAACAGGTTTCATTTCACTGGCACATGGGGTTGAATCAGGGATGGCTCGATACCATCGCTTCGGTACGATACCAGAATGTAATACCTCAGTATAGATACTAAATCAATACCATAGGTGACAAATAATCAGCCTCAAAATATTTGTGTATTAAATTAGTTTTTATTAAAATAATAATAAAAACAGATTCATATCTTAATACCTTTGTAATTAAAAACCTACAGGGTTGTATTGGTACCTATATGTTATATAGGTTACCTATAGGTTACATTTTGATGTTGAAGAAAAATGATATAACTGAAGTAATAAAATATATTCAAATCTTCTTCAGTGCAAACAAAGTAATATGTTACACATGAAGTAACGCAACAAATATTGCTTTATTGTAAAGTGTTATTCTTACAGTCAAAGTAATATTCATTTACGGATTTCAGACTCGGCAAAAGAAAACCATTAAATATAAATAAATCTCACTCTCTTGGCTGCTTCATATTAGTAGAAACATATCATTGATATTGATATGAGCGTGTCACACACGCACGTTTGAGCTACTTTATGTATGTGCGTTGATCAGTTGTGAATAAAAATCCAATTAAATCTGCATTTATGAATGATGCACTCACCTGTCGATCTCTTAATTCTCTGAAAATATCACGATGAGCAGTGACAAATGCTTAAAAAGTTTTGATGAGTTTCTATGGTAACACGTGATTTATAGCAACGCTTGCATACAGGTGCATTAAGATCAGTTCCTTCACCGTCATCATCTGTTTTGTATGCAAAGTAATGCCATATTTCACTTCTACTGTTCTCTTTATTTATTAATTTCGGTGATATATACTGAACAAAATTATAGAGCAACAATTGTTTTTGCCCCCATTTTTCATGAGCTGAACTCAAAAATCTAAGACTTTTTCTATGTACACAAAATGCCTATTTCTCTCAAATATTGTTCACAATTCTGTCTAAATCTGTGTTAGTGAGCACTTCTTTGCCGAGATAATCCATCCACCTCACTGATGTGGCATATCAAGATGCTGATTAGACAGCATGATTATTGCAAAGGTGTGTCTTAGGCTGGCCACAATAAAAGGCCACTCTAAAATGTGCAGTTTTACTGTATTTGGGGGCTCTGTCTCAAAACCAGTATCAGTATCTGGTGTGACCACCATTTGCCTCACACAGTGCAACACATCTCCTTCACATAGAGTTGATCAGGTTGTTGATTGTGGCCTGTGGGATATTGGTCCACTCCTCTTTAATGGCTGTGTGAAGTTGCTGGATATTGGCAGGAACTGGAACACGCTGTCGATATCGCCGATCCAGAGCATCCCAAACATGCTCAATGGTGACATGTCCGTGTGTAGTGCTGACCATGCAAGAACTGGGATGTTTTAGCTTCCAGGAATTGTGTACAGATCCTTGCAACATGGGGCCGTGCATTATCATGCTGCAACATGAGGTGATGGTCGTGGATGAATGGCACAACAATGGGCCTCAGGATCTCGTCACGTATCTCTGTGCATTCAAAATGCCATCAATAAAATGCACCTGTGTTCATTGTCCATAACATATGCCTGCCTATACCATAACCCTACCGCCACCATGGGCCACTCGATCCACAACGTTGACATCAGCAAACCGTTCACCCACACGACGCCATACACTCTGTATGCCATCTGCCCTGTATAGTGAAAACCAGGATTCATCCGTGAAGAGATGAACCTCTCCAAAGTGCCAGACGCCTTCGAATGTGAGCATTTGCCCACTCAAGTCCATTACGACGACGAACTGCAGTCAGGTCGAGACCTGATGAGGACAACGAGCATGCAGATGAGCTTCCCTGAGACGGTTTCTGACAGTTTGTGCAGAAATTCTTTGGTTATGCAAACCGATTGTTGCAGCAGCTGTCCGGGTGGCTGGTCTCAGACGATCTTGGAGGTGAAGATGCTGGATGTGGAGGTCCTGGGCTGGTGTGGTTACACGTGGTCTGCAGTTGTGAGGCCGGTAGGATGTACTGCCAAATTCTCTGAAACACCTTTGGAGACGGCTTATTGTAGAGAAATGAACATTCAATTCACGGGCAACAGCTCTGGTGGACATTCCTGCAGTCAGCATGCCAATTGCACGCTCTCTCAAAACATGCGACATCTGGGGCATTGTGCTGTGTGATAAAACTGCACATTTTAGAGTGGCCTTTTATTGTGGCCAGCCTAAGGCACACTTGTGCAATAATCATGCTGTCTAATCAGCATCTTGATATGCCACACCTGTGAGGTGGATGGATTATCTTGTTCACTAACACAGATTTAGGCAGATTTGTGAACAATATTTGAGAGAAATATGCCTTTTATGTACATAGAAAAAGTCTTAGATTTTTGAGTTCAGCTCATGAAAAATGGGGGCAAAAACAATTGTTGCGTCTATAATTTTGTTCAGTATATATCAACGCACCCGAAATTAATAAATAAAGAGAACAGTAGAAGTGAAATATGGCATTACTTTGCATACAAAACAGATGATGATGGTGAAGGAACTGATCTTAATGCACCTGTATGCAAGCGTTGCTATAAATCACGTGTTACCACAGAAATTCATCAAACCTTTTTAAGCATTTGTCACTGCTCATCTGCCACACCTGTGAGGTGGATGGATTATCTCGTTCACTAACACAGATTATAATAGATTTGTGAACCATATTTGAGAGAAATAGGTATTTTGTGTACATAGAAATAGTCTTAGATTTTTGAGTGTAGCTCATGAAAAACGGGGGCAAAAACAAAAGTGTTGCATCTATAACTTTGTTCAGTGTAGTTGCATCTGTTTGATCCATCACGTAATTCTGTTGTCACATTTAGCGATTGCGCAGCAATTTGGGAAGCACTGCCACCTGCAGGTGCACTTCGGGACAGCAGCGTATTAAATACAGAATTGAGCAAAATTATGATTTTGTTTCATTATGGTATGTTATGATATTATGATATCGTACCATTTTAAATATTATACAGTGGGGCAAAAAAGTATTTAGTCAGCCACCAATTGTGCAAGTTCTCCCACTTAAAAAGATGAGAGAGGCCTGTAATTTTCATCATAGGTATACCTCAACTATGAGAGAAAAAATAAGAAAAAAAAATCCAGAAAATCACATTGTAGGATTTTTAAAGAATTTATTTGCAAATTATGGTGGAAAATAAGTATTTGGTCAATAACAAAATTTCATCTCAATACTTTGTTATATACCCTTTGTTGGCAATGACAGAGGTCAAACGTTTTCTGTAAGTCTTCACAAGGTTTTCACACACTGTTGCTGGTATTTTGGCCCATTCCTCCATGCAGATCTCCTCTAGAGCAGTGATGTTTTGGGACTTTCAACTCCCTCCAAAGATTTTCTATGGGGTTGAGATCTGGAGACTGGCTAGGCCACTCCAGGACCTTGAAATGCTTCTTCTGAAGCCACTCCTTCGTTGCCAGGCGGTGTGTTTGGGATCATTGTCATGCTGAAAGACCCAGCCACGTTTCATCTTCAATGCCCTTGCTGATGGAAGGAGGTTTCACTCAAAATCTCACGATACATGGCCCCATTCATTCTTTCCTTTACACAGATCAGTCGTCCTGGTCCCTTTGCAGAAAAACAGCCCCAAAGCATGATGTTTCCACCCCATGCTTCACAGTAGGTATGGTGTTCTTTGGATGCAACTCAGCATTCTTTCTCCTCCAAACACGACAAGTTGAGTTTTTACCAAAAAGTTCTATTTTGGTTTCATCTGACCATATGACATTCTCCCAATCCTCTTCTGGATCATCCGAATGCTCTCTAGCAAACTTCAGAGGGGCCTGGACATGTACTGGCTTAAGCAGGGGCACACGTCTGGCACTGTAGGATTTGAGTCCCTGGCGCAGTGTGTTACTGATGGTAGCCTTTGTTACTTTGGTCCCAGCTCTCTGCAGGTCATTCACTAGGTGTTCTGGGATTTTGCTCACAGTTCTTGACCTATTGCAGATTCAGTCTTCCCAGCCTGGTGCAGGTCTACAATTTTGTTTCTGGTGTCCTTTGACAGCTCTTTGGTCTTGGCCATAGTGGAGTTTGGAGTGTGACTGTTTGAGGTTGTGGACAGGTGTCTTTTATACTGATAACGAGTTCAAACAGATGTCATTAATACAGGTAACGAGTGGAGGACAGAGGAGCCTCTTAAAGAAGAAGTTACAGGTCTGTGAGAGCCAGCAATCTTGCTTGTTTGTAGGTGACCAAATACTTATTTCCCACCATAATTTGCAAATAAATTCTTTAAAAATCCTACAATGTGATTTTCTGGATTTTTTTTTCTTATTTTGTCTCTCATAGTTGAGGTATACCTATGATGAAAATTACAGGCCTCTCTCATCTTTTTAAGTGGGAGAACTTGCACAATTGGTGGCTGACTAAATACTTTTTTGCCCCACTGTATATATACCGGTATTTTTCCAGTACCGGTATACCGCGCATCCCTAGTTTGAATGATTTGACAACTTTGTTTTGATTTTTTTGTTTTAGTATTACAGATGCATCCTTCTGATCCCTGACATCTACAACAGGCAGCACGTGAAGGAAGTTGTTAATATGCTGCTGGATAAAATGGGCTTCTCAGGTATGTCACTAAAACCATTTACACTTGCAGGCGAGACAGTGGTCATGTGCACCTCATATTCATATTCCATACACCATGTAATGCTCTGTTGCTTTTAGAAAGTATTAAATTGCAGAACTCAAATGTAAATATAAAGCTGTTCTTGGCCACGCTTGTGTGATCCGTGTTGATTAGTCCAGTGCTTCTGAAAGAGCTGGACTAGACTTCAGAAAGCATTCTGCTTCAATTAAATGACAATCAGTCGTGGTGTTTAGTCAGTGGTATTTCATTTAGGTCTCATTCAGCACTGAAGCACACATTTACACACATACACACATTTAACTTGTTGAGATTTTTTTTCCCACCAATTAATACACTTGTGACAACAACAGAGTTTCTGATTAAACTGCATATGTTACAAGATACGATATTTGTCAGTGACACTTGGATCTGTAGAGCTTACGTTGATCATTAACATTAAATCTTTATATCTTGAGCAAATCAAATGTTTGAAAATTGTGGGATTATTATTATTCTGAACACAACCACAATAAAATAGTACAATGACAAACTCACATATACCAAACATAGAACTTTTATTAACAAAAGCGGACTAAAATAGATATATTTTGAACACAAATTAAGAATAATTCATTTCATTGTCTTATTCAGCCACACTGTACTTACTTATTCTCTTGTTTCTTAATTTACGGCCGCAGTCGAATGTTTAAAGAGAGAACAAATTAGTAAATCATGGAAACATATTCTTAATTTGTGGCATGGATATATATATGTTATTCCACATATCATGTGCTCGCTTCTGTATATAACTGTGTTGCAACACAAAAAGGTTTTACCTTTACTTTAAAAGGGATGCTTAGTGTGTGGTGTATTATTATTTTGGTCACACTATTATCTACAACCTTTGCACCAATAAACTCCTAATTTGCTGTTTATAGACAGTTAGAAAGATAGTTGTTAAGTTTATGTATTAGGTAGGATCTAAAATAATGTCAAGGTGAGTAAGGCATTTATATGTGTTAATAAGTACTAATAAGCAGCCGATATGCTAGTAATAAGCATGCTTTTAAGTAACTAGTTAATAGTGGGATTTGGTCCCTAAACTAATGTTTATTTTTAGTTTTTTATGTAAACACAACAACAATAAAACAAAGGTAAACTTACATTAAACATAGACAAAATCCTATTTTTTTTATTTAATCAAAAAGTCTTAAATTGTACAAGATAGTGTTAATTATGATATCAAGAGATCTTAAATTTGGGACCAGAGATGCGATTATTGCTTGATGTGACAAATGTTAAATATAAGCGCTGCGCGTTTCAAAGTCCGGTGCTGCGGTGCTTTGTGTTCTGCCGTTACTGGAAACAGTTATATTTCTGCCTCTCCGAAAGCGCCACCTGCTGACTGAGAATGAATGTGCATTTTCAATACGCCTGATGTTTTTGTTCAGACCAATGTTTTTACCCTGGAAACACGCAGAGCTGTACATGTGAACTGGTGGATCGATAGTAATGCATTATACAAATCTAAACAGTAAAATGTATTGATATGTTATTTAATTAATATAAAAACTATTGATAATAATTGTTTACTTGCCTTAATATAATTAATACTTGCATACTTTTGACAAAAAAAAATGGTTTAAAGGCTGAAATGGGAATAATTTTATAAAACATTTGGTTTTTGTAAAAAATCATGCTTTTTATCGTTTTATATGTTACTATAGACATTGACCAACCTGCTCATATGCTATTCATGTTTTGTGAGCTTTGGTTTGATACCAGATTCTTCGCCATCATCTTGTCAGTCATCTCTCCTAGCTCTATGATAGTAAACTACATAGTTTTAATTTAAAAGGCAAAACACTGGTGTGCGGATGTCATGAAATCAGGGTAAGGCCCAACACTGTAACACAGCCTAACTTGTTCTCCTCTGCAGCTGTTGTTGTGCATCAGGAGTCGGTGTGCGTGACCTTTGGCAGCGGCCTGAGCAGTGCGTGTGTGGTGGATGTTGGTGACCAGAAGACCAGCGTGTGCTGCGTGGAGGACGGCGTGTCCCACCGCAGCTCCAGGTCAGAGAAACACACTATGCGCTTTATTATACGCTATGTTAAATGTTTCATATTTTCTGAAGACAATGCTTCCTGTGTAAAACTCAAACCAAAACAACACACTTCTCTTCAACAAGACACACTGACGCACAAATGTTGATGCACACACATTCGTGTTAGAGGATTTTACATAAAAAAAATCATAATTTAGAAGTAAAAGCTATTTTGTGTCCTGTTTTTGACCCCCTCATCAGAAAGCACTGCTTGAATAGACGTGGAGGATTACTCTGAAGTAAACACACACTGCTGTGATTGGCTAAGAGCTGTGTATGTTTGACAGTCTATATTCCTCACAGATGGATGCTGTTGTGATTTTGGTTAAAAACACATAAATAACTCAATACATAAACGATCTGTTTAACAGACACAGCAATAGTGATCATGTAATAAAAACAGTTACTTACACTTGTGTTGCAACATTACTGTCAGATCCAATATAGTTGGCACAGCATTGTCTTTAGTTTCAATATTTGTGAAACATTTTATATATTTTTTTTTAGAGAGATGTACCAAGTATTGAGTACATATACAGTAAATTAATATACTTCCCAGAAGGCCAACAATTCACAAAAGCATTTTTTTTATTGGTCTTATGAAGTATTATAATTTGTTGAGATAGTGAATTGATGGGTTTTTGTTAAATGTGAGCCAAAATCATCCCAATTAAAAGAACCAAAGACTTAAACTACTTCAGTCTGTGTGCACTGAATTTATTTAATACACGAGTTTCACAATTTTAGATGAATTACTGAAATAAATGAACTTTTCCACGACATTTATCGAGATGCACCTGTATGTGTATGTGTGTGTATATACATATATACATATACATATACAGGTGCTGGTCATATAATTAGAATATCATCAAAAATATGCTGGCTGTTCACAGAGCTCTGTGTCCAAGCACAGTAATAGAGAGGCGAAGGGAAGGAAAAGATGTGGTAGAAAAAAGTGTACAAGCAATAGGGATAACCGCACCCTGGAGAGGATTGTGAAACAAAACCCATTCAAAAATGTGGGGGAGATTCACAAAGAGTGGACTGCAGCTGGAGTCAGTGCTTCAAGAACCACTACGCACAGACGTATGCAAGACATGGGTTTCAGCTAGGGCTGTGATGATAACCGCATTACCGCTTCACCGCGGTAATGAGATGCGACCGCGGTGTTGAGGTCATCACCGTCATCACCGCATTGTTTTTCGCGGGATCCGACCAAATGTCTTGCAACACGAGAATAAAACACGGTAACGGTCGGTAACTCTGGTGTAATTTGAACGGGAGTGGGCGGTCTAACAATATCCCGTTCCCAACATCCTTTCAGAACAGCATATCTGTGTTTTACTCCCTCTTACCGCTCACGCTGCGCACGCAGCACCAGTGCTTCTGTGTCATGTGTTTTATTGTGTGCGCGGCTGCAGCCACCCTGACAGAACAGGCGATCTGCATGTGCATATAGGCGAGGCAGTCGCCTCGTCAGGGGCAATATTTTGGTTTATCTTTTGGGCATTTGTTATCACTGCTTAGTTATTCTACATCTAAATTAACTTTGCTTCATATGCTCCCCAACTGGCGTCATCTATAGACTATTCTACATGCAAAACATTATAATGTTCATTCATAAATGTCATCAAATCGAATAAAACTATCCAGACATGAATACCTTTTGCTGCTGGTGCTGTCTGATGAGTTTTAAAGCCAGACACGCGCTTCTGTGAGAGAGCGGTGGAGGTAACAAGTGTAATATTATCTATTAAATAGGCTTACGTACACCCAAAACCGTGTTTTGCTGTGTTTTAGCCAAGTGGAATACTCAATATTTAGCGTTTATCATATACAGTGTTTAATTGGTGTAATAAAGCGGGGTGATCGATCCGGCATCAAAGGATGGAGAGGTAAGAGATCATTCGCGCAACTCCGTTGACCCACTTGAGTGATTACCAGCTTGCATCAGTTGCTTTTATTGTGTGCATATACTCTAAAAATCACGGTTATTTTATTAAAAACAAATTTGTAATGTTTGGCAGTTTTTTTTGTAACCCATATCCTATTTGACAGTCGCAGAGTCTGCGTTTGCTTTGAGTGCACGTAGATATTTTGCCTTCTCTTGGTGAAATGAGTTCTCAGTGCCACTTACTTTTGTCAAATATAGGTTTGTTTCATGTAATCTATAAAACAGTAAACGATTTTATTTTATGCAAAGCAAACCAAGTCACCTAAACGAGCCACATCAGGTTTTTTTGCGACTATGAAAGTTTTATTTTTACTTCTAAAATGCTTGTTAAACGAATTAAAAAATAAGAAATGTTGTATACATGTTTAAACGGTGAAATATGTTTTATTAAGAACTGTATTTGACAAAAATAAAGGCACTAAGACAAGAAAGAAAGAAAGAAAGAAAGAAGAATAAAAAACAATGACAAGCTCAAACAAAACGAAACCAACAGCGACTATATAAAATAATCAAATTAATAATTATTTAATCAGCATGTTTTAATTTTGTGTCGCTAGTGGTTTGCGTCAATACGTTTAAATTAAAATGTCTTTGGTCTGTGCTCTGGAAGTGTTCTGTTAATTCTGCTAAACTTTAATTACTACAACTCAAATTAAAACCGAAACTAACCTGTATAGGGTAGAAAACTCCACTAAATAAAAACTACACTAAAATTAACCAAATTATTAAAAAATAAAAACGAAACTTAAATTTTTAGCGAAAATTGAAAGCAATATTAAAATAAAAACGAATTTAAAAATGCAAAACTACAATAACCCTGACACAAACGTATTTAACTGGAGGAAGAGGATCCGTCAGATGAGATGATCGGAGTTCAGAGGTGCTGATCCGGACCGGGTTTGTTCAGATTAAGCCCTGACTGCTAATAGCACATGCCCGTGCTTGCTTTTATTTTAATGTAGTTGTTAATAAACAAATTATCCAATCTTTCACATGCATCTTTAAAATCGTATTTGAGTGAAGTGGAGGCGGCACGGCAGGGTTTTGCCCAGAGCCCTGTCGATGAGTAACAGAGCAGAATAAAGATGAAGTTTAGCTAAGTGTGGATTCTTCAACTGCGACTGCAAAATGGTCAATTTACTGTGAAGAAACCCATGTCAGGCAAATCTGACACGGGACATTCTTCTCAGGGAAGTTAAATTGTTTGGTTTCATGAAAAAGAGATTTAATTTTGCAATGTCTAAGCCAACGGTTTTGTTCATATTTTACATATAAATTTAAATGACAGATGTCTTTTTTTTCTCTGCGACACTTTTCGTGTTGACAGCAAAGGTTAAACAAATTTAGTATTTTGATAAGAATAAAATAACAAACATGCTATTTTATACATTTTTGTACAAACTGGCCACAGTATTATTTTTTTTTCTCTGCAACACTTATTATTACGTTGACAACAAAATGTAAAACTAATTTGATTCTGGACAAGGCAGAATAAAATAAATAGCCTACAATAAAATAATTTTTGTGCAGACTACATTTTTATTTGTTATCTCTCTCTTTCAGTAGAGGAAATGTAATTGTGAGATTCTGGAAACTAGATATATTTTGCGGGAACGGTCGGGTCAGGAAGAAGAAAAAAACATATTTTATTTTGCACTTTAAAAAGGTTGTTATTATAAATGTAGCCTAACGAATCGTCAAATAATATTAATTACATTAATTTATATACTAATTTGCTGTTACAACCTATCCGTTTCAACAAACACATTTTGCAACAAGTTGCGTTTGGACAAGTGCGTTTATATCCACAGACTCTTACCCGAAAAACAATGTCTAAAGAAATATGAATCGAAGTTTAGCACAAATCATAAGAACTAAGCATGGGGCATGTTGAGCTCACTTGTTGTTTCTGCAGCTTGCTCAGGTTGTTATTCTTTTAATAATTTTTACAAAGAATGGGTTACAAACGATGACAAAGACTGTTCCATAATTCCTATTAAACTCAGAAGATATTGAAAAAAAAAAAAGTTATAGAGATTAATATTATTTTGTTATTATTGTTAATTTAATTTGCTGTTTTAAGAATAAAGACGACGACTTTATTATTATTCATTTCCATGTTCATTTACAAGCTGCATGCGTTCTTGATAAAGTCATTCAGGGCTCTACTCATTCTTCCCACTGGTCGCAACTTTCTCTTTTTGATGCAACATTATGATAAAAGTTAATCAGCATGCATTGATTAATCTAGTTTATAGCTATATGGTAACGAAAGTGTTCAACATTCAACCCATTCTTTTTCATCAGTATTATTTGTGTCACCTTCTCTGGTTTAAGAAGCAGTCTTTTACTTTAGTTTGAAAACCAATTCCTCCAGTGTGTTGAGCTTAGTCCGGCTGCGTGCACCTTCGCGCTTGTGCTGATGCAGTGAGTGTAGGCTCTACCCACAAAGCGCTCGTGCTGAAAGTGCATCTCTTCACGTGATCAGTGAAATCTGACTCCTGCTACAATGTGCTGTGGCTCTGCAGCGTGCAGACGCGACCATGTCAATTTTTTTACAGGCGTGCGATTAACCGCCAAACTGCGATATTTGTTGCTGCTTCACCGCGGTAAGGAAAAATCCAATACCGTCACAGCCCTAGTTTCAGCTGTCGCATTCCTTGTGTCAAGCCACTCTTGAACAACAGACAGCGTCAGAAGCGTCTCGTCTGGCCTAAAGACAAAAAGGACTGGACTGCTGCTGAGTGGTCCAAAGTTATGTTCTCTGATGAAAGTAAATATAGCATTTCCTTTGGAAATCAGGGTCCCAGAGTCTGGAGGAAGAGAGGAGAGGCACAGAATCCACGTTGCTTGAGGTCCAGTGTAAAGTTTCCACAGTCAGTGATGGTTTGGGGTGCCATGTCATCTGCTGGTGTTGGTCCACTGTGTTTTCTGAGGTCCAAGGTCAATACAGCCGTATACCAGGAAGTTTTAGAGCACTTCATGCTTCCTGCTGCTGACCAACTTTATGGAGATGCAGATTTCATTTTCCAACAGGACTTGGCACCTGCACAGTGCCAAAGCTACCAGTACCTGGTTTAAGGACCATGGTATCCCTGTTCTTAATTGGCCAGCAAACTCGCCTGACCTTAACCCCATAGAAAATCTATGGGGTATTGTGAAGAGGAAGATGCGATATGCCAGACCCAACAATGCAGAAGAGCTGAAGGCCACTATCAGAGCAACCTGGGCTCTCATAACACCTGAGCAGTGCCACAGACTGATCGACTCCATGCCACGCCGCATTGCTGCAGTAATTCAGGCAAAAGGAGCCCCAACTAAGTATTGAATGCTGTACATGCTCATACTTTTCATGTTCATACTTTTCAGTTGGCCAAGATTTCTAAAAATCCTTTCTTTGTATTGGTCTTAAGTAATATTCAAATTTTCTGAGATACTGAATTTGGGGTTTTCATTAGTTGTCAGTTATAATCATCAAAATTAAAAGAAATAAACACTTGAAATATATCAGTCTGTGTGGAATGAATGTATACATTATACAAGTTTCACTTTTTGAATGGAATTAGTGAAATAAATCAACTTTTTGATGATATTCTAATTATATGACCAGCACCTGTGTATATGCTGTCAATAGATAAAAAAAATTTAACTAATCGCACATTTTCTTTTAAATTAATCGCGATTAATCCCACCTAACATTAAAGTTTTTAAATCTACTTTTATTTTTCAATAATTTCACATTCAATCTTCAAATGAACTATGTACAAACAACATAAAGACAGTATATTATTTATATGTATTTAATTAAAAAAAAATTATGACTGAAGGCCAGCATCTTTGATATCAATACTACTGATGTCTTTTCTCTTAATATTTAACCCTTGACTGTAGCCATTCAGCATTACAGTAGAATTGAGAGCTATCAATTTGAACATTTATTAGACTTAACTTCTAATTTAAGTGAACTTAAAACAATCTTCACATGAACCCATTATAATAAATGACATATTTAGCTATCTGTGCCTTCAGCAGAAATATACAGAAAATGAATAGTTACCAAAAACTAAATTCTCAACTAAATATAGATGAACCCCTTAAAGCTATAACAGTTATTGATTTCCTCTTTTTTTATGGTCTTGCATTAATAGACATCACAGCAGCAGGTTATGAGCTTATTTACCTGCTATTGCTATAAAAGCTGCTGAATGTGACGCGGATCTGACATGCATCTTATTTTTTCTTAACTCTAATCACCTTTTCTGACTCGCTTCAGGTCTTAAAGTCTCCACCAATGAGCGGATGATTGAATCGGGGGTGTTAGATGAGGGAGACAGTGCTGGGGTGTATCAGAACAGTTTTTAAAACCATTTCAGAGACATGTTCTTAAATGTGACGCATATGTAATATATTGTATGCATGCACACAGTTTAAAGCGGCTTTTTAACGCATTTTTGGTAACTCCATGCCTTACATACTGATAAACAATGTATAGCCTGAATGCACTGTAAGTCGCTTTGGATAAAACCCTAGCCCGCCCCGCCCCTGCGTTAATTGCATTAAACATTTTTAACGCGTTAATCTGAAAAATGAATCAACTGTGTTAACGGCCTAATTTTGACACCTCTAATATATATATATATATATATATATATACATATATATATATATATACATACATACATACATATACATATACATATACATATATATATATATATATATATATATATATATATATATATATATATATAATATGCCCTTATTTTTCTATGGAAAACCATATCTGTCCCGTATGTTCTTTTTCTGAAGTTGGCAAACCTATGTATTACTCACTCATGATCTCTTATTGATGTGTTCTTTTGTCATGCAGCACAAGCGCAAGTAAGAATACTTTGAGCTCTTGTGCCATCTCTGTTGAATGCATGTGTTTTTGTGCAGGTTGTGTCTTGCGTACGGAGGCTCGGATGTGACGCGGTGTTTTTTCTGGCTCATGCAGAGAGCTGGGTTTCCCTACAGAGAATGTCAGCTCGGCAACAAACTGGACTGTGTGTTACTGCAGCAGCTCAAAGAATCCTTCTGCCATCTGGATCAGGTGACGCTCAGCACATGGAGCTAAACAAACGAGTCAGCCTTTTGTCAATATTCACTAGGGCTGGGCGGTATGACCGTATATATCGTTACAGCGGAATAACGTGCCCATAAAGTGTTTTAATGGTCAAATTAAATTGTATTAATAAAAAATCATGTCTAATTAATTAATTAATTCATGAAACTTATAGAATTAACAAAAATGACACGTTTAGGGCTGTATTAAATTTGTTATTTTTTCTCACCTTATGTTTTATTGTTACCAAATTATGTGTTTTAGCACGTCTAATTATTTGAATGCATACAAACATTTTGTTTAATTCTTACAGTAGCCTTATAAAATGTTTTCCCTCAGAAACTCTGTCTTGTGTATTTAAAATTGTATTGGTTATCAGATAAAGGCATAAAACATTGATTTAATTTATATTTTAATTCATGAAAATTAAACATTTACATTTTTGGCAAATAAACGGGATTTACTATTCAAATTGAAATATTTTGTGATTATTTTGTAAAAAATTAATTTGTATTATTTTCCAACAGTAGTATTAATATTACGTACATTCTACTAAATAATAGTAATATATCTATTTCTGGCACAATGTCTTCCAGTTAACCTAGACTTTTATTTTGACGGGTTTCCGTGAATATTGTTTTGTGTGTAGATGATATGAGGCAAGTGTAGACTTTTATTTTGACGGGTTTCCGTGAATAGTTCTGTGTGTAGATGATATGAGGCGAGTTTAGACTTTTATTTTAAGGGTTTCCGTGAATAGTTGTGTGTGTAGATGATATGAGGCGAGTTAAGACTTTTATTTTGATGGGTTTCCGTGAATAGTTGTGTGTGTAGATGATATGAGGCAAGTTTAGACTTTTATTTTGACGGGTTTCCATGAATAGTTTTGTGTGTATATGATATGATGCGAGTTTAGATTTTATTTTGACGGGTTTCCGTTAATGGTTCTGTGTGTAGATGAAATGAGGCTAGTTTAGACTTTTATTTTGACGGGTTCACGTGAATAGTTGTGTGTATATGATATGAGGCAAGTTTAGACTTTTATTTTGACAGGTTTCCGTGAATAGTTCTGTGTGTAGATGATATGAGGCGAGTTTAGACTTTTATTTTGATGGGTTTCCGTGAATAGTTCTGTGTGTATATGATATGAGGCGAGTTTAGACTTTTATTTTGACAGGTTTCCGTGAATAGTTCTGTGTGTAGATGATATGAGGCTAGTTTAGACTTTTATTTTGACAGGTTCTCGTGAATAGTTGTGTGTATATGATATGAGGCAAGTTTAGACTTTTATTTTGACAGGTTTCCGTGAATAGTTCTGTGTGTAGATGATATGAGGCGAGTTTAGACTTTTATTTTGACGGGTTTCCGTGAATAGTTCTGTGTGTAGATGATATGAGGCGAGTTTAGACTTTTATTTTGATGGGTTTCCGTGAATAGTTCTGTGTGTATATGATATGAGGCTAGTTTAGACTTTTATTTTGAATGGTTTCGTGAATAGTTCTGTGTGTAGATGATATGAGGCGAGTTTAGACTTTTATTTTGACGGGTTTCCGTGAATAGTTCTGTGTGTATATGATATGAGGCTAGTTTAGACTTTTATTTTGATGGGTTTCCGTGAATAGTTGTGTGTGTATATGATACGAGGATAGTTTAGACTTTTATTTTGACGGGTTTCCGTGAATAGTTCTGTGTGTAGATGATATGAGGCGAGTTTAGACTTTTATTTTGATGGGTTTCCGTGAATAGTTGTGTGTGTAGATGATATGAAGCGAGTTTAAACTTTTATTTTGACGGGTTTCGTGAATAGTTCTGTGTGTAGATGATATGAGGCAAGTTTTTGACTTTTATTTTGTTGGGTTTCCGTGAATAGTTGTGTGTGTATATGATACGAGGATAGTTTAGACTTTTATTTTGATGGGTTTCCGTGAATAGTTTGTGTGTGTAGATGATATGAGGCGAGTTAAGACTTTTATTTTGATGGGTTTCCGTGAATAGTTGTGTGTGTAGATGATATGAGGCAAGTTTAGACTTTTATTTTGACGGGTTTCCATGAATAGTTTTGTGTGTATATGATATGATGCGAGTTTAGATTTTATTTTGACGGGTTTCCGTTAATAGTTCTGTGTGTAGATGAAATGAGGCTAGTTTAGACTTTTATTTTGACGGGTTCACGTGAATAGTTGTGTGTATATGATATGAGGCAAGTTTAGACTTTTATTTTGACAGGTTTCCGTGAATAGTTCTGTGTGTAGATGATATGAGGCGAGTTTAGACTTTTTTATTTTGATGGGTTTCCGTGAATAGTTCTGTGTGTATATGATATGAGGCGAGTTTAGACTTTTATTTTGACAGGTTTCCGTGAATAGTTCTGTGTGTAGATGATATGAGGCTAGTTTAGACTTTTATTTTGACAGGTTCACATGAATAGTTGTGTGTATATGATATGAGGCAAGTTTAGACTTTTATTTTGACAGGTTTCCGTGAATAGTTCTGTGTGTAGATGATATGAGGCGAGTTTAGACTTTTATTTTGACGGGTTTCCGTGAATAGTTCTGTGTGTAGATGATATGATGCGAGTTTAGACTTTTATTTTGATGGGTTTCCGTGAATAGTTCTGTGTGTATATGATATGAGGCGAGTTTAGACTTTTATTTTGAATGGTTTCCGTGAATAGTTCTGTGTGTAGATGATATGAGGCGAGTTTAGACTTTTATATTGACGGGTTTCCGTGAATAGTTCTGTGTGTATATGATATGAGGCTAGTTTAGACTTTTATTTTGATGGGTTTCCGTGAATAGTTGTGTGTGTATATGATACGAGGATAGTTTAGACTTTTATTTTGACGGGTTTCCGTGAATAATTCTGTGTGTAGATGATATGAGGCGAGTTTAGACTTTTATTTTAATGGGTTTCCGTGAATAGTTGTGTCTGTAGATGATATGAAGCGAGTTTAAACTTTTATTTTGACGGGTTTCCGTGAATAGTTCTGTGTGTAGATGATATGAGGCAAGTTTTTGACTTTTATTTTGTTGGGTTTCCGTGAATAGTTGTGTGTGTATATGATACGAGGATAGTTTAGACTTTTATTTTGATGGGTTTCCGTGAATAGTTTGTGTAGATTATATGAGGCTAGTTTAGACTTTTATTTTGATGGGTTTTTGTGAATAATTGTGTGTGTATATGATATGAGGCTAGTTTAGACTTTTATTTGGATGGGTTTCCGTGAATAGTTCTGTGTATATGATATGAGGCTAGTTTAGACTTTTATTTTGATGGGTTTCCGTGAATAGTTCTGTGTGTAGATGATATGAGGCTAGTTTAGACTTTTATTTTGACGGGTTCACATGAATAGTTGTGTGTATATGATATGAGGCGAGTTTAGACTTTTATTTTGAATGGTTTCCGTGAATAGTTCTGTGTGTAGATGATATGAGGCGAGTTTAGACTTTTATATTGACGGGTTTCCGTGAATAGTTCTGTGTGTATATGATATGAGGCTAGTTTAGACTTTTATTTTGATGGGTTTCCGTGAATAGTTGTGTGTGTATTAGTGATGCACCGATCATGATTTTTAAGTGGCCGATTCCGATACCGATTTTTCGAGCAAACTGGCGATTCCGATTCGATACCGATTTTTTCCTTTAAGCAACCAACAAGAAATAATGAAAGATTCTAACACAAATAAAGTGGTTATATAGTGAATATAGATTTGATTTAACATGTATAATATTTGTTTAAAAAATATATATATTTAAGAAAAAAGTTGCCCCCCAAATTCATGTCTGTGGTGTTTCAACAATGGATGTCACCCCTTTAAGAAAAGGGAGAATTCTATTTGGACTACTTCCTATGTGTAAGGGTCACTGCAGGTGCTGGTTGATCTGAGGGGTGCATGGGGAGTAGATTCTTTATTATACATTTTGAAGCTAGCTAAATCTCTGACAATTTCATGTGTTGTCATTAGTGTATGTGGTGTTATGTTGATAACTTGCAGATCTGGCATATTTTAATAAAAAAAATATAAATACATACTTGTTGATATTTCCAAAATGTCCCCTGATCTTGAAATCATCATGATGGTAGCCTCTAAGTCTAAGCTGATTTGTATGTGGTGTTACTGTCTCTGGTGTTAATGCATTTTCTGGTAACACAGAGCCTTTAGTAACTTTGCATTATAAGGTCTGTGGTGTTATAATTACGTCTGTGGTGTTACTTCAATATGACGTAGTGGCTGTGTCACAAGTTTTTGAGAATTTTTTTTTTTAATTCAAAATGTTCTTAAGCTTTTATTTTAATGGATATAGCATATTAAACAAATGTTAAATGCCTATCAATATATTTTATTAGAAAAAATAAACAAGCATCTTTACAAATTCTGCCTCTCATGTTCAACTGGTCAACCCCAGTTGAAGATGGACCAAGATGGTTTTAATTGGGTTGAAACTACATAAAACTGGCCTTAAATGAAAACATTAACAGTAACCATTTGAAATGAAAGGCAACGTTTGCATAGTTACAATCTAAACAACACAACCAACACACATTCAACAGTCCAAACAAAGATGTTACTTAATCAACATTTGTTGTCATTTTAAAATTGGTGTAAAGAAAAAGGTATTTACCAGTGAAACTAAATAAAACCAAAGTAGGCTATATAAATAAATTATTCCAAAATGTTAAATCAAATAATGTTTAGTGCAACGAGCAAAAACAAAGATGCTACAGCTGTGCTTGTTAAATCGAATTAAGTCAATGTAATTTTAAGGTAAAATAAAAATAATAATCTTGTACAGAACTGACGCGTTTATACGTTTGAGCGTTTTATTCTTTACAAAAGTAGCATTTCAGCTTTGTCACAAGTTGGTCTGTTTCTTTTCTCATCCAACACGTGAGAAGCTGCGCTGAACAACTGTTCACGGTCTATTCTTGTGCAGGGCATGGACAGATACGCTCGCGCAAATTCTAGTGATGGGAAGTTCGGATCATTTTACTCGGACCTTTGAGTCTCGTTCAAGATGAGCGAGCGACTCGAAAAACCGAAGACTCGAAACAGGTGAACTAATTCCAGTACAGAACCTTTAGGATGGTGCGCATGCGCGACTGAACGAATCACTCCCGAACGACTGCTCTTCTCGAGTCTCATTAAAGATTCGCTCAAAATAAATGAATCGTTCAAGACCGACCCATCACTAGCAACTTCAGCTAGAGCAGCAAATGAAAGCGGCTCTTATTTGTGTGCCAGTAATGTTACACCAACGGCAGTTCGCTTCATTGTATCTGTTTTTCGGTGTTTGTTGTGCTCTGAGAATGTCTTCCACACAAATTACATGTTCGCACTTCGGAAAAATCGGCGAAAAGACAAAACCGGCCGGTTGCCGATCGGCGCATTATAAGCAAAAACCGGCCGGTTCCGATCTTTGGCCGGTCAACCGGTGCATCCCTAGTGTGTATATGATACGAGGATAGTTTAGACTTTTATTTTGACGGGTTTCCGTGAATAATTCTGTGTGTAGATGATATGAGGCGAGTTTAGACTTTTATTTTAATGGGTTTCCGTGAATAGTTGTGTCTGTAGATGATATGAAGCGAGTTTAAACTTTTTATTTTGACGGGTTTCCGTGAATAGTTCTGTGTGTAGATGATATGAGGCAAGTTTTGACTTTTATTTTGTTGGGTTTCCGTGAATAGTTGTGTGTGTATATGATACGAGGATAGTTTAGACTTTTATTTTGATGGGTTTCCGTGAATAGTTTGTGTAGATTATATGAGGCTAGTTTAGACTTTTATTTTGATGGGTTTTTGTGAATAATTGTGTGTGTATATGATATGAGGCTAGTTTAGACTTTTATTTGGATGGGTTTGGTGAATAGTTCTGTGTGTATATGATATGAGGCTAGTTTAGACTTTTATTTTGATGGGTTTCCGTGAATAGTTCTGTGTGTAGATGATATGAGGCTAGTTTAGACTTTTATTTTGACGGGTTCACATGAATAGTTGTGTGTATATGATATGAGGCAAGTTTAGACTTTTATTTTGACAGGTTTCCATGAATAGTTCTGTGTGTAGATGATATGAGGCGAGTTTAGACTTTTATTTTGACGGGTTTTCGTGAATAGTTTGTGTAGATTATATGAGGCTAGTTTAGACTTTTATTTTGATGGGTTTTTGTGAATAATTGTGTGTGTATATGATATGAGGCTAGTTTAGACTTTTATTTGGACGGGTTTCCGTGAATAGTTCTGTGTGTATATGATATGAGGCTAGTTTAGACTTTTATTTTGATGGGTTTCCGTGAATAGTGTGTGTAGATTATATGAGGCGAGTTTAGACTTTTATTTTGACAGTTTCCGTGAATAGTTGTGTGTGTGTATGATACGAGGGTAGTTTAGACTTTTATTTTGACGGGTTTCCGTGAATAGTTCTGTGTGTATATGATATGAGGCAAGTTTAGACTTTTATTTTGATGGGTTTCCGTGAATAGTTCTGTGTGTAGATGATATGATGTGAGTTTAGACTTTTATTTTGACGGGTTTCCGTTAATAGTTCTGTGTGTAGATGATATGAGGCGAGTTTAAACTTTTATTTTGATGGGTTTTCCGTGAATAGTTGTGTGTATATTTGTTAAATATAAACAGTTGGGTGAAATCCAGATGTTGGATCCGTGTAGTTGGTCTTAAAGGGACAGCAGTCTAATTTAGCTGTTGCTGTCTGTCATTATTAATGTTAATCACTCACTGCACTTGACTGAATCTCTTTTGGATCTTTAATAAGAATCAGTTCATGTTTGATTGATAAAGCAAAAGTACACTTAATTAAATTTCTGTAATATTTCTTGAATCTGAATAAATTCTAAGTGTATTTCACATTTATTTGTTCTATTGAGTTTGTAATTTTCTATTTTGCTCTTATTTTTAATAACAAAAATAAAATAAAAATTCTATATCGAGATACATATCGTTATCGTGAAATAAAATGTATCATTACGTGAAATAAGATTGTGGTCATAGCACCCACCCTAGGTGTCATTTTCCTCTTAAATGGCTTAAAAGTGCTGTTTTTAATGCAAGTAAATTAAGTTTATACCACAGTGAAACATACCCACAAGACAAAAAAATCCCCAAACTAGTTCAGTTAGTGAACGGAAGAAAAAAAACACATGAAGAATTGAGTCTTGTATAATTATAAATAACTTTATATGTCTGTGTGTTCAGTATTTACATTATATCATATGCATACTATGCTTTGTAATCTGATGCACTATTGATTTTTCTGCAGGATATTTCTGGGCTGCAAGATCACGAGTTTCGCACATGTTTCCCTGATTCTCCAGTACTGCTGTATCAGTTACGATTAGGAGATGAAAAGCTTCAGGTAGAGATGGACCGGATTGTGTGGTTCAGCGCATGTCTGCTAATTTATAGTTTTCACGTGACGTCACCCTCTCATAGGAATGCCCGCCTGGAGGGCAAAACCAAGCTTTGCTCCACTGACCGACAGTTTTTTTTACACAGATTGCATTAAGTAACAATGTAGTAAAATGCAGATATTAAAAGGTGAAATTCAGTAAACACCTTATTTGTACAGGCGAGAAGATTAAGCCAGAATATAGTCACAATGTGCAAAGTTTCACGTTAAATGGCTTCCCATAGAAAACCATTATAAGGAAAACACTGAAGCATTAAGCAGATTGCGTTCATATTCCAGCCTCATCTGCTTGCTTATGTAAACTATGCATCATTAATATGGTGAATACTGAATTTGATCTTTTAATATTAAATATATTTAGGTACTATAAGTGTTTTAACAACTTATTTTTGCAATGTTTATGAAATATTGCCGTAGGTGCTTAATATGGATTGCAAATGGCCAAAACTTACATTTTGTTCAAAATTGTATTCTTTTGAGAGGTGATCGAAATATTTTCGGCTGGGAAAAACGTAAAATTGACACGCTTATGCAGCAGTTCTATGGATGTTTTGCCCTCCAAGTCTTCGAGCCGGTCACGTGACTGAAAGCTGTGACTTGACATCTGCGATCATTGTTCTGTTTTAAAGGCTCCCATGACGTTATTCTACCCTGCTGCGTTTGGGATAGTGGGACAGAAGATGACATCGCTGCTGCATCGCTCCCAAGGAGATGCAGAGGATCCACATGATGAGCACTTCCTCCTGACCACACAGAGCAAACAAGACCAGGTGCAGCTCTCTACAGTTCCTGAGTGCCAAAAACATAGATTTCAGCTGATTGTGGGATTGGAGTCAGTGTTAAGAGAAAATCACGGGCGGTGCAAAAGCACGATACTTATGCAGCATGTCATTTCATTGCGCTGTGGCCACTAATGCACATCAGCAAACATGCAACCACCGCAGTCTGATTCAAATGAACCAGTTCTGTCACACCCCAGAGAGTCTAAAGGATGTATCTATCAGGCTATTTACAATATTAGAGGATCGTCTGACATAGGAATGTAACCAATTAACAGCTAGCCGGTTAAAAAAATCTATTTATATATGTGACGATTAAAATCGGTTGAGATGCTAAACAAATCACGAGTACATTTTTAGTGGTAGGAGTTTATATGAATGTATGTCTGAAGGGAACTTACTGTCTTTAGAAAAGTTTAGATGGTATTTTTTCTTTCCATCTTGCCTCTGTATAATGCATATAAAAGTTCATAAGTGCAGCGCTGCTTTGTTTACAGCGGTAACCAAGGAAAAGCTGTATCATTGCTGTTCATAAGTGTAGCACTGCTTTGTTTACAGCAGTAACCAAGGAAACGCTGTATCATTGCTGTTCATAAGTGCAGTACTGCTTTGTTTACAGCGGTAACCAAGGAAACACTGTATAATAAGTGCAGCCTGTTTGTTTACAGCTGTAACCAAGGAAACACTGTATCATTGCTGTTCATAAGAGCAGCGCTGCTTTGTTTATAGCGGTAACCAAGGAAACACTGTATCGTTGCTGTTCATAAGAGCAGCGCTCCTTTGTTTACAGCGGTAACAGTATAAACAGAACAGTGTCTCAGCAATGGATGCTCTGCAGTGAATGGGTGCCGTCAGAATGAGAGTCTGATAAAGACATCACAATAATCCACACCACTCCAGTCCATCAGTTAATTAACATCTGGAAGAGACCAAATCAGCGTGTTTGTAAAAAAAAACCTAATTCATCGTTGTTGCTTCTGGCTAAATACAAGTCCTTTATACATAATAAAAGTCTCATCTGAATTAGGAGAGAAATCTGCACTGATCAAGCACTGTGTACATGCAAAGATTTATCCAAAGCAACTTACAAATAGTAATCAAAACCACATACGAGCAACAATATGTACGTGCTGTGACAAGTCTCAGTCAGTGTAATGCAGTGCACGAAGCAAGGGGTTGTTATGGACTTTCTTTTTTTGTGGATTATGGACTCATCTTTTAGCCAGAAGTGACTGTTTTGAGGTAAACACATTTTAATGATCGATTGGTTTCTTACAAATACAGCTTTTGTCTTAAGACATTAACTGATGGACTGGAGCGGTGTGGATTACTTGTGATGTTTTTATCAGCTGTTTGGACTCAAGTGACGTAATGCTACATTTCTCCAAGTCTGATGAAGAAACAAACTCGGCTACATCTTGGACGGCCATTTTTATTAAATTTTAATTTCCATCTGAACTATTCCTTTAAACACAATTTTTCTGTTCTTTTAGCCTGTTTAAACTGAACAGGTGAGGAACGGAGGAGTGTCATCTCACTGTGTTTCTCTCTCACACAGTCTTCGAAAGCCACAACAGACCGCAAATTATTCCCTAAGCCTGAGGGGGAATCCAACATGTGCGACCCATCGGAGAAGGGAAATCTTCCTCGTGATCTGGAGCTGGGTCATGCTCAAGCCGAGGGCCTCGTCGGTGGGGTGGATCTAGAAGAAACGGCGTCAGCTCTGTTGTCCAGGAAGACGGCCGTGACTCAGTTTGAGGGAAAAGCACTCGGCGTGGATAAAGCCATCTTACACAGCATTGACTCCTGCGGTAAATACTGACTTTACCAACACATAGTAAGACCTGGGGGCAAATCTGACCCCCTAATTAAAGGAATAGCTCACCCAAAAATTAAAATGTGATATTTATCGGTTTACCCCAAAGGCATCTAAGATGTAGGTGATGTTTCTTCAGTATAACACAAATGAAGATTTTTAACTCAAACCGTTGCAGTCATGTAATGGCAGTCAATGGGACTCACGGCTTTGAGAGTCAATAAAACATACACAGACAAAACCAAATCAAACCCTGCGGCTCGTAATGATACATTGAGGTCTAAAGACACAAAACGATCAATCTGTGCAAGAAACTGAACAGCATTTATATAGTTTTTTACCTTTGATCCACTGCACTGTCCAACTGAGCATGTTCACAACATACAGCGGATCGCAGACTTATAAGTACATTACAGCCACCTATCTCTCAAATGGACCATTGACAACTCCAGGCTCCGCCTCAGATGTAACGCCCGCGGACCGTTGGCTAAAGGTCTGATGCATACAGCACACTTATCTGGAAACACTTCAGGAGTGTCGAAGTCGTCGTCGGATTGGTTGAATTATGCAGGATTTCCGGGAGACGTGTGTCGCGTTCTTTAACGTTTCGCCTGGAAACAAAGACACTGTGACGCCCTCACGAAAGAAGAAAGCCGTAGTGTTTACAAATGTGACGTCGAACGCTTATCAGGGTAGACTGAACACTGGATTTTCAAAAGTGTGTGAGATATTTAAAGTTCACGGCATAGAATCTTTAAAATACGTCCGAGAGTTTCACACATTGAAATTGTTGTGTTGTTGTTACTGTTATTGTGGCGACATTTCCACGCCCTGAAACGTGACGCTTAATGGACGTGACGCTGACTGTGATTGGTTGTTTGACATGTGAAGGCTATCACCTTGACCAATGAAGGCTATCATCTATTCCAGACCTTCAGCCGTCAGAATACGTGAGACCATTGACACTCTATCTACAATCTCAATTAGGAGCGTCAATGGTCCATTTGAGAGATAGGTGGTGGTAATGCACTTATAATCCTGCAATCCGCTGTATGTTGTGAACGCGCTCAGGACAGTTGGACAGTGCAGTGGATCAAAGGTAAAAAACTATATAAATACTGTTCAGTTTCTTGCACAGATTGATTGTTTCGTGTCTTTAGACCTCACGAGCCGCAGGGTTTAATTAGGTTTTGTCTGTGTATTTTATTAAAATTGTAAATTGTATTTTCAATTTTATTGACTCTTAAAGCCATGAGTCCCATTGACTACCATTACATGACTGCAACGGTTTGAGTTAAAAATCTTCATTTGAGTTCTACTGAAGAAACCATCACCTACATCTTGGATGCCTTGGGGGTAAACAGATAAACATTACATTTTCATTTTGGGGTGAACTATCCCTTTAAAGCTTAAAGTTGGCGTGCTATTAAAAAAATTACATAATATGATTTCAGCCATCTCTAACTTGGGTCATACTAAACAGTGGTGTAATAATTATTGTAAAAGTGTTGTTCTCTTTATATAAATGTTCAGATATGAAAGATAAGAGAACAAGTTGAAACAGTGTAGAAAACAGGTCGTTTCTGTGTTTGTCAATGATTAAAATGAATGTGTACATCGTGTTGAAGAAGATGATAGATTACAGTTACTCCACGTTGTACGATAATAAAGAGTTTAGCTTCAGTCATGATCAAACACATCTTAAGAAGCTAGTAAAGCTCTTCAGAAAATTACAGACAGGTGAGTTTTGATCAGAGTCGTAGCCAAACTCTGCAGAACTGTCGAATCTTGCATTCGTTCCCAAAAGCAAGCTGATGAAATGTGAATCTGGGGTTTTCTGCGTATTTACACGGTGCAGCAAAGAGAAATGATTCTGTCTGACACCCTGCCCAGAAAATATTTTTGTTTTGAAACATGACATGAAACATGAGATTCACGCACTTACTGTTTATACTGTGTATACCCTGGACCACAAAAGCAGTTATAAGGGTCTTTTTTTGAGATTTGATTTTTGTCACTTTGCATTGATTTATGGTTGGACAATATTTCAACATCTGAAACTAAGTGTGCAAAAAAAAAAATATATTGAGAAAATCATCTTTAAAGTTGTTCAAATGAAGTTCTTAGCAATGCATATTAATAATCAAAAATTAAGTTATGATATATTTACTATTGGAAATTTACTAAATATCTTCATGGAACTTAATATCCTAATGATTTTTGGCTTAAAAGATAAATGGATAATTTTGACCCATACAGTGTATTGTTGGCTATTGCTACAAATATGCATGTGCTGCTTTTGTGCTCTACGGTCACATATTTGACTTCAAACATTTCTTACTTTATTATATTTGTATATTTTGGTACTAAAGCCTTACAGCATGTGTTTATGGGTCTATTTCCACAGCCTCAGATGAAACGAAGCGTAAAATGTACAGCTGTATTCTGTTAGTTGGTGGTGGGCTGCTGTTTCACGGAGCTCAAGAGTTTCTCCAGCATCGCGTCCTCAATAAGATGCCTCCATCTTTCCGTTGTCTGGTGGAGAACGTCGATGTCATCACACGACCAAAGGTGTGTGTGTGAGAGCAGAATTTAAAAGAAGCTATTGATTACTTGATAAATGCAGAAAAGTATCTGTAATGACTGGTCAAAGGCGTGTGGATCCATGTGCAGTAAGGTATTTAATAGACAGAATCAAACAGGCAAAGGTCAGCGGGCAAAAACAGGAATATCAGAGGCAGGGCAGAGACGTAAACAATACCAGGCAGAAGTCGGGGTCACAGGCACAGGTTCAGAGTTCCAAGGTCGGGCAGTTCGGGGTCAAACACAGAGATAACAACCAGCAGGATGGGTAACGCTCAGAAATGTCAGCCGGGGCAAGAACAAGACTTCGCAGTGTTTGCATGGAAGTGTGCTGCTTAAATGTGTGTGTGTGTGAATGAGGTGCAGGTGTGGTAAGACAATCAGGACAAATGAGTGATTGGTGACAGCTGTGTGATTGGTGTAATGGTGGATGGGAATGTGTGAGTGCAGTGAATAATGGGAGATGCAGTCCATGGGTGATGTGCAGCTGTAGTGTGGTGCAAGAGATGTAGTGAGTGGCAACCAGATTCATGACAGTATCTTTGTAAATAGTGATTGAAGTGCTTTCATGGTGATGAGAGCATGCTTAAGAAAGCACTGTGAGGTGACCTTGACCTTTTCTTCTCCAATGTATACTGTGTTTGCCTTAGTTGAGCTGATTTAGTCTTCTATACAGGTGTCATTTAATTAAAATACTGCTAATTGCATTTGGTCCAAAACATTTATATTGAGAATAAATATGCATAAAGGGATAGCAGAGAGAAAAAGTATGCTTTGTGTCACATAAAAATGATTTATTACCCTCATAAAATACTACCCAAAACTGGACACCTGTTTGTACAGCCCCCACCCTTGTGTCTAGTCTCCCCACGTGGGGATCTTAGCTGGATAACCCCACGTGGGATATCTGATCCGGGGGTGGGGGTGGTGTGGAATGCTTTTTGAAAACTTTGTTTTGTGAGTTTAAACAATAAATTGTGAAACTGTGTAAAATGGGGTAGAAAGGGAAGTTTTTATTAAAGTTTTTCATACACATACATATGAAGAAAATGCACCGTATATACACGTAAAATGAGCAATATCTATTTTTTCCAGAAAGCGTTGTTTAAAATTAGGTAAAATGCAGTGTAAGAAAACAAATAAAAATCTAGGTTTAGTCTAATCTTACTACGTTATAAAATAAATAAAATGCGTCAGACGCGTTTGTTAAAACCTAGTAATATTGTAATTCAAAAAGTAGTTAGTTCGACAGTGTTAAAGAAAAATACAAAATCAAAGTAAATAGACTAGGAAAAAAGACATCAAGACGCGTCTGTACAAAGTTTGTGACACTACAATTTTAAACTAGTTAGTTTGACAGTGTTAAAGACAATACAAAATCAAAGTAAATAGACAGAAGTGTGTTACAAGGAAAGCGGGTAAAACGAAGGTAAAAAGTTTCATACATTTACCAACGATCTAAAAGAAGACCATCTCAGAGACGTTTGTTAAAAGCCGCAGTCAAAAGATAGTCTCTGGCTCGTTGAACAGCAAAAGTTAAAGCGAGAGAGTGAGTCTGGATCAGGTCCCGGCGTGTCCGTAGAGAGGTCCGTCTTGCATCGACAGTCACAGTTAGAATGAGCTCCTAAGCACAGCGGGGGCAGACCACGCCTACGTCCCATCCCCTAGATCCGGACGAGTAGACACCAAACGGAGATTTAAATATTTAAAGTAAAACATTAAAGTTATTTTTAATAACTTTCTATTCTAACTTTTACATGTCTTAATTAATTAAGCCATTCAATATCATTCACCTAAAACATGTATAGCTTGAATGCGCTGTAAGGCACTTTGGATAAAAGTGTCTGCTAAATGTAAATGCAAATCTTTTAACTTTAAAAGTTGTTCTTTTAAACAAACAGATCCTAGGATTGAGGGAAAAGTTTTGTTTTAAAACCAAACTTTTGAATAAAGTTTTGCTCAAAACCAAAGGTATTGTCACGCTTAAGACTTCTAGGGTTATATAATGTGTTATATAGAGTGCGTGCGTGTATGGAGACATTAAAATGCGAAACCGTGTTAAATGGGGAAAAAAGTTTTTTTATTTTTAAAGTAATTTTTTCATACACAACAATGTCACGGAAAAAAATTCAAAACAAGAAGGTCTGAGTATAGCATTTATAAAAGAGTGCAAAAATAGATGACGTAAACCAAATAAGGGGTCAAACAGCGTAACGTTAATAGAAAACAATAAAACCAAACACAAAGAAAACTAGGGTTTGAATGTGGATAAGCTAACAAAGGTTAACTTGGTGCTTGTATGCTTGTATTTTTTCATAAAGTATTGTTTAAAATAAATTAGGAAAAGTAAATTTTGACAAAGCTAGAGGACGGAAAAAAGACATCAGTCCGTTAAATAAGATTTAAGATACAGATCAAAATCTAGGTTTAGTCTAATCTTACAAATGAGAAAATAAAAAGAAAATCCGTCAGACGCGTTTGTACAAATTTTGTAACACTACAATTTAAAACTACTTTTGACAGAGTTAAAGGAACACGTATCTACCCAACATCTAAAAATAAATAAAAACACTGTTAAGAAGATTCTTGTACCAAGTGTTTTGAACTAATATCACAAGTTAAATATTATAGCGATGCCTTACCGTGGTGTAAAATAAAATAAAAAAATCTAACTTTTAAGAAGACAGAAGTTTTGTCACAAGAAAAGCTGGGAAACAAGGAAAAATAACAAACGCACATTTAGCCGTTGTCCAAAAAGAAGGTAATCTCAGAGGCGTTTGTTAAAACATATCTACTGAAATGAAATCTAGCTTGTAGTTTATCAATAACTTAGCTGAACGGAAAAGTTAAACAAAAGAAAAAGTCCCCAAACGGCGTCCGTCGACATGTCCGCGCGTGTCCGTTTCAAACGCAGAATGGAGACATCCGGTTCCAGGCAGACCACGCCTACGTCCCACCCCCCTAGATCCGGACGAGGAGGAGGGTTCCAAACGGAGATTTAAAGATTTAAAGTAAAACATTAAAGTTATTTTAGTAAGTCTTTTACATGTCTTAATTAAACCATTCAACATCATTCACCTAAAACTTTTCACTTTAAAAATAGTTTAGTAGACCTATAGTTTTACTTTTAAACAAACAAGTCCTAACCTCTGGGGAAAGTTTGTTTTATTTGTTTAACAACACATTTTCCTTTATTTACTCGTTGCTTTTTATCAATCTTATGAAACACACACACACACACACACACACAAACAAACAAACAAACAAACAAACAAACAAACAACCTCTATACAGTTAACAGACTTTTATGATGTCTCATACAAACATTTTACAAATAGAAACACTTCTTAGAATCACACCGGTATCTCTAAAACAAAGACTAAAAGCAGTCAATCGATCCTCTGATGAATACAAGGTGGTTACAGAGGTTTTCTTTATGAATTAGAGCTAAATAAGAATGAAAATGAATTGTCATGGATTGTTTGCAACAAAAGTGATTCCTAAACAATGTGGCACAAATGTGTCACATAATCTTTACAACAAACATATTAGACGTATGTTAAAAGTATGTTTATTTTTTCACAGCATAATGTTTAATTTTATTAAAATAAAAACAACTGATCTATATAGGTTTATTTTACTAAGGTTTGATTAAATAACTGGTATAAGAAACATGTAAATATTCGACAAGTCCAACTTATCAACCACCGCCTGATGTGTCTGACGGTTTGTGACAAATATCTTACTGATAAAGATGTGTTAAGATATTAAATATGTGTAAAACGTGTAAAGTTCAATATTATTGTTACAATAGTGTAATAAAATCCAAACATAAAAGCAAACACACACACACACACACAAACACAACCAAATCGTTATGCTATTTCACGAAATGACGCAACAACGGGATGGTCAATTTCGACATATACACGTCAAGTCTGTTTACCATAAGCATGCTCTTCTTATACATTTTTAACAATTATTTTAACAAATATTTTCGTTTTCACAAAGATACCAACGCTGTCGTACAAATGTTGTAGGCCTTTCAGGTCAGCGAACTACAATACCCAGCATATACCTCAGACTACAAACATGGTTGCCACGGATCCATATCAAAAGCGGTCTATCTGCGACAGATCTCTAAATCGTCAGACTTCTGGTTATCGTACGTTCGATACCCTATATAGAAAGACTCGTATTACCAGCGCTTTTAAGAAGTATACGCTTCTTTTGCCTTGCGATGTTACAAACCCCATTTTTGCGAGATCTACACGCCTGTGAAGAATTAACAGGTCTTATAAAATCATTGATTTGACTTAACAACTTTAAAACACAATCCACACAAGCGATAAATCGATAGTACACAAAAGCAGTGTGTAAAAGGACGGATGATCACAGGAAAACAATTTAACAAAACAATTTAAGTGTGCTACACACAGGTGAGTGGGTCTTTCACACTTTTCAGTACTTTCACACACTACTGTGTGTACATAACCCCACAAAAGACTGATTGTAATATGACTGATATATGTATGTTTACAGGCCCGTGCACATAAATCACCCTACACTGTTCCCCAGCCAGCTGCTTGAATGTCTCTTTTTGCACATGTACAGTATTTGAGTCATCTACACAGTTGTGCAGTTTGTATTTTAGTTTATTTATAAGTAACCATTTATATATATATATATATATATATATATATATATATATATATATATAGCATCTGTATAGTCAAAGCTGACAGTAGGTTAGTTGTGTATAGGTTTATACTGTTTTACTTTGTGTTGTATATCTTTATTCATGTAGTCCCGTGGTCCAGTGTGGCACGACATCTCGCCCGCTGTATGTCCACAGATATAGCGGGATGACAATAAAGATAGGGCGTATGTCAGTGTATGTCAAGATAGTGACATACACTTGACTTGACGAGACATTAACGTGATATTTTGGGTCGTGTCTTACACAATTGTGTGTTACTTAACGTTTTATGCAGTTTTAATATAAAAGATAATAGTCTGTTACCAATTTAGATGTGTTTATTATGAAATCACACAAAGAACCAGTGAAGAACGTTTGCTAACACGAATTAAAATAATTAATTCGATTATTAATTAAAATAATACTCTGTGCTCATTTAACTGGGTATATTTACAGTATGTTGAACGTAATACAGTTAAACAGGAGCATTGAAACATTAAAAACCTATTAAACAGTTGTTTCAATACAAACATAATTTATCAAATACTATTAAACTATTGAATTTTGGACACCTTAAAACACTTTATTCAATCAAAAACCTGTCCCAAAAGACAGACGGACAAATCTTCAACGATTAGCTGAGACGGACGGAGTTTATGCAAAAGACAAAATAATTATTCTTCGTCACAATAACATATCCGTTCAATAATTTGATAACCTTACTGTAGATTTTCTCAATATTCTTTATTCTAGTTATTGTTTTCCTCTTATTCATAAACCCACAAGATTTAAATAAAATTCAACAGCTTACAAATTCTCTAAGTGAATAAATAAAATCTGATGTTTTATATTCAGACTTGTCTGATCATTTTCCTGATATACCTATCGTTATTCTATAATTAGGGCTAACAGGATGGAACTCTCAAAAGAAATACGGCAAAATAACTGTTTTTATCGATCAATTAAATGACGGATCCTCTACATGACACCGGTTAAGACTAAACAAATGACTTTTATTTTGGGACGTCTTTCCGGTCTGCCTATACATGCGTTCAGAAGACAAACCACGCAGCGTGAAAAGCGGGTGTTTGTGTTTTTCTGTTGCCTTTACAACTAGTAGCCTACGCTTCAGACTTTTATAACTATTACACTTAAAGAGAACCATTTTCACAACAACAACATATACGCATTTTCTTATGCTCTAAACAACGGTTAGGTAAATGACTTGAGGTTGTTACGTCATTTTACGGGAAAAGGTGGGACGGATTCATGTACTTTTATTCCGTCCACACCAATGCTCTGGCACCGAATGTCTTTTAGGCCTGACCCAGAAAACAGATGTCTTAATATTTTGTTCTTCTTCTTTCATGAAAACAAGCGGCAGGTAGTTTTGTCCTCAGCTGTATACTGACATTTTAACGTCGCGTGAATTCCGATAGTTTGTTAGCAAACGCAGCTGTTTATTACTGAGATGTCACATCAGATCCGTCGTCTAGTTTATATTTTTAAACTACTTATATGTTTAACTTAGTTGCATCTTTAACGGGCTGCTCAAACTGTTGTGTTTCTACGTGTTGATGCCACCGCTAGAGATACTATAAACAATAAAAAGTAAAAGTCACGCTTTGTAAGCAGAACGCTTTACATGTTTCCGTGACTTTGTTAGCTCTTTCTGTTTGAATTTGTGTACCGTTGTGTTGCTATCCTTATCTTATTTTCCCCATCTAATTGAATTGTTAGGTCCGTTATAGGCTTTTCAAACACTGTTAGGTCTCCTAGATTTTGGCGTCTCGTTAAGTAGGACTTTTGTTCTTATAAGTTAATAATTATGTCAGATTTTGATTTAATAAAATATTTTCTTAAATCGTGTTAGAATGGTTGACATGGTTACATTTGTTTTACATTGTGTCGATATGAGATACAAGATCGCTTGAAATTGATAACAAACAATGAAAAAACTTATCTTAGGCGTGACCATTGTTTATGACTTCCTGGCAACGTTATAGGTTGAGGGCTACAGCTGCCCAAATGCTAAAACCAAAGTTAAGGATGTTGTTGACAAACTCATTTATAAGTTGTTTGAATAAAAGTGTGCTACATTTAAATGATTTTAAATACATTTTATGAAGTCAGAGAATATTACGTTGAGACAATCTGTTTATTTCAACAACATTTGAGTATACATTAAATGTACAATTTAGTTTTGACGAGAAAGTCTAGACTTCAAAATGAATGATTAATTTGCAGAATCACTGAACATGTTTTTGTCAAATATACAATCAATCAGCGTTACTGCAACATATTTCAAGAAAAAAATCACAGTTTTTTACAATCAGCAAAATACTGTAGATCTGTGTTTTGAGATCTGTCCATATCATCTTCATTTGTTCAGGACATCACGTCAGCATTTTTCTAGCGGTTAGACAGGTTGACTCTCCTGATTAGAAACAGTCAAATCATCCTTTCTTACAATTTCCATTTTGTTCTTGAGATTTGTTTCATCTATCAACATATCATGATTTGATCGCATGTCGCCAAAATGATCTTACGTATCAGACCACCAGTTTGTCCTCTGTAATATAGTTTGCATGTTTCTTCTTCTTCTTTACAAAACACTCAGTCCATAACGCATCAGAACTCCAATCAGTAGCCATTGCTTTTGTGCAACGTTTTCCAAGAGATACATTTAACCCCTAACCGATATAGAGCGTTATCACCATTTCTAGAATTTTGATTGACTGTCTAATCTGTGTAAAGATTAGGTTCTTAGGCATTTCACTTTCAGTTTCAATTTGTTCAGTTTATGGTTCAGATCCGCCAAAACGTTTAATAGAACAATTGGAGAGCGCCAGGCTCAGACAAATTCAGTGTGATTGAAGTTGATTCTGTTTTGTATGAGATCCATGTAGATAGCGCTTCTGTTTTGACAAGGTCTTACAGCAGATCCATGTTTGTGTACCTTCAAACCCGCTAGCAATGTGTAAATGAGTTTGTCAGTCCGGTCGTTTGGTTTTAGCATTTGGGCCCGCCTCAACCTGTGTGACGTTGCCAGGAAGTCATAAACAATGGTCACGCCTAAGATAAGTTTAGATACTAAATTAAGTTATCAAATTTCAAATCAATCTTCCTATCATCAGAGCCTTTATGTAATAATGTAAACAACTGTCTCGAACGAATTTATTTAAAGCAATATTTTATTAAATCAACCAATTGACATAATTTAACTTATAAGAACAAAAGGTTCTGTAAACATGACGCCAAAATCTAGTAGACCTAGTTATTTTAAAAGCCTATAACCTAATTTTTACATTCACAATTAGGTCATAAAACATGGTTCAAGGATAGCAAAACGGTGGTACACAAATTCAAACAGAAAGAGCTAACAAAGTCACAGAAACATGTAAAACGGTTCTGTGTGTGTGTGTGTGTGTGTGTGTTTATTTTTTATGTTTATAGTATCTCACACGGTGTGACGACAATAACGGTAGCGCCTTTACATAAAGATGCAACTAATCTTAACACATCTTATATCAGTAGTTTAAAAATATAAACTAGAACGCGGTTGATGTGACATCTCAGTAATAAACAGCTGCAGTTATTTAACAAACCTTAGTAAAATTAAACCTATATAGACAGTTAAAATTTTAATAAAATTAAACATTATGCTGTGAGGACAAAACTACCCTTTTGTTTCATGAAAAGAAGAACAAAATATTAAGATGTTTTTCTGGGGTCAGGCCACATTGTGCCAGAGCATCGTGTGGACTTTTGTTGCAAAATACATGACAATCCGTCCCACCTTTTTAGCTCTAAAATGACGTAACAACCTCAAGTCATTTACCTAACCGTTGTTTAGAGACATACGATTGATCCATGTAGTCTTTGTTGTTGTTGTGAAAATGGTGTCTCTTTAAGTGTAATAGTTATAAAAGTCTGAGCGACATCATAGTTGTAAAGGCAACAGAAAAACACAAACAGGTTGTTTGTTTGTTTGTTTGTTTGTGTGTGTGTGTGTGTGTGTGTGTGTGTGTGTGTTTCAAGATTGAAAAAAGCCCCAAAATAAAAGTCATTTGTTTAAACAAATAACCAAACTTTCGAGGTTAGGATCCTTGTTTGTTTAATTGATCGTAAAACTATAGTTATTTTGCCGTATTTTTTTGAGAGTTCCATTGTTAGTAATTATAGAATAACGATAGGTATATCAGAAAATGATCAGACAAGTCTGAATATAAAACATCAGATTTTATGTATTCACTTAGAATTTGGAAGCTGTTGAATTTTATTTAACTCTTGTGGGTTTATGAATAAGATGTCGAAAACAATAACTAGAATAAAGAATATTGAGAAAAATCTACAGTAAGGTTATCAGCTAAGTTATTGATAAACGCAAGCTTATGTTATTTCAGTAGATATGTTTTAACAATTATGCCTCTGCATAAACTCCGTTTTTGGACAACGGCTAAATCGAAGATTTGGCCTTGTTTTCTTTTGGGACAAAACTTTTGATTGAATAAAGTGTTTTAAGGTGTCCAAAATTCAATAGTTTAATAGTATTTGATAAATTATGTTTGTATTGGAAACAATCTGTTTAATAGGTTTTATTTATGTTTCAATGTTGGGTGTTTAACTGTTCCTTTAACTCTGTCAAAGTAGTTTTAAACTGTAAATATACCATTTGTACAAATGAGCACAGAGTATTATTTTAATTAATTCCAGTGTTAGCAAACAGTACGTTTTGATCTGGTTCTTTGTCTTATTTAACGGACTGACACATCCTCTAAAGCTTTGGTAACAGACTGTTATATTTTATATGAAAACAATAAAAACGTTATGAACACACAATTGTGTAAGACACCGTTAACCAATATCACATTCAAACCTAGTTTTCTTTGTGTTTGTATGTCACTATCTTGACATACACTGACATACCCTTATCTTTATTGTCATCCCGCTATAAATGCTGTGGACATACAGCGGGACGAAATGTTTTTCACGCTGGACCATTGTTGTGTATGAATACAGATATACAACACAAATTTAAAACAGTATAAACCTACTGTCAGCTTTGACTATACAGATGCTGTGTGTATATATATATATACAAATGGTTACCTATAAATAAACTAAAAATACAAACTCCACAACTGTGTAGATGACTCAAATAGTGTACATGAGACATTTAAGCAAAACTTTGAAACGTGTAGGGTGATTTATGTGTACGGGCCTGTAAACATACATATATCAGTCATATATTACAATCAGTCTTTTGTGGATTATGTACACAATAGTGTGTGAAAGTGTCTAGTGCGACTAGAGGAGAGTGTTACTACAGGTGGCTTGTGCAGACCCACTCACCTGTGTGTAGCACCCTTAAATTGTTTTCCTGCGATCATCCGCCTTTTTACATTACTATCGATTTTAAGAGATTAGACTAAACCTGATTTATTTGTTTTCTTACACTGCATTTTACCTAATTTTAAAAAGTTAAGTCAAATCAATGATTTTATAAGACCTGTTAATTATTTCTACAGACGGTAGATCTCGCAAAATGGGGTTTGTAACATCGCCAGGCAAAGAAGCGATACTTTGTAAAAAAGCGTTGGTAATACACAGTCTTTCTACAATAGGGTATCCGAACTCACATAACCAAAAGTCTGACGACGAGATCTGTCATGACAGACCGTTTTGTATATGTATGGATTCGTGGCAACCATGTTTGTAGTCCGATGTATATGCTGGGTATTGTAGTTCTGACCTGAAAGGCCTGCAACATTTCGACAACGTTTTGTATCTTTGTGGAAACGAAAATATTTTTATGTGACAAAATATTTTGTTAAAATGTATAAGAAGAACATGCTTATGGTAAACAGGCTTGACTATGTCGAAATTGACCATAGGTGACATTTCGTGAAATAGTAGAACAGTAACGATTTGGATTTGTGTGTGTGTGTGTGTGTGTGTGTGTGTGTGTGTGTGTGTGTGTGTGTGTTCTTGAAATCAAATCTTAAGAAAAAAGTCAGTCATTCAGTCCATGCTGATGCTTTGAGGTGTTATACAGTGATGCTTCACATATTTCGTTGTGTTAACCAACTCGAACATGTGATCTTAACTGCACGTGTCCAGTATTTTAAACACTGTTAGGTCACGATATTTTCTAGTTTCATCGTAGATTTTAAGTAGGACTTGTAGTTATTTGGTCGCATTTACACTGCAGTGTTTTACTGCTGTACTATAACACATTTTCTCCCGTGGTCGCACTTAGTGTTAGAATGGTTCGAAATGGTTCCAGGCTTGTTTTAGGAGCGCTACTCTGTCTGTCGATCTAGTTTTACACGTCATTGTATACATTTTCTACAGTTAAACAGCTCAATGAGCTCTTCCAGCATCTATAGATCCGTTGATGCATAAATTGAACGTTATAGAGTTTCAGCTACAGCCGAATGATAAAACCAAGTTATGGATGTTGTTGGCAGTTGAGAGTTTTGAAAAATGTTTTAGGTTAAAGGTGTGATTAACAAACATCTCGAACTAAAAAACATACATCACTGTCCTGAAGAATTTGTTTTAGGATATATGTGACCCTGGAGCACAAAAGCAGTCTTGAGTCGCTGGGATATATTTGTAGCAATAGCCAAAAATACATTGTATGGGTCAAAATGATTTATTTTTATTTTATGACAAAATCATTAGGATATTAAGATCATGTTCCATGAAGATATTTAGTACATCTCCTACTGTAAATATATCAACATTTAATTTATGATTAGTAATATGCATTGCTAAGAACTTAATTTGAACAACTTTAAAGGAGGTTTTCTCAATATTTAGATTTTTTTGTACCCTCAGATTCCAGATTTTCAAATATTGTCCAATCATAACAAACCATGCATGAATGGAAATATTATTTATTCAGCTTTCAGATGATGTATAAATTTCAATTTTGAAAATTTACACTTATGACTGGTTTTGTGGTCCAGGGTCACATATAATGTATAAATGTAACTATTGCATTAAAAACGTTTCTATATGAATTCCATATCAATACATTAAACTCAGTGTACTATTCAAATTAACTTTGTGATGTCATATATGCTATTTTGGCTCGTTTCACCAAGTGCAGTGTAAAATGCACGCATCGCATACGGGTCACTTTTAAAAGAAATGTAAACAAAAAATCATATATAGTCACAAAATTGTAATTGGTCATCAAGACCTGCAGTGTAAATGCAGCCTAAGAGTTACTCCAGAGTCACTGACTGTAGTTTAAAGTGCTTTGTGATCATTCCCGCGCAGGACCTGGATTCTCGTGTGGTAGCGTGGAAGGGTGGAGCCGTGCTGGCATGTTTGGACACCACCCAAGAGCTCTGGATTCACCAGCGAGAGTGGCAGCGCTTCGGTGTCCGTATGCTCCGTGAGCGGGCCGGCTTTGTCTGGTGATCCCAGACCACACGAGCCATGGCTTCACGTATTCAGTCTGTTTCGTTCTTATGTTTGGGACATGTCAATCTGGCAGTATAATGATATAAACAATGCAATCATCTTTTGCTTAGGATAATAATCATAACCATAGTAGATGTTTATGAAAAAACAGTGGCAGTTTTTCACAAAAACTAGGCATTTTTATATCATTTTATACTCTTAACCAGGAAAAAACATGCACTGTTAAGGTCATTGCACACGGCATCAGAAATTTTAGCGTGCACTTTTTCCGTATTCCCCATCTGTTCCTATCAAAGTGCATGCTATGGATGCGAAAAATCGAACATAATCCAGATTTATTTGACGGACGAAAGTTTCGGCCTCTGTGTGCAATGACCTTAACAGTTGATGTAAATTGATTCTTACAAAAGTAATATGCATTTAAAAGATACTTATTAAAAGTTGTTCTTTATCTTTATTGGTGGTAGCATCTCATGATGTAATAAATGCACATAATGTAATAAGTCATATGTAGTGTTCATAATGTACTGATTGTCTTAAAAAATATCACACTGTCACAGTATAATAATGTTTAGGCTCATGCATTTATTACATTATTAAATTAAAAGAACATATCTTGTGACAATGCATAATGCTATGACTGTGTAATCTTTTAAGCTAAATGTTATAATTATTCATTAGAATCTACAGTAAAACAGTATCAGGTAATTAATTCAATTGTTGCGTAATGTAGCAAGTTATTTTATGAGATTCCTCAAAATGATTAGTTCTAGAGATCATAGTTTTGGCAGATGCTGACAAACCATAACACTGTTTACATTTTATGCATTTAGCAGATGCTTAAAAGCAACTTACAGTAAAGAAACTTAAGCAATTTCAAGCCACCAGTATGTGTAATATACAATGCCAGGTTTATTAGATATCATGATTAGAAAGCATGCTATATAGCAGCGGTTCTCAAAGTGTGAAATGCAGCGTACCACTAGTGGTAGTTAGATTTCTCTAGTGGCACGAGAGGAATCTCAGAATTAAATATAAATCAGGGCGTGTCCACCAATTTTTAAATTGTTTTAAATGGGGCGTCTTTTTCATGCTGAGCACTCGGGCGTTTTCTTGGCACCGAGAATTTAAGAATGTTAGCATTCATCACTGTCACTTTTTAGTCAGCTAACCAATCACAGTGGAGGAGGGGCGGGACTAATACCGTCATACCCTGCTTGTACTACGACTTAACAGCAATGGAGAAGTTAATATTGCTTGTCTCTGAGTATTTATGTCTTTACCAGATGGAATTGCCGGAGTACAATAATATTGTTATGAAAAATAATGCTTGGAGAAACATTTCATTCGCGATGCGTCTGCCATATTACTTCAGCATCTCGAAAATACGCTGCCCTCTCAAGCGCTCACACCTGGGTGTTTTCAGCTGGCTTTGGTGGACACGTGGCCTGATTGTTGTTACTTGCAGCTACATATACAGCCTGTGTTTTTTTTAATCAAGTACTTTTTTATTTAAAAGTGAAATAAAAACTGTACTGTGCTTAAAGGTTAAATGAAAATGTATTGTAGCTGCTTAAAGTTAAATAAAAACTAAGTTACTGTACTTAAATGTTAAGTAAGTGATCCATTTTCATTTAATCTTTAAGTACAGTTTTTTAACATTTAAGTACAGTACAGTTTTTATTTCACTTTTAGGTACAATATATTTGAATGTAATAATTACGTGGAAGTAAGCACGGTGCAGTGTTCATGTTCAAACTGTGTATTTACTATATTTTAAGAGGCTGACAATAATAAATATTCTTATAAGGATTAAAACTGACTCGTTTAAAAAGTAAAAAAAAAATTTTTTTACTGTGTATAGTGCTACTGAAAGTGAAAGTGACGTGACATACTCGGAATTTGTGCTCTGCATTTAACCCATCCAAAGTGCACACACACACACACACACACACATCGTGAACACACACACCCGGAGCAGTGGGCAGCCATTTATACTGCATTTTAATGTTGGTCATAATGGTGGTACTTGGAAAGCCAAATATTTTCTGAGGTGGTACTTGGTGTAAAAAGTTTGAGAACCACTGCTATAGAGCATTGGAGCGATTCAGAGAATAGGTGTTAAAGCACACAACTTGAGTGAAAGTACAGATCCTGCTGGTCAAATATTACTCCATTGCAAGTGAAAGTTGTACGTAAAAGTACTTGCTTTTAAAAGTAATAAAAGTAAATTTCCCTTTTTATGTCAACTAAGGCTGCAACAACTAATCGATAAAATCGATTATGAAAATCATCGACAACGATTCTCATTATCGATTAGTCGGGTCCGCCCACAGTGCACGTCCAACTTCAGCCGGTTGCTCAAATTACAGCACTAAATAACGTATTTCTATGGACAAAATGCATCTCAAAATAGTGGAGGAAACAGAATGAGATGCTGCGGGAGAAGTACGTGATCCAAGCTGCATGATAATTCTTTATTTTGAGCTTTAAGTTAATGCATTAGTGTAAAGGCTTGCCCTGTCAGGCGCTGTGACACATGCGTGTGCGTCCTCAAAACATATCCGTACATTGCGTCCGCAAACATATCCATTGCACTGAATGATCTGTTGTTGAAAGTTCATTTAAGGTATAAAAGTCAACATGCAGTGTGTATATTTTATGAGAGTAGGAACTTTAAAGGGATAACAGCATGTAATTGTCTGAATATAAATATGAGATGCTCCATAACCACCTTTTACAGGATAAAGAAATGACAGTAAAACATGACTGTGATCAAAGTTCCTGCAGAACATTCCTCTCACACCGTGTCTTTATTATCATTTAATTTTTTAAGAGTAATGTATGATGATTGTATGACATCCAAGTACGGCGAGAGAAAGCATTAGGAGATGTCCGCTCTCTTATAGCACTAGTGTAGTACTCCTGAAAAGAAGTTTATGAAAATGAATACAGGAAAATGAAAAAGAGAGCGCTGCAATGATGACTTCCTTGATGGCGTATTTAATCTGAATGAAGCACATCACAGGCCCGCTACCTACTGAAGCGTGCAATGACGTCATGACGCAGGTATGCCAAACGAAAATAATTAATAAATCAATTAATGCACATAACACCTTTTAAGAACAAATAGGAAATTAAACACTATTTAGTTATATTAGAAAATTAACAACTTTTTAAAATGGATCACATAAACATAACTAATATTCAATATTCAGTATATCACACTCTCCCCTACAGGAAAAGATGTCGTCCCGATATCTACCAATGGTCTAATACATTTCTAAAATGTTCTGCTAAACAAGTTTTTAGTTTTTTTCACACACTCATGCCACAGTGACATCACATCTTATTTATTTTTTTACATTTGTATACTCAGTCACCTTTTTCTCTATAATGACACTTCAAGTTCACATTTACCAACAGTCCTTGTCAACTGATTATAGTCTTTTTTGATTTGAATGCAAGAGATTCTGCCCCTTCAACATATTCAGTTCAGGGGTTCCATCCAGTGTCCAAGAGAAAAAAAAAACACAAAGTCCCAGGCCGGTGCCATATACAAAAAAAAACCTGCAAAAGGCATAACGCAAAGTCTCTGCAAAAAAAATTCAAAAACGTTTTTTTTTTTTTTTAAAGTGTTCACTCAGTTTTTTTTTTTTTTATATGCTTTACACAACAGTCTATGTCCCGTTGACCTGGAAACAATCCAGTATGTGTAAGTGTTTAATTATTTTGCTCTTTCACAGTCCATCAGGATAATTAATGTATGTGTGTGTTTTTGCAATTTCCGTTTTAGTTCAAGCTTAATAAACAAAAGATGGTCTCGGGTAAGGAAACACCATTGGCACATAAGGCATAAATGTAGGTGTCCACATGTTAGGAGGGTGTGGCTCATACCCAGGACCAGTTACTTGCACTTTGTAACAGGTGGGAGTCCCTAGACTATCATATGTAAACTGCTTTGGTGGTCGTCGTTGCCTCCCAGAGTACTGGTATTCTCTTTGTACCTCAACTGGTCCGTTACTTGACTCCATTTCCTCTGGTTTTTTCACAGGTAAGTTTTCACGTGCACTCAGCTTATTTTCCATTTGATTTTCAAGCAGTTCAGATCTTTGCTTCTTCACAGGTACATGAGAAGGTGTGGGGATATCTTGTTCTGCCTCAGTTGAAGGTAACTGTTCTAGTTCAAGCTGTAGTAATGCAGAATTATCTGATATATTGTGATGAGCAGACAACTCAGGGGAAGAAGGTTGTATTGTTGCTTCCTCTTGTCTCTGATCATTACTACTTCGCTGTTTTCCTAACTGGCAAGGCTCAACTGGTACATAATACTCAGTCACTTTCACTTTCCAACTCACTTTCTTCCATTCTATTTGCATGTACACTGGAGTTCTCCTGTGTCTGTCTCCGTTTTGATTTGGACCTCGGCGCAGGATCGACTTCGAGAGGTAAGTGATCACATGGCATCAACAGGTTTCGATGCAAAAGACCTCCCTTTTCCTTGTTCGGCTTTATCTCATAAATCGGCACATCTTCTGCAATTCTGCGACAACAACATGGACTTGTTCTTCCCAATAGTTTACCTGGTCCTCCCTCGGGGTCATGTTTCTTACCAGGACTCGACTCCTGAGTCAAGGTCGGTGTATCTCACTTTCTGATCATAATTCCTTTTATTACGGTCACTTGCCTTTTCACATGCTCTCTAGCGATCTCCTGTGCTTCTTGCATCCCTCGCTTCCATGCCTCCAGGTACTCGCTCTTGTTCATAGGCATGCTGTCTGTGCCAAGCCGAAGAGCACATCAATGGGAAGCCTTGGGAACAGCCAAACAAGAGGTGAAACGGGAGAAACCAGTCACTTCACTTTTGTACAATTGTAGGCATAGATTAACTTGTTCAATGAGTCTTTCCAATTTGATTTCTGCTTGTCAGAGAGTGTTTTCAACATTTGTAACAATGTTCGATTAAATCTCTCTACCTGCCCATTCCCTTGGGGGTGGTAGGGAGTAGTTCTCGATCCAGTGATCCCACTGTACTTCTGCAGTTGTCCAAACAGCTGATTTTCGAACTCTCCCCCCTGATCATGGTGTATTCTCAACGGGAATCCAAACTTGAGGGCAAAGTCATTAAAGAGTTTGTCGGCAACAGTTTTGCTGGATTTTGACGTTGTCGCATATGCCTGTGCGAACCTCGTGAAATGATCGACTATTACAAGGATATATTCGTATCCTCCTCTACATCTTTCCAGGTGAAGTCCACAGAGACAAGCTCGAATGGGTAAATCGTTGTAATCGGCTTAAGGGGTGCTCTCGTCTCTCGGCACGGTTTCTTCTGCTTCACACAGGAGCAGGTCCGTAACACATAATTCTCAATTTCTTGCTGCATGTGGGGCCAAAAGAAGCGGTCTCTTACTAAACTTGTGGTCCGATCAACACCTTGGTGCCCCATTTTGTCATGCAATTCTTCAAGTGCAATTTTTCTGAATTCTGCTGACAATACAAGCTGAGTTCTCTGTGCGGTTTTCCTTCGCAGAATACCATCCTCATCCAGTATTAACTTATTCCACCCTCTCATCATCCCTCTGGCTGCTGAACCCACAGACTTCAACTGTTTAGAAGAAGGTTTTACTCCAGACTGTAAGTGATGAATAATGAACTGTATGTCCTTGTCTTCCCTTTGAGCTCTCATGATTTCTTCCTTTGGCAGGGGTCTTGCTGATGTTGTACTGGTCTCTGCACATGTTGGTAAATTTGGACAAGCTACAGCGAAGGACCACAGCATACCTGGCTCCCGCTGGACTTCTACCATCTGTATCATGGCCCCTATAGAATCTGATGAAAGCTCCACAGTGTACTCTGGTATATTTTTTTTCTGAGAGTGTTGTCAATCTGGATAATGCATCGACATCAACATTTTCCTTTCCAGGCCGATACCGAATAGGAAAGTGGAAATCAGCGAGCTCCGCGACCCATCGGCAACCCGTTGCATTCAACTTGGCGATTGTCAAAATGTAGGTAAGGGGATTATTGTCGCTGTACACTGTAAAAGTTGGTGCATAGTAAAGATAGTCCCTAAACTTCTCCGTGACAGCCCATTTGAGAGCCAGGAACTCCAATTTTCCACTGTACAAATGGTAATTCTATTCTGCTGTTGTCAATGTCCTTGATCCATAAGCAATCACTCTCAATTTTCCTCTAGATGTTGATACAGGACAGCTCCCAGTCCCAAATTTGACGCATCAGTGTGCAGTACAAAGGCCTTTGTAAAGTCTGGGAACCCAAGCACAGGTGGCTTGACAAGGCAATCAATCAATTTTTCGAGCGTTTCCTGATGTTGCTCCGTCCACTCTATCAACTGACTTGATGAAGCCACATAACCCTTGAGGTAAGTCCCTCTCCTCCCTTTAGTTGTTGTTTGTACCTTTTTATTGTCATTTTTAAGCAGGCCATACAAGGGGCAAGCAATCCTCGAGAAGTCCTTAATGTAAGGGTGGTAGTAACTTAACAAACCTAAGGTCTTCCTCAACTCCCCTACTGTGGTGGGTCTGTTGTCCTTCAGTGCTGTCACTGCCACAGTGCCTGCTGGATCCATCCTGCTCCCTTCTTTCGACACAATCCTTCCCAGGTAGCAGACCTCCTCCTTGAACAGCTCACATTTCTTTGGCTTCAATTTCACCCCGTGTGACCGCAACCACTGCAGGACTTTTCTTGCTGCCTCAACATGCTCGTCAAAGGATTTTGTGAAGACCAGTACGTCATCCAGGTAAGGAACACAAATATTATCTCATAGTCCTTCCAAACATCCTTCCATGAATTGCTGGAATGCAGCTGGAGCATTCATGAGCCCGAAGGGAATACAGATCCATTCATATAACCCCCATGGGGTTCAAAAAGCTGTTAATGGCCGGCTTTCTGGTGTCACAAAACCCTGATAGTACGCCTTCCCTTGGTCTAACAGAGAGAACCATCGATTTCCTCCCAAGCCATCCAGTATATCCTGCACCCTTGAAATCGGTTGGCGGTCAGCCACTGTCTTCCGATTGAGGTCCCTGTAATCAATACACAATCTCAGGCTACCATCTTTTTTTCTGACACACAATTGGGGATGAGTAAGGGGAATGAGATTTTCTAATCCACCCCTGGGTGATCAAATCATGAAGATAATCTTTAATCTCTTGGTACAACGGTTTTGGAACAGATGTATACATCCGTACAACAGGTGTCTGATCTGTTAAACTGATGCTCAATTGTAGGTCTTTGACACACCCAATGTCCTCATCTGATTTTGAGAAGGAATGACATTCCTCTCGCAGCATTTGTCTCACTTTCTGCTGTTGTTCCATAGACAAATGACTCACATCCACAGGTGGGTCCCAAACACCTTCACTGTCAGCCTCACACTCACTTGCTGGCTTCACACTTTCATTAACACAAGCTGTTGTTACACAAAATGACTCTGTTGCTGGTAGCACTGACTTTATTGTTTGTACTGTCCCGAGCTCAGTCTTTCCCGCCAGGAGGATGTCGTGGTCGGTCACATTCTGGACATTTATTTGAATCACAGGTCGGCTGCCCTTTTTCAGAGTCAAGAGTGTTTCAATGGGTTCCAGTCCATCAGGGTACTGTGGATTGATAGATGGTTCAAACAACATGACACTATCCTGCTTCGTACATGGTGTTTTTACTTGACACTTGACTTGCACGATTGCATGTTTTGGCACATTGACATGGTTTTTTGTCACCTTAACACAATACTCGCTTGCACACTCAGCGGTCACTAAGTTAATGAATGTTTGGATTTTACTTCTCCTCAAACTTGGAAAGGCGCTTCTAACGGTCTTGTTCAAGAGCCCTTTGCTCCCACCACTCTGCCCACTTACTTCACTCCGTTTCATTACCTGCTCAATTACGTTGTAGCCAATGATCGGCTTGGACAACTGCTGTCCTTTTAGAACAAGTACAGGAATGACTAACGCTTCAATTTTATTTGCAGGAGGAGCCAAATTGAACGTGATTTCAACCCATCCTTCATATGGCATGTTGGAACCATTGGCTGCGACGAGATTCAAGTTGTCTGCGGTCTCTGTCACTTCGGAAACATTGCGTACATTTATTCCAGGTATGTACTGATCTTTCCATCGTCGATCTACAATGCACACTTGGGATCCTGTGTCCCACAATGCCTCTGTTTTGTGTCCGTTCAGATAACATGTTACTAGGCATTGTTTACCGACCAGAGAAGTCACAGGCGAATGTTTGTTGACTTGACACTCAGAAATTAAATTACACTAAATGGGGATGATCTCTGGCTGTAATTTAAAGCTTTCAATATGCTGCTCTGGATGTGGAGGGAACAATTTCACTTGCTGGGTTACTCCCTGTCCCGCGGTGGCAACCCGTCCCCATTTAACTGAACTCTACTCTGTACTGGGCCCTCTCTCTTTGCAACCTGCCAGAAAATGCTCATTGCTGCCACAGCGGTAACAATGGGTGCACGATTCCGTCGATCTCGCTTGCTGACAATGAAAACACTGTCTTGGCCTTGAGGGGCGTGTCTGTCGGTAAGGCTGGAAATATTGTGGCTGTGGTGTTGTTAGATATTGCTGTGACTCTGCGTGAAACGGTTGCGGATAGAACCCTTGAGCTGCATAATGAGATGACTGAGTTGGTTGGACATACTGCGCTGGCATTGGACTCACCAGTCGTTGATATGGTTGTGGTGTGAAATGAGGCGCTTGAAATGGATACTGGTGTTGTTCACTTCCATTTTGACTTGCCCTCCAGTCCTGGTTTTGTGGCACCTGATTTCCTTCGGAGATGGACTGATGGGCTGCTCTTAAAGGTGGGACATCACTGTTGACAACAGCGCATTGTTGCTGCAGAGGTGAGGGTTTCTGCATTGATTCCCTTATCTGCATGACTTCTTCACTTAAACTTTTGAACTGTGACATCAAATCAAATTTTGGCTGCTTTTGCTTACTTTTTGACTGTGGAGTTGGTTCACTTAACTGAGTAACATTCACACTGGCACTTCATTCGCTCTTTCTTTTACTCTGTCTCTCAACCTCGTGGGAGCATGCTACATTCAATTTTTCCAACAGCGTCTCGTCTGTGACTCTGGTGTCCACCAGGTATGGTTGGAGATCACCCTGGATACGGTCATTTTGTAGACCTGTTAACACAGTGTGAAGAAACATATTCTGTACAAGTGCTGGGTCATACTTCAAACCTGACTCATCTTCTTGTGACGCAAAGATAATTTTCTGCCTCAAGTCAAGCACACGTATGAGGAAACTTTGGGGTGTTTCTTTTGAACGTTGTGATTCTGCAGTTAGTTGTTTATATAACTCTGTTGCATTCTTTTCTTGGTAATGGGAACGAAGGATTCGTCTTAACATCGGTAGAGTCAAATCTGCCTTTCCTTCCAAGTAGCTATGTAATTGAAGTCCTGGTGTAATGGCCCGAATAACTGCATCAACGATTTCTTGTTGTTGGTAACCCTTATTTAGTCCGCTTTCAATTTGACGCGCCAGACTTGAAAATGTTAATCTATCTTTTTGGCCAGGCTCTCTGATGAAACCTGAAATCTTAAACTCCTGGTGCCATACAGCTGGTATCATTTGTCCCTGTGGGGGCAACCAAGTGTTAACTGCTTCACCGTCTGCTGATGCAGGTGCCGATCTGGTGCTCTGTGGAACAGGCAAACTTGTTTGCGCAGAGGGGAGCGAATCAGTTGCATGTTTAATTTCCCCTACGTGTCTCTGCTCTGAATTTTGCTCATTCACATCAGTTAACACCATTTCACTCAATTTCTAATTTATGTTTAGTAGTTCTGCCATGCCCCCATCCTCAAGTTCCTCCAGATCTTTTCATAGCAGATAACTACTTAGAAGACAAACTAGGGAAAGGCGTGTGACATTTGCATCAATATGAATTTCAAGGAACTGGCCCAGTTCAATTAGTTTTTCTCTGGGCAATGTACACAGTCTCTCACCGATCTCTTCCTGAAGGCTGTGTAATGGCGCTTTTCCACTGCATGGTACGGTACGGTTCGGCACGGCAGTTCACGAGTTTAGTACCGCTATAGAGTGGGCGGGATTATTCACGTCGTTATAATTGCGCCGCCTCTACTGACGTGACATCATCGTAAACGCGCCACAAACAAACTCACAACAAAGAAAGGAGATGGAATAGTGTTCTTCATTCTCGCCATGTGGATGTTTTTAACAACAATGGAGAGGTCTATGAGAATGCTTGGGATTTACTCCCAGCAGCAGAGAATGTGGTGACAGTGACACGGGCTGTAGAGGAGGAGGGCAGAGATGTTCGTGCAGGTGTGCTGCGTTACTTGATTAGTTAACTATTCATGCAGCGTGTTCTGTAAAGTGAATTATCAAACTTTTGAATATTTCAAAATGTACAATGTATCTCTTGTTTTTTTTATTTATGTGATGGTTTTTATAATCGTGGCATTAATCATTTGTCTTTTTCAAGAGGTTAATTACGTGCTCATACAATAATACATATTTAATATAGTCTGGAGGTACACTTATTTGATCAGATTGTTTTTAATTGAAGCAAAACACAGATACAAAGGTAAAAATATAAACAGAAGACATAACTGTTACTCTGAAAATATAGCAAGTTCAAAAGTATATACATAAGGCTTTTTCCTTCGGCGTCGCGCCATCAAGCTCTCACTGGATCCGCTCCTCGGCTATCAACGAGAGGAACGTCTGAACTTCCTCAACAGACAACGACACTGCTCTTTTGTGGTTGATGCAAAAAGGTGCGTTTGTTGAAACAAAAGCTGCGTTTGCTGGCTGTGCTGATTTAAATCTAGCGGGTCTATGGGTCTCATGTCGCAAGTTCATTGACGCAGTAATGATGATTCTCTCCGGCCAATCAGTGATCAACAGAGTTTACACGTCACGTTTTGGTAACGGTACGGTTCGCTTGGAACCTCGGCTGAGGTGGTACTAAAAAAGTACCAGGTACAGTACCCAGTGGAAAACCCCCCAAAAGTGAACCGTGCGTGCCATACCATGCAGTGGAAAAGCGCCATAAAGCATCCATCTTTATGGATGCAGTGTTTCACAGATTGTGTGTGAGCTTTGACTTATCTGACTTGACTCAGCTGCTTCTGGTGGTTGCTGTACCCCACGTGCATGCTCCATTCAATCAGCTTTGCCTGGTCACTTCATTCAACTGTTCCATATCTGGGTAGTTAAGAGATGGATATCAATGGGCATTCCTGACGATAATGAGGGATGACCCGTCTGACATCTATCCCAGCGGTGCCTCCAAAATTGTAGTACTCCTGAAAATAAGTTTATGAAAATGAATACAGGAAAATGAAAAAGAGAGCGCTGCAATGATGACTTCCTTGATGGCGTATTTAATCTGAATGAAGCACATCACAGGCCGCTACCTACTGAAGCGTACAATGACGTCATGACGCAGGTATGCCAAACGAAAATAATTAATAAATCAATTAATGCACATAACACCTTTTAAGAACAAATAGGAAATTAAACACTATTTAGTTATATTAGAAAATTAACAACTTTATAAAATGGATCACATAAACATAACTAATATTCAGTATATCACACTAGCAGTACTTTGATGACACACCGATCGGTCTAGCTGCGCTGCTTCAAGTCAAACACATCTAAGCGGTTTTCAGAGAAAGCATCACGTTGGCACGCTGCTATGTTGCCAAGTCCGCAGTTTGCCGCGGGTTGTTTTCGTGTCCGCGGGTCTTTTATAACATGCGGAATTGACGAGCTACGCGTAAACGATATCCGGGTTGCCGGGTTCTCCTGTAGTGGGCGGAGCTAATGCGCAAACGGCAATCTCATTGGCTGGTGCTCGCCTATCATCGCCCCTGTTTTGATTTCAGCGAATCAGTTCGAGCGAATGCAGACGACCTGATTAATATTCATGAACCCAGCAGCTCAATAATCCTTAGTGCGTTTTAAATGGTTATTAATAGTAGAATTCGCGGTATGTTATCAGTATTATTTGTAGTTTTTTCCCCCTTTTTTATAGAAACACTAAATGACAAACAATATCTTAAGCACCACCACCAGTCCTAAGTTGAGGCAACATGACAAATATGCATTCATACATGGTTATTCTAAAGTTCTATCATCATATAATGCTAAATTATCATACTATCATATTATAATGTTTGACTGAAATAATCAATTGAATTTGATAGGTGTCTCTCACATTGTCCCACAGAAACATTAAAATAGTGTAGATTAGTGTAATGTTTTATAATAATAATTTATTCTATTTGGTGACCATTTCATTTATTTAACATATTTAATATTGGGGCATCCAAGTTATTTGACATATTTTAACCCTTTTTTTTTAAGTAACAAAAGTTACTTTCCCTGGTAATTAGTTTCTTTTATAACGATGTAACTCGGTTAGTATTTGTGAGAAGTAACTATATAACTAATTACCTTTTTAAAGTAACGTGCCCAACACTGCACACTATACATTGATTTATTGTATGTCTTTGATTAATAATGAATATGAAGAGCTTTAAAAAAAATCGCATATTAAATCGTAATATTGGTAAATTCGATTATTTTCTAAAATCGTTCAGTCCTAGTTTAAACTATATTCACAAATACAATGCTTAACAAATTTATTAAAACACATTTATGTAAGGTTTTTAACAAATGATGTAAGGTTTTTGCCACTGCTGCTCTAACAGCATTGGTGATTACCAAAATCATGTTAAGCTTTCTGTATTGGTTAGTCCTCCAAAATGCGTAAGCTCTTTAGTAACAGTAGTAGGCTATTTCTAATGCTATAATATAATTATTGCTGTTATCTTTGACAGAAAGGCAGAGCAGTTTATAATTTTTTTCAGATACCCAATTACAGTCAAAAAGTACATAAACAATGCAAGCAAGAATGCAAGCTGTTATGAGGCCATTTTTGTTATTATAAATACTAATTATTTGTTTCTGTTTGTAATTTGCCCAATAAATGACAATAACATTTTAAGATTTAATTTTTTTTTTGACAGATTCCTAAAATATTTGTTTTCTCTTTATGACAGGTGGTTTAATAAATGAAGCACTGTGTTTTCATAGCATTCGTGTGTTTGAAGGACATTGAGCAGAATGTGGAATAGTGTGTATTTTGTCAATAAATAAAATAATTGTATTTAATCCGATTAATCGAAATAATAATCGACCAACTAATCAATTATCAAAATAATCGTTAGTTGCAGCCCTAATGTCAACGTGCTGTTTTATTATTGCTGTATGCACTTGCATTACCTTCTCTGAAGCCTCTGTATACAGTACGTCTGTGCAGTGCTGCTTCAGTCAAACACCTACAGTATTGGGTTTTCTAAGGAGACGCACAACAATTTACATTAATGCATTTAGTAGACGCTTTTATCCAAAGCGACTTACATTTTTCTTTTGATCAGTACGTGTGTTCCCTGAGAATCGAACCCACAACCTTTTGCGCTACTAACGCAATGTTCTACCACTGAGCCACAGGAACAGTTCAATATGTTTGTTTACACAAGTTAGCAAAATAAGACAATATTGTGCCTAATATATACCACAATATTAACTTCTTATTATTTAATTGTTGTAAATAAATAACTGTTTAGTGTTCAAAAAATGCTGGGAAATCACTTCACATGACCCTAGAGGAGTGATAACTAATAGACTGTCTGAAAAAAAGTCACATTTTAATATAATAATAATAATAATAATGTGTATTTATAGAGCACATTTAAACACAACCAAGGTTGACCAAAGTGCTTTACAAAGAGTAAAACACAAATAAAATAAAAAAGTAACAAGGAAATCAACAGACAAATAAGATCATCAAAGTACAGAAAGAAAATAAAACGGGAAACATACTAAGGAAATGTTATAAGCCAGGGTGAAAAAAATGTGTCTTTGGATAAGATTTAAAAATACTAGCACGTCTGATAAAGGGAGGAAGGCTATTCCAAAGCTTCGTTCCCGCAGAAATCTGTTTATCAAACTTAGCCTGTAAACATAACTTAAACTTAAACTGTAGTCAAATAAAATGCCCAAGTTCCTATCACACTGTGTATTATATGGAGTGAGGAAGCCAAGATCAAAATTGGAAGCAGTATTTTTCCTAGGACCTAACAAAATAACTTGATTTATTTTCATTCGGGTGTAAGAATTTGCTTGAAAGCCATAGCTTAAGTTCGTTTATGCAATCTAACAATGGCCGAAGTGAATACTTATCCTTACGCTGTAGGGGAAGATATAGTGTTGTGGCCAAAAGAGCAAAGGATGGATTTCTTCAATGTAGTCAATGAGGCTCGAGAAGCAGAGTTCCAGATGTCAAAATTAGACTTTATTATCAGAATAACAAAGCCGAGATGGCAGGCCCTGCAACATCTGAATCCCTGTCTGTCCACTCAGTCATTTTATACCTGTTGCACTGCCCAAACATGAGAGTTCCGGTTTTTTTATCAGCTATGCTTTTCTGGTTTACTACAGTTAATCTATTAGCGCACCTGGTCCATCTTTAAGGGTGGCATTTTTGGCTGAATCAGCCCTTTTCTTAAAAAACCTTGGGCAGCAGTCTTTGGTTGAATCAGCCCTTTTCCAAAAAACCTTGGGCAGCAGTCTCATGAGAAAAACCTTGGGCAGCAGTCTCATGAGACTTACATCAAATCTGTTTACATGTTTTTGTCATATCCTGGGCATTACCCAAAGTTCATAGGGTTATTCAAGTTCACTAATACACTTAATTGTAAAACACTAGTACTGCCCAATAGATTGGAATACTTCAACATATTGATCAGTTTGTGGATCACATTCTTGAACATACATCTGTAGTATATCAAGGACCGAATCAGACAAATCAAGATTCGATCCAAGCATGGTTGAAACATGAGGAGCCGAATTCCACAAGACAACAGCAGGAAGACATAAATCAGACCCCCAGCCCGTCTGAATACACCCTGCAACAGGACAAAGGATAAGGCTGAAATTCCTGGGTTCACAAAGACTGTAGAATCATCTTAAAAGACTTTCATTCTCATTGTTAATGAAACTAATCATTTCTATGCATAACTGCATATTATGTATGTGACCCACAAATTTGACTATCCTTGTTTAATCATTGTGTTTGCAGTGATTTTAATTAGTATTGACTAGCTTAAGCCTTAAGGGTTAATGTCATGTTTGGTATGTATGAGAGTCATAATTCTAGCTTGAAACGTTTCTTTTGATTGATTTCCTGTCAAATGCATCATATTCTGACCTAACACAGAAGGCCTACAACAAGCAGAATGTGGCCTCAAAGAAAGGTAACAAAACATCCACACTCTTGAACTCTGTCAATAAAGACTCAAGCCTTGCACTGGACGACACCCAGATGCATCACAATATCAGAGTCCTCCATCAAGAGCACAGAGAACGTGATCCCCATGTCCACGAAAAGCTATCAGCCCAACTTCTGGAAAAATCCATGGGACCAGCCACGCTTCTCAAGAAAGCATAAAAGATAGCAACAACTGGAAACCTAACCAGACATCCAAAGGTAATCGCCTGACTCATCCAAGAGCATCTCGTAGGGTTAGCGACAACGAAACCCACCTCAGCATTACTCAGACATGCTCAGTGCTGAGTATGCTCCAGAACCATACAGCTTACCGTCAGAAGACATGGAACAAGTCATGAGCCAACTGAACGAGTTCCTTCAAGATAAGCTGAACACGGATGACTATGAAATTGAGTCATGCTCGCTGTGACCAGCGACAGAACGGAAGGCTGACGATCGCATGGTACACCACCATATCCGAGATGACAAGCACCTGTTCAACAACCACACAGGACGAGCAAGTCTCTCACGGCCAACCGTTGATGAAAACTAAGGTACCAGAGAACATCACCTCACTCACCCATCACTCACTAGCAAACTGCTAAATTAACTCCAATTCCTAGAACCACATTCCCGTCTGTGCAACAGCAACCACCAAAGCACAGAAGGTCAGAAAGTCTGCCACATCCAGAAGGTAGCACAAGAGGAATGCAACAAAGGAGACAAAGTTTGCATCCCAGCTTCACACAGCCATGCCAAACTACCTCCGACTGTCTGCTAAAGAACTTCCTGCCTTTCTGGACTGACCCCATTAGATCATGGACATGCCCACATCCAAGCCAAGGATGAAGAGAGCCAGTCTTCATTAACATACCTGAAAAGGGGAGACAACACAGACTGGAACAGATCTGACCACACATACACTACACCATTAACACACACAACATTACCTACACCCAGATGTAACCACATCTACTGATAACACATTCAACAAACATATTCTTCCCACAAGTAGAATATCCAAATTTAGCAACACAGTTACATACACCACCATGAAGAAACATATAGCTATCCTCACAAGAGTTAGAACACCTGACACGGTTAAGGTGCATGGCCCCTAGCTGCACATGACTTCCTAGCTCAACAGTAGTTGCAAATCATGCTAGGAAAACCCACAGCAGCTTTGTTTTTATTTTGTTCTTCTTTACCTATCCTTTTCCTTCCCTCTTTCTTTAGTAGGTGAAACACCAGACACCCTGCAAGGGTCAAAGGTCTGATATTAGGATTGACTCGCTACACCTAATATCCGCAAGCCACTCTAGACTGAAGGAAAGCCAGAGAGCTCCATGCACGATAGGCCGATTCATTTTACCACAAATTAGTTCACTAGAAACTAAATGTGAACATTCTTAAGTTAAGACAACTTAGAAGAAAACACACAAATCTAGTCGCAAAATTTGATCGAAGAATTAGAACAATAATTTCCAAAATTGAATAACCCGAATAACCTAATGCCCGGCACTAGTACAGTAACTGTCATGGAGGTGTTGTCTTGTTGTTTGCTGTGTTTTGTCTGCTTCTTCTGCCTTTGTTTTTCCAGCGCTCGACGATGTCTTCAGCTAAACACCTCGCCGAACGAAGGGGGTGTGTAGTATATCAAGGACCGAATCAGACAAATCAAGATTCGATCCAAGCATGGTTGAAACATGAGGAGCCGAATTCCACAAGACAACAGCAGGAAGACATAAATCAGACCCCAGCCGTCTGAATACACCCTGCAACAGGACAAAGGATAAGGCTGAAATTCCTGGGTTCACAAAGACTGTAGAATCATCTTAAAGACTTTCATTCTCATTGTTAATGAAACTAATCATTTCTATGCATAACTGCATATTATGTATGTGACCCACACATTTGACTATCCTTGTTTAATCATTGTGTTTGCAGTGCTTTTAATTAGTATTGACTAGCTTAAGCCGTAAGGGTTAATGTCATGTTTGGTATGTATGAGAGTCATAATTCTAGCTTGAAACGTTTCTTTTGATTGATTTCCTGTCAAATGCATCATATTCTGGTTATAGAAATCACATTCAAAAGGATACTTTGCAAGAGAATGTAAAATTCGGGCAATGTGACTAAACATGACATGTTGATTTATTGATTGGGTGGAGAAACAAAGCAGCACCCAGAGCCAGCATAGGATCTAATTGGTCAAGACAACCATTGGGGGGTGTCTAAAAGCAGAGGGTAAATACCCAGGACACACTTCTCCTCGCTCTCTTGAATTCCTCTCTCTCCTGAAAATGCTCTCTCTCTCCCTTGAACGCCCTCTCTCTCTGGAAAAATGAACTCTCTCTTCAGCCATGTGCTCTGGACCACAACCCAGCCAGTTGCTACCATGATGAGAAGAAAAGCCACCTAGTCTCTTTACATCCTTTTATTCTTTTACTCTAGTTTATTTTCTTTCCGTTGAGTTCGTGTGCTAAGTTACGTTTGCCAACGGCAACCAGACCAAAAACTCTGCAAACCAGCCAAGAACCAACGCCCACTTCAACGACTCCTGAAACTCTAAGCCAATCAGCGACTTGAGAAACCCTTTCCGCAAAGACGGAGGACAAAAGGGAATCCTTAAACACAAAAGCTGCAAGTACAAACCCCAGACTCTTGCTGAAACTGGTGTAACATTTTAAGATAGATTTTAGCCTCATTGAAAAGTCAATGCGAGTGTTAAATATGTGATTGATGGTTGTTCAGGTTTATGCAATTGCAAATATTGCTGTAAACGTGGGATATCAAATTCTCATTCTCTTAATCTAATCCTTTCCTCACTTTCTCTCTTTCTGCAACGCGTGAATGTGTGAATGCTTGTTCATGTGTAGATTAGTTTATACGGTGACGTAATACTGCCATCCATATAATATTTTTCCACTCAATTATGTCGTTATAACGAGATCTTTTCTCGTAATAATGAGATCTTTTCTATAACGAGATCTTTTCTCGTAATAACGAGATCTTTTCTCGTTAAACGACATATTTCTCGTAATAACGAGATCTTTTCTCGTTAAACGACATATTTTCTCGTAATAACGAGATCTTTCTCGTTAAAACGACATATTTTCTTGTAATAACGAGATCTTTTCTCGTTAAACGACATATTTTTCTCGTAATAACGACATGTGTGGTTATAATAGATCAGCGCGATTTCTTTAAGACTGCAAGGAAGCTCAGCTTCCCCTATAATTGTCAAAAATGAATGGTCAAATATATGTACTATTATGTTAACATTTTATTGACTAAAAATGCGTTAAACACGTTCATCTCGAAACGAAAACAATTTCGTTCAGAATCAGCTACTTAGGTCGGCTGACTCGATTTCCTTCTCATTCATTCCCGTGGCGTACAGTGCATTACTCTGTTGAAGCCCAGCGTCCATTGACTTCAATGGGGCTGCTTTAAACAGTTTTTTCAGTGCTTAGAAACAAGATGGTCATTGGATAATGCTGCGATTATGTCCCGCCCACGGACGCCAGCGCCTCTGGGATGAATGGAGGAGTGGGCTGGCCCGGACTCGGCGCTCTGCGTGATGATTGAGGGTCTGTCATCTCTTTTAATCCACTTTTATGTCCTAAAATGCTGGTTTTTGGAGTCGACAGCTTATAAAAACGTATTTATTGTTTTTTTTAGCTTGTTTGCTATACACATTGTCACATCAGCTTTTAGACATTTTTTTTTTTTTTTTGTTATAAATAAATGACAAGGAGGCGGCAGCTTCGCAATGCAAAGAGACGGTTGGTGTGGGCGTGGGCGTGGTCTTCAGATTATGACGCGATCACTCTGTGTCTCCATTTCCAACTCAGTCCCATCGCGGATTTTGCATGTGTAGTCGAAAGACAAACTGCTGCAACCTTCATCGTATATTTCACACAATTTCACACCACATTCATTGTTTCAGTTTAACATAATTCCCACATTTCCTCCCGTTGAGTTAAATATATATATATATATTAGATCGTTTGTTCATTAATTCATATAGTCTGAACTAGCCAGCTAGCAAACTGCACAGCAGGTGTAGAAAGGAGCTTCTCCTGTTTAAAGCGGCTCAAGTCCTACACCCGTAACACAATGGGCCAAGGCCGTTTAAGCAGCCTAGCTCTGCTGGCCATTGAGAGGACACTGGTCAAGTCACTGGAAAAGACGCCTAGTTGGTACGACAGGGTTACAGAGCATTTTCTTGAAAAGGAACGTAGGGCAGAATTTACATATAAATAAATGGACAATTTTTATGATTTAGGCCGAAAATGAGCTTCCCCTCTTTAAAAGATCAGCAGCCGCCACTGTAATAGATATATGGTAGAGCTGAGGTGAGCGAGTGTCCGCGCTGCTCAGTCTGACATAAACGAGGATCTGCACGCTGCTGAATTGAAATACACTGTTTTAAATGTATTTAATGTAATGGTTTTAATTATAGCAGCATGTTTATTAGGATTAATCTCCAATACAACATTATCCAATAACAGCACTCAGACCCATGACTTGTTTAGGCTATATATGATCAGATCAAAACAGTTATTTTTGAATAATTGACTCTGGGCTTGGAATATTTATTTATTTGAATGACTGAAGTTTGATTGAACAACAAATCGAAATATGAACAAAGATAAATAAAGAGATTTTCTCATAGGTTAATAATAATAATAATAATAATTATTATTATTATTATTTCGTTCTGTTTGAAAACGGGCAAACAAATTAAGCTAGATTTTTCGTAGGCCTATTTTTGTTCGTGGGTAAACAAATGAGCTGCTTTAATATTTGTTTCACATGTGTGGGCGGCCTTGATACTGTTGATACTTGATACTTGATAATTTAGTCTGATTATATATTAATTATGTATTAATGATTTAATATTATTAAATGATCTTTAGCTGAATCATCGCATCACGTTCTTCTTATGGGTTAAATTGCAGGCTTTGCTTTACTGAAGGAACAGTCTTGCTACGCTGGGTGTGAGCACTGAGCACAATAGTACAGATGAAAAGACTGTACAGTATCTCTTGCTGGATTTAGGCTATACGAATTAAATAAACACAAACTGTTTTCGATTGTTTTATTTAAGTAGACCTTTAGACATAAAGGCGCCAGAAAGCATACGCTGTTATTTTACAAAAGCAATTCGTAACATTTTGTTCTTATTGTGGAAGTATATAAAATTGCTTTCCTCGGTTATCACAATTTAAGGGATCGCGTCGGTGTCGCCGAATTGAGAAGAACAGTGGTGTGCTTTAAATGAGATAAAGCAACATCCAGACTGTATGACGTTATTGTGACTAATTTGCAGAGCGGTACATAGATGAACTCTTATTCTGCGTGATGGGATAGACAGTAAAGACAAGCTGAGTTAAAACATTGATTTTTTTAGTGGCCGTCCTCGGTTCACAGCAACCCGGGACTATCAGAGATGGATAAAACAGTTTTTATTAACATTAAACATTTAATTTAATATTTGTATATTATTAGTATTATTAGGTTATGTTAACTTGTTAGGGCTATAGGCCTATTTCTATATCATATAATATAATATTTTATTACTTTCCCATTTAAATTCGTGTATCGCTTTACCTAATTAACGTTTTGTACCAGAGCATGTGAGCGAACGCTCCGCTCAATATTCCGCTGTGTGTGTGTGCGCTCCGCTCAGTCGTTCACGGCCAAATCAAACACTCCGCTAATGATCTGCTCAAGCTCAGGTGAACCAAATCCCGCTCAGATCACGCGCTCACATTAAATTTCTCCAGTAACGTTAGGCCTATTTATTTTTTCCTGTTTATAGTGAAATTATTGAATAAATGTCTCAGTTAAACAGTTATGTTTCAGGGTGAAATTGTTTTAATAGGGATGTTCATTAACCGTTAACCGACTGATAAGAATTTTGACCGATTACAATCAGTTAAACGGTTTAAAGTCACTTATTTATTTATTTTTAGTAATTTATTAAAATATGTTAAAATGTTTGCTGCATGGTTAAAATAAGCTATACGCGTATGAAAAACACGTTTTTTAGAGAGAGCGAGAGAGAGAGAGAAAACCAAGTCGCCTATAAGTCGCATTTTATTATTTCATTCAGAAAATTTTGGGAAAAATAAGACAAAAAATAGAATGCAGCTTTCTGCCGTCTGCTTTAATTTCGCGCAGCACAATAATGAAAAAAACTCTGCATACTCTAAAAAACACTGGGTTAAAAACAACCCAATTTGGGCTGGATAAATATAGGACAGAACACATTTGGGGTTAATTTTACCCAGTAAATCGGGTTGTTTATTTAACCCATCATAAATGGTTGATTTAACCCAGCTAATGGGTTTATTCGTTTCTATTATAATATTAGCTTTTTTTTACTTTATGCATGAAATAATATTTACAGATTAATTTAAATCCTCTAAACTTTTGTAAAATACTCCAGAACCACTGGTTTACGTGATAACTTCCTTTATTTCTAATTTGCTTGCTTTTATGTAAGCTTTACACATTGCCCTATTTAATCTCGTTTAAAAAACATTAGAAGTAAAGATTAAACATTAAACCGATGTAATTCACGAGTAAATGGACCACTCTGTAGTTCTGTTTTGACCGTAACAGCGCTGACTCTCACGCCGAGATGGAGTCGTGTTCAGCGGGAACTGATCACGGATAAGACCGCTGCACTGCGTTTCACTCATGGACGAAATGTACTGCGATTGCCTTCATAACCAAAAACAACCACCAAAAACAAACAGTAAACAGCTCTGAGGACATGTTTTAACATCCAAAGTATTTGTGTTCTGTATCTTTATAAATAGAATAGTTTATTTTAAGCAAAGCATCAGATTCTTCATCAAGCAATAAAACCGACGCAATGCCAGCGACGTTTGTTTATTGATTCACACCCTGCGCCTGTATGTTGCTCTGCATACATTTGAACGATAATTCTGCACAGAAACAATTTTATAAATAAAATAAAATGTACACAAACTACCCAAACACTGGAAAAATAGCTCAAATAAATTACCCAAAAGGCTCATCTCAGCATTTGGGTTAAATAAAAATAATCCAGGACTTTTTTTTAAGAGTAGGCTGCTTGTTGCACAGTATTTCTTTTATTTTCTTAAATTATTAAGTCAAAATATATTTTTAGTATAGGCCTATTTATTCGTTATAATATATAACGCCTAGCTTTATTATGTTGTTCTCTGCTTGCAGAAGTGCTGCAGGTGGGTGATATGATCATGTAAATCACTGTGTGCACATGCAGTTTTATTTTATGTACTTTATGTAATATTAGCCTATTCGTGATAAACTTGAATGCTGTGTACATCGCGTGCCATTGCCTTAAGTCCGGTAGCCTATGGTCAATATAATAATTAATTATGTAATAATTTCTTTAATAATTCATAAAGGTCAAGTAGGTTTGTTTATGCATTAAAGGAGAAATGGATGTTGTTCCTCAACATAGCGAGGCCACGACATGAGGAGGCCTTTACCGTTATTGTTCATATTTCGATTTGTTGTTCAATCAAACTTCAGTCATTCAAATAAATAAATATTCCAAGCCCAGAGTCAATTATTCAAAAATAACTGTTTTGATCTGATCATATATAGCCTAAACAAGTCATGGGTCTGAGTGCTGTTATTGGATAATGTTGTATTGGAGATTAATCCTAATAAACATGCTGCTATAATTAAAACCATTACATTAAATACATTTAAAACAGTGTATTTCAATTCAGCAGCGTGCAGATCCTCGTTTATGTCAGACTGAGCAGCGCGGACACTCGCTCACCTCAGCTCTACCATATATCTATTATAACGACACGTCGTTATTACGAGAAAAAATATGTCGTTATAACGAGAAAAGATGTCGTTTTAACGAGAAAATATGTCGTTTTAACGAGAAAAGATCTCGTTATTACGAGAAAATGTCGTTTTAACGAGAAAAGATCTCGTTATTACGAGAAAATATGTCGTTTTAACGAGAAAAGATCTCGTTATTAGAGAAAAGATCTCGTTATAATGACATAATTGAGTGGAAAAAATATTATATGGATGGCAGTATTACGTCACCGTAAGTTTACATGTCTTAGAGTTATATAAATAAAGTCTTGTTTATATTGAAAAGAGAAATGTCTTGTGTTTTGTGCTCATAAGTTAATGTCTTAATCTGTCGATTTTGTTACTGTGCTATTTAATAGTGTTTTCACTATATTTTGGGATTTTAATATCCAGTGCAGAGTTTGTTATACGGCTTGTTCAGTGAATCGCCGTGAAACAGTGAGTCTGTTCAAATTCCCTATAAAATCATTAATGATTCCCTTTGAGCTAAATTGACCTGTTTCCCTTATAACAATATATATATATATTATATGTTATCATTACACATCATATTTTGAGTAAAATAGTACTATATTGAGTAAATAACGTGCTATAAAGTAAAATAACACAATAATAGCTGGGTATCATCAGCATATAGATATATATAGAAGGAGACACCATATTTTTCAAACAAAGAAGCCAGGGGGAGTAAATACATTGAAAACAATACAGGCCCAATGATCGAACCTTGTGGAACGCCACAACCAAGAGGAATGGCAGTAGAAACGCAATGCCCTATTTGAAAATTAAAACACCTATTTGACAAATATTTTAGGGAAGAATAAAATCACCCACTGACTTTCAAAGCTGCTACATAATGACTTTCTACTTCAAGGACCTTGATAGAAATATAGTGGAGAGAAAAGTACAATATTTGTCTATCAAATGTAGTGAAGTTATAAGTCATAAGTGTCCAGAAAAAAATTATAAGTAAAGTACAGATACTCAAGTGTACTTAAGTACGGTAATCAAGTAAATGTACTTTGCTACTATCCACCTCTGGCTGTGTGTAATAGGTGCTTTGCTTTGAGGCTGTTGGAGTGGTTAAGTGCTTGAAGAAGAGCTGTGTTTTACACCAGAGATGATGGCGATGTTATTCATTTAAACACATGTCCTATATTAGTGTTCACACTGGCACATACAACACCAAACAAGAAGTCCGTTCACATAATAGCCATATTATATCAGACACTGATACAAAAGTCTGTTAATTTGACATTGTTTTGCTACTGATGAATTGTGTACCCTGAATGGTGTTGGGGTAATGCATTATGAGTAATAACTAGTAAAGTAATGCATTATTTTTTAATTTACAAGAAAATATCTTAGAATCGGCAGTTTCCCATGCTGAGAGAAATCAGTTGTGTGCTGTGTAAACATGATTGTATACACAGCACACACTGTAGCTCTAGACTTAATGTCAACATTTACTGCTGACCTTCGATGATAAGATGCCAATAAGCAAAACTGACTTTTACATTTGCCAAATATTAAAAACGAACAAGCAGCAATCCCATCCCAGATTAGAAAAAGTAACGCAGAAGTAAAATAAAGCATAACTTTCCATTAAAAATTAAGCAATTAGTTACTTTTTAGGGAGTAATGCAATATTGTAATGCATTACTTTTACAGTGCGTGCATAATTATGATGCAAGCAATATTCTGAATATAAGGCATTTTTTACCTTATTAACAATCATATATAACTTATAAATCATTATTTGTAAAATTAAAAGTAGTTATTAAGATTGACGTGATTTGGAGTTGTGTGATCAGAAAATCGACTTGCATGATAATTAAAGTAACTTTCTCCAAACTGACCCCTGAGTAAGTCACTTCAGAAGCGCAAGTTGAATGTAAGTGAATCCAGAATCGGGCTGTTCATTTGTGACGCATGTTTGCAGAAGTGACCTTTAGCCTGTAGTGGTCTGTCAGCAGGTTATGTGAAGTGTATTTGAGTAAGCAGACCATCATTACCTTCCTCTATTCCAGTGTGAGAATGCTTCCATAGGAACAGCTCAAGTAAGAAAGAGCTTTCCTTTATTAAACCATGAAGAGATGGATCACGTATGCCTTCTATCGATACACGTGCATGAGATCATGTGTTTGGTGAAGTGGTCTGAGTCCACACATCACAATAAACAAAGCAACACAAGAACTGCAGGCAGAGGTCACTGCAAACCAGATAAACTCAGAATACAAATAAAAGCAGGTTTCATTATTCTGATGCTGATCTGTGAAATTAATGTTATATTTTGTGTCACAAAATTCTCAACAAATATGATCAACCCCCAAATATTGTAATTTGTGATTTTTATTTATTTATTTAGCAAACACGTGAGTAAATCACAACCTGTCTTGTAGGTATATAGATTGTTTTATTATTAATAAGACATTTGCTTATTTTTTAATAAATGTATATTATGTAAGAACAATTTCAGAAACATTTGTCACATTGTAGGCTTTTATGGTTAATAAAGCTAGATCCTTATATATAATATATAATTAAATTTTTATGCAAGCTTTTAAGCAAAATTAACACTTTAAAAAAATGAGTAACATCTCATTTTACCCCAACTCATGTAGTAACTCCCTAAAAATGACAGATCTCCAAAAAGAGAAAAAATTAAGTAATAACTTCAGAAACAGCAGTGCAGTATACTTGCATCAATAAAGCTCAAACGAAATGGTAAGCAGCAGAAACTGATTTGTCTATATACTCAAAAATGTCCACATCTTGTAGGACGGGGTATAGCCAGCTCTGCTCCAGAAGGGCTATCATACCAAAACAAACATCCCTGAACGAGCTGATCAAAGTGATCCGGTTACTTGAACATAGCAGGCAGCGTTATAACTGAACCCCTCAGGAGCAGGTCTGGCTCCATATCTTTAAGGACAAATGTAAAGAAAAATAAACACAAAGTCACTTGTTATGCCAAGAGATGGGGATTTTTGTCCAGGCTGTTGGATTCAGCCTGACTGACATGGACAGGACGGGAAGTCTACGTTTCTTTCCAGCTGCTCCAAGGCGTTTTTACAGTAGAAGGACCTGAAGCATCTCTGGACCGCTCCACTCAACAGCTGCTTGTGGAGCTTCTTCAAGTCTCTGGGCAGAACGAACGCCCTGCAGCCTCTGAGCTCAGTCTGTACGCTCTTCTCATCATGGTCCAGGTGGATGACCCAGAACTTGTCCCGGCCATGCGGGTCATGGGCAGTACTGGTAACTAGGTTGAGGGCCAGGGCAAAAAGACTGCTGGCGGAAGCTGAAACAGTGTCATCAGGCACGCCAGGAATTAGTTTGGATTTAAGCTCATCTGCGAAGAGAAGTTTTCAAAGAAACACTTTATTTGATAGTCCACTTGAGAACTGTTGAGTAAGTATGCTTAAACACTTTAATGTGATGGTTCCCCAACAGACATAATACTGACAATTGTACAAGTGCATGCCAAGCAGCAGTCGAATGCACTAATGAGAGTTAATGTAGTTGCAAAGTTACTCATAGTTAGTAAAATGTTTAGGTTTCACTTTAATGCTGTACCTAAATGTCTTCTAGCTCTCGTTGGTGTTGTAGAGTATTAGTAGACTGTTAGGGTTAGGATAAGTTGACATGCACTTGTAGAGTTACTTATAGTCAGTATTATGTCTGTTGGGAGCAGTGTTGGGCTAGTTACTCAAATAATGTAATATATTACTAGTTATCTACTATCAAAAGTAATATTGTTACTTATTACTTTCTAGCAACAGTAATTAGTTATACTACTAGTTACATTACTTTTTATTCACACCCCACAGAAGTTGTAACTGCGTATCTTCCACATAAAATCTAGAGTGATACTAACAACATATTTCTGCCTCATCATTCGACTAAAATCTACATCGGATCGCAGTCAGAAGTTATTACAGATATTTAATAGTGATTAATAGTAACATTCAAGTAGAAGTGTTGTATTGATCTCATTAATTGTCATGTGTAGCTTGAGGCTAATTGTATTTACTTCATTACACATACGATTATATTGCATTAAGCATTTTATGAAGTCACATAAGTTTGTAAGAAACTGAGGAATTTTCAAACAATATGTTTTATTAAAGTAAATATAATGTAGCACATGCTGATCAGGGGGGTGTAATACCAGAGTAAAGTAAAGCCACAACTTACACAACAGTGTTCAGATCATCCTTTTTCTTGACAAAATCAATACAATGCAATATTTCTATCTGCTGAATGTAAGCTTTTCCATATTCCAAGCTTGCCACTGCACCGGGGACATCACATGAATGTGCGAGTCATGAAAATTATGAAAATTAATCTAGGAATTATTTGATTGATGGATTTTAAATCAGCAGGGTTGAGGCATCACAAGTAACTAAGCTGTTTTATGAATGGTAACTGTAATATTATTACTGAAATTTTATTAGTAATTAGTTACACTGCTAGTTACTGCAAACGGTAATATTATTACAGTAACTAGTTACTGCCCAACACTGGTTGGGAGAGTATCACAATAAAGAGTTAGTCTACTAATACTCTAATGAGAGTCCGTTAACATGTTGGTGCAGAGCGTTACTTATTGTCAACAGAATGCTCAAAAGAGACAATCAAAAATCAAAAAGTGTTACCAATGTTTAAAGTGAAGTATAGAATTAAATTCTGAGCAAAACAAGCATTTTCTGTATATGACAAGTCTATGAATAATTGTCTTATACTGATCAAGACACAAACTGAGCATCTCCAACTTGTTACTGATATAATCGACGGGATGTTTTCCATTGTTATTTCAACTAGTCTGTATATCCTCAATCACGCTTTACAGAGTGATTTAGAATTGGAAAACATAGAAACCCAAGTTTGGCTTTTATTAAAATGAAAATACACTTTTACTATCTGTATGTTGTTTCTAAAATGCAAACGTATAACTTGTTTTTGTTTTTTACCATGCAAAAGATGAATTACTATAACAAGAACTCAAATCAGACCAGGGTTTCAGACTTACTTTAATTATATTCCCAAAAGTACAGGGACACCCCTTTATGGTGAACAGGTTTGACTACTTTGAGTACACATCTTAGGCCCGGTTTCACAGACAGGGCTTAGACTAAACCAGGATTAGGTCATAGTTCAATTAGGACATTTAAGTAATTTTTATAGATGTGCTTAGGAAAAACATTACTGTTTTTGGTGCATCTTGAGACAAACCAAAGGCACTGATATATTTTAAGATCAGTCATTGCAAGTTTATTTCAATTTAAACAGCTCAGACTTAGATTTTAGTTTAGGACTAGGCTTAAGCCTTGTCTGTGAAACCGGGGGTTAATGTTTATATAAGCGTATAATGATATTCTAGGGAATCTAATTTTATAGCAACAGTTTGGACAGGAGCCTTTTCTATTCTACATGACAGTGTCTCTGTGTATAAGACAAGGATCAAAGATAACTTGGCTGGTCTGCAGAAACCTCTGGTGTGACTTTAAATGCAGCCCTTGAGCCAAAATCACCAAACACCAATGACTTGTACATATGGGATTCAGTCATTTTAGACATTTCCAAAACTGTTGCAACAGAGATGGAAATACAATTTTGAAATATATGAATTGTTTCCATCTTTGTTGCCACAGTTTTAAAAGTGCCTTTTTCTGTTCTAAAGAAGGGGGTGTCCCAATACATTTGTCCATATAATGAATGTACAAGTCATTGGTGAGAATAGAAAAGGCTCCTGTGCAAAATGTTGCTATAAAACTAGAAGCACACAATTCCCTGGAATATCATTATATGCTTAAACATTAAGATATATACACATGGAAATAACGAAAGTAGTCAAACCAGTTCAATAGAAGGGGGTGCCAATACTTTTGTCAATATAGCGTATTCCATGATGAAAGAATGAGAGAAAGAAGTATTCAGATTTATACTCTAGCCCACGCGCTTCACTTTCCAGCAGAGTTTATCTCCAACCTTCATCAAACTCGCCAGGCAGTAACTTTCTAGTAATTTGAAGACGTTGATGAACTTGTTCAGGTGTGTTTGATTAGGGCTGGAGCTAAACTCTGCAGGAAAGTGGAGCTTGTGGGCCAGAGTTGAGAACCGCTGGTTTAGGAGATAGATCTGTGGTGGCAAAAAATAAGATTTCTTTAAAAAATAAAAGGGCTGGATTCTGGTGCATGTACCACTGATTCTTGAGGATGAGCCAAATGCATTGGTGCTAAAAAACAACTTTGTTACCAGTTTGTGTGCGTGGAGGTGGTGAGACGATGAGGACTCTCTCGGCGAGGTCGGCCTGTGTGTTGAGCCAGCGAAGCGGCCCTTGTTCTGCTAGACTTCCTCTCTCCCACACGTCGATGACGACGCTTACACCGCCACAACTCTGCAGACGTTCAGCCAGCAGCATCACAGAGCGCTGGAACACACTGTCTACTGCAGGGTACACGAGCAGCACTCGCACGGACCCAGTACGCCTCGAGCCACGAGCCCACCGGATGACCTGATCTGAGAGAGAGATCATAGGAACATACCAACACCACTACTCTCGATTGGATTCGATCTGTGTTTCTCAGTCATGTGTTTCACGTCTGCAGTTGGTTCAGAATACAGCGGCTCTGCTCCTCTGGGAAGCGTAAACCTGCGTCTATGGTGTTTGAGGCTCACAGTATGTCATTTCCATGTACATAACTCGTATTACTCAACTTATGCCAAGGTAAATACAGTTTTTCATTCTATGGCACCTTTTAAATCCTTTTATTTTTCACTTACAGGTGATGCAGCAACAGAGAAGCACGAAGAGGAGCGCCAGCACACATCCAACACCAATGTCCAAAGAAGATCTGTCTGAAATTAAACATCCCGAGAGTAAGCACATAGTTGTTCTGTACAGAGAAGCGAGTGAAATTAGATTAATTACAGGACACTCACTTGGACAGACCACTTTTTGATTGTTCCTCTGTCTTGCAGCCAGACAGTGTTTAAAGTCAGTCACTATCTGCCATTAAACACCAGACCAATGTTAGTAAAATCCTTCTTCAATCAATTGTATAGCTATGCTTTTTGGTGTTTGTCTCACTTTTGGATTAGTTTGCATACAGACAATATGTTTTGAAATGAACTTTACTTGTTCTTATTCCACTGGCATTTTATATTTCAGCCTATATCCAGCAACATTTTTTGAGATTTATGATTTACCAATGAATTATGTTATGAAGTTATGTTCTCTAGAATGAAGTATTTTAATATCTATATTTTGCTTGTTTCAAGGAAGTTTAGATGTTAGTATTGGAAAATAAAATAAAACTGCTGACTGACAAAATTAATATGTATAATCATGTAAAAGAATCGTGTATGACCCCAATGTTTTTGTAACATTTCCAGCCATTCATAATAATATCAAAAATGATCTAAATTGTTTAATCATCTATTCATTTCAAGCCATTGAAAAATGTCCATGATTTTTCCCTTAAATTTCCAGGGTTTTTTTGAGCGGAAAAACCTGCTTGCTAATAAAGCATATATTATTATGAAGATAATTATGTACATCAGTCGGGTAAGAATTGGGTCTTATTTGATAGTTACCATAATCATAAGGTCTTCACAGGGACCCATGTGTTCCATGTATTCCAGCTCCACTTCACATTTTTCTAGTTTGCATTCCTGTAAGACAAAGAAGCAAATATGGGGAAAAAATGACTGCACCGGCAGATTCATTTATTTTTTGTTTGTTTGTTTTCCATTTTTTACTTGTTTATACATAAAACTGAAAATAATCTACCAGTGCAATGTATAAGCAATATACACTTGTATTAAACATACCGTATCTCACAGAAGTGAGTAGACCCCTCACATTTTGGTAAATATTTGATTATATCTTTTCATGTGACAACACTGAAGAAATGACACTTTGCTACAATGTAAAGTAGTGAGTGTACAGCTTGTATAACAGTGTAAATTAGCTGCCCCCTCAAAATAACTCAACACACAGCCATTAATGTCTAAAGTGCTGGCCACAAAAGTGAGTACACCCTTAAATGAAAATGTCCAAATTGGGCCCAAAGTGTCAATATTTTGTGTGGCCACCATTGTTTTCCAGCACTGCATTAACCCTCTTGGGCATGGAGTTCACCAGAGCTTCACAGGTTGCCACTGGAGTCCTCTTCCACTCCTCCAAGACGACATCACGGAGATGGTGGATGTTAGAGACCTTGCACTCTTCCACTTTCTGTTTGAGGATGCCCCACAGATGCTCAATAGGGTTTAGGTCTGGAGACATGCTTGGCCAGTCCATCGCCTTTACCCTCAGCTTCTTTAGCAAGGCAGTGGTCGTTGTCATGTTGAAATACTGCCCTGCGGCCCAGTCTCCGAAAGGAGGGGATCATGCTCTGCTTCAGTATGTCACAGTACATGTTGGCATTCATAGTTCCCTCAGTGAACTGTAGCTCCCCAGTGCCAGCAGCACTCATACAGCCCCAGACCATGACACTCCCACCACCATGCTTGACTGTAGGCAAGACACACTTGTCTTTGTGCTCCTCACCTGGTTACCGCCACACACGCTTGCAGAGGTGGAAAGTAACGAATTACATTTACTCGCGTTACTGTAATTGAGTAGCTTTTTTGTGTACTTTTAAAAGTAATTTTTAAAATCTGTAATTTTACTTTTACTTAAGTATATTTTGTTTGAAGTATTGTACTTTGCTACATTTTAAAACACATTAATTACTGAGTAAAAAAATTTAATAAATCGCTCCCTGGAAACTACTGCAGTAAATAATCGGCAGGAGAACAAACTGGCGCTAAAATCCCAAGAAAGATGCAGACGGACAAGACAGGCGTTTATGGTGCAGACCCAGCTGAAAACCAAACCCCATTGTATTCTGCTGAAGTTGAACTCGAAGGAAATGAAGTGAATCCCTGGCCAAATTCATGCTCTATTATGCAGTGTTAGCTGTGTTTGCCTCGGGAGACCGAACTAGCAGCTTATACAATCTCGACATCGCCCTTCGCAAGCATGTAGAGATAAGGTAAATACTTGCATCGTTGCATTGGTGGTTAAAATGAAGCTTTAACGGTTTAGCAAAAGGTTGTGCACAAATTAGCCAAACAGACAGTGGTGCAGGGTGTGCGATATCGTCTGCAAAAATATAGTAATTTTTGTTTTAACGATGTGTGATTATCAGTATTTTGCCAAAAAACAAACAAAACACTCTAAACAGTGTGCTGTGAAATCTAGTAGATTAGACTAGTCCACGTGCATATTGAGTGCTTTCTTTCACTGCATGATTCAGTCTGTTAAAATGTGTTTAGAATGATCACAAAATTGAAGATATAAGGGGCAGAACATTTATATATTTATATCATTTAATATAGTAAATCAACATCACACGAAGAGTGCCGTTTTTTCTCCACAAATCAGCACGATTACACAGGCCTGTATATGTTTGTTTTTTTTTTAAACAAGAAGTTAATTAAGAGATTTGCATTTTAGACATCATATTGCCTGTTTTTGCTCTATTTCGACAACAAAAATAATTCCAAACACAGCCACCATACACAGTTTTGCATCTCTGACTCTGAGCAATGACGGTGTTTCATTCCTTGAATTAATGATTCTGTTAATTAAATAATTAAATGATTCTGTTCAATCACAATGATTCACTTATCAGTGACTTGCTGACACCTACTGGTGGTTTTAATTTCACATTTAAAGTAACTTTTTTTATATATATATAATTTCAAACGAGTATTCAATATTTGTGACCCTGGAGCACAAAACCTTAAGTCTTAAGTCGCTGGGGTATATTTGTAGCAATAGCCAACAATACATTGTATGGGTTAAAATTATAAATTTTTCTTTTATGCCAAAAATCATTAGGATATTAAGTAAAGATCATGTTCTATGAAGATATTTTGTCAATTTCCTGCTGTAAATATATAAAAACAAAATGTTTGATAAGTTATATGCATTGCTAAGAACTTCATTCAGATAACTTTAAAGGAGGATTTTCTCAATATTTGTATTTTTTTGCACCCACAGATTCCAGATTTTCAAATAGTTGTATCTTGGCCAAATATTGTACTATCATAACAAACCATATATCAATGGAAATATTATTTATTCAGCTTTCAGATAATGTATCAATCTCAATTTAGGAAAATTTACCCTTATGACTGGTTTTGTGGTCCAGGGTCATATTTATCAAAACATTATTTCTGCATTTGTAACTGCATTCAATGTCAGTGTAAATACATATATGCCACTTCAGATGAAGCTTCTGTGTTTCCTCTTGTAACCCTCAACACGGGTCCGCACCAGCTCTGAGGCGGGCGCTCTAACAAGGAACGCCAAAGGCTACAGCCTCTAGCGTCAGTCGCTAGAGCGCCTCTTTGAGGTCAGGGGTGAGGTTTTACACACAGCCCTTACTGGGATTCGGTGCGGAGGCGGGCGCTCTAACAAGGAACGCCAAAGGCTACAGCCTCTAGCGTCAGTCGCTAGAGCGCCTCTTTTGAGGTCAGGGGAGTGAGGTTTTACACACAGCCCTTACTGGCATACATCCGTTACAGATGCAAAGATGAATTTTGTTGATACTGATTTAATTTGCCTGGTAACAGCCCAAATGTGTTATTATGGTTCCATCTATGTCCTTAATCTGCTTGTTTTCAGCAAACTGTTTGCGGGCTTTCTTGTGCATCATATTTAGAAGGGACGACAGCCATGCAGACCAATTTGATGCAGTGTGCGACGTATGGTCTGAGCACTGACAGGCTGAACCCCCCCCACCCCTTCAACCTCTGCAGCATTGCTGGCAGCACTCATACATCTTTTTCCCAAACACAACTTATGGATATGACGCTGAGCACATGCCCTCAACTTCTTTGGTCGACCATGGCGAGGCCTGTTCTGAGTGGAACCTGTCCTGTTAAACCGCTGTATGGTCTTGGCCACCGTGCTGCAGCTCAGTTTCAGGGTCTTGGCAATCTTCTTATAGCCTACGCCATCTTTATGTAGAGCAACAATAATTTTTTTCAGCTCCTCTGAGAGTTCTTTGCCATGAGGTGCCATATTGAACTTTCAGTGACCAGTATGATAGAGAGAGAGCAATAATTCAATTCAGGATTATTTGTATAGCGTTTTTATGGTACAATCGTTGCAAAGCAGCTTTAAAATTAAGTTTTCTACAATAGATTTATATGATAACACCAAATTTAACAGACCTGTTCCCCATTCACAACGGAGACCATGTAACACTAACGAGTCACATGACACCGGGGAGAGAAAATGGCTAATTGGGCCCAATTTGGACATTTTCACTTAGGGGTGTACTAACTTTTGTTGCCAGCGGTTTAGACATTAATGGCTGTGTGTTGAGTTATTTTGAGGGGACAGCAAATTTACACTGTTATACAAGCTGTACACTCACTACTTTACATTGTAGCAAACTGTCATTTCTTCAGTGTTGTCACATGAAAAGATATAATAAAATATTTACAAAAATGTGAGGGGTGTACGCACTTCTGTGAGATACTATCATTCTCTGAAATCAATTCTTAAAGGGGTCATTTGACGTTGCTAAAAATAACATTATTTTGGATATTTGGTGCAATGCAATGTGTTTACGCAGTTTAAGGTTAAAAAAACACATTATTTTCCACATACTGTATTATTATTGCTCTTCTATGCCCCGCAATTCTGAAACATGTCCATTTTTACAAAGCTCATCGTTCTGAGAGGTGAGGCGTGCTCTGATTGGCCAGCTATTCAGTGCGTTGTGATTGGCTGAATACCTCAAATGTGCGATGGAAATGTTATGCTGCACACACTCTAATATTTGGGTTGGACTATTCTGGAACAGTATTGTAAATACAACTTAACCACTGATTTCTAGTTGTGTCCTCTTTTGGAAGCCCAAACAAAGTAGTTTCTCTTTCACAACGAAACACAGCGTCTCCTGGACACGTCGCCGGTGGCAGCATCAATACCACAGCCAGAATAATAGCTCTGCCTTCTTTCATTGCGTGTACGTTTGGGCGGAGTTATGCAAATCTCCCCACACCGTGACGTAGACATGTGGGCGTGTTTGAATGAGCCGTTTTAGGGGGATGTGGACAAGTCTTAACTTTGATTAAGAATATCTCTTTGGTTTTGAGACTTAAGTCTTTGCAACTTATGGGATCTTAACTATGCACGAACAGCTTGTAATACACCAAAGAGAAAGCAAGACTTGAAATCGCATCATCATATGACCCCTTCAATGCCTTATGCAGTATGGCTTCTCGAGTAAATTTATCACATTTATTTAAATGTTTGATCTAATTTAAGGTACGGTGTTTATTTCAGTTTTCTCCTAATTGCCTGCTGTGCACTGTTGCAGTGTTGCTTTGTCCTTTGAATACATTTTAGCATGAAATGAAATATTGAGGAGAAACATACCCCTCTCCTCTCGACAGTTTTTAGTAGATGTGTCCCCTTTCTCAGTTGAATCCTGTGTCTATCCGCCACGAGGCTCGTATTGAAGCTCACCACTATTTTATCCCCATGAAGCACTGAAGAAATGTCAGCATCCCACTGAGGTTCAGCTAGCAAATCAATCAAACAGAAGGAGAACAGACAGTCACCAAAACATTGAACAGTGTCTGATGAAGCCTCTAGCAGTGAGTATTAAATGTGATTGTGTGTTTGTGTTCAGATATGATTCCTCAAATCTTGTGTGCTGTGGTTCCAGTGTTCCTGTGGCTCAGTGGTTAGAGCATTGCGTTAGCAGCGCAAAGGTTGTGGGTTCGATTCCCAGGGAACAACACATACTGACAAAAAATGTATAGCATGAATGCACTGTAAGTCGCTTTGGATAAAAGCGTCTGCCAAATGCATAAATGTAAATGTGGTTATTTAACTCATCAGATTTCACCTTCATCACCTTTCCACCTCGATCACACGCAGAGCGGTGTCTCAAATGCCCCATCCCCATTTATAATGCACTTCAGACATTTAGTACTGATGTGTGAAACCACAGCGTGATTATGATTCACATATATAATGCACATAGCACACTTAGAAGTGAGTTTGCATGCTGACCCCATGGTGCTCAGGTTTCCCCTCAATCCAAAGATATGTAACACAGGTGAACTGAAGACGTTAAATCACTCGTTGGTGTAAGAGTGAATGTGTGTGTCTGTTAAGTGAATGCAATGGACTATATGCCATTCACTAGATAGGGAATAATGAACAAGGAGGTATATCACAGAATATTGCATTTGTTTATAGTTAAAAACAGTGGGTGGAAGCTCATATATTTGGTGGCATTCTGTCTCTAATAAGATAGATCAAACGATCATAAGTATTGGCACATAGTACTGAGTGGCTATTCTAACCTGCTGTGGCCCTCTTTGCATATTCATTTGCTTGTTCTGATGGAGTTGGAAGATTATAGGCCATTATATCATAACTGGTTGAAGGACAAACAGATACATTTGGCACAGTGAAACTGAACCATAACTGTCAAACAAGAGAAGAAATAGATTAGGACACAGAATCAATTACGCTGTAAAACAAAATGAGTTATAATGGTAACACAGAAGAAGAAAACACCATGCTTAGTATATGGTTAACAGTATGCTCTTAATATATGGTGGAAAAAAATGTAATGAAACTAAGATAACATTTAAATGTTAAAATGCTGTTAAATTAACTAACTTTGGTGTGTATATGGGTAGGATTAGGGTTGTGGGGTAGATGCGTATCATATGCACGCCAACAAAATTTTGTTTCATATGCATACTATTAATACGCATTTTCATGAAATCAGGTTCGACATCTCCAATAATTCCCTGAGTGGCTTTCTTCTCTTTTTTTCAATAGTTCTTCTTAGGGTTTTCTCATCAGTTATGCAGTACATTCTGGTTTATGTTACATCTTATGTGGTTAATGTATTATTATGAATATTATTATAGTGTTAGCATGTAGCTTCTATATATGAGTTTTCCCTCAGCTTGTGGAAAAGTAAGCTGTGATGAGCTCTGATCATCATGTGGCCAGCTGTGGCTGTCAGTATGTGTTAAAGGATCAGAACCGAGTTTACTAGCAGCGTGGTTATGCTAACTAAAGTGGTTTTATCTGGTTTATTGTGTTTAATAGTTTTAGACAGGGGTAGACAACGTCGGCCCTGGAGTGGCGCTGTCCTGTAGAGTTTAGCTCCAACCCTAATCAAACACACCTGAACAAGCTAATCATGGTCTTTATAATTACTAGGGCTACAGGCATGTGAGGTTATTTTCAGGGTTGGCGCTAAAATCTGCAGGACATCAGCACTCCAGGACCGACGTTGCCTACCCCTGTTTTAGACTGTAAGAAAAACCTGTAAAAATACAAAAAGGGTTATTCTATAAAGTTGTTCTCATTTTTACTGTATTTGTACAGATTTTTTACAGTGTAGCCTGTAGTGAATAGTAGTTCAGTGTCCTTTCTTTACCTGTTCTTGACCAGTCAGGCTGATTTGCTCTGAGGTAAATGGAGGCTGGTATTGACATCTGTGAAATGATTCATACTCTCCAACAGAAAGATATATCCATGTGCCAGTAAGACTGTGAATGCTGCCTGAGAAGACAAACACAACTCTAAAATATTTAACTAATTCATCACATTTAACGTAATGTATCGCCTCGTTTAAAAAACCCTTGTCATTCACACTGGCTTTTCATGCAACACAAACAAAATACATGTCCACTGTCCGATACAATCACTTCATATTAACTGCTGAAGTCGTGTTTGTAGTGCGCCGTGATCTAATGTGTGTCACTGCAGAGAGCTCCTCAGGGGCTCAAATGTAAAAAAGGCCAAGATGAGGGAATATATATATATATATATATATATATATATATATATATATAGATCAAAAGATTGGATACATTACTGTTTAATATTTTTGCAAGAAGTCACTTATAGTCATCAAGCCAGCATTTATTTGATCAAATCAACTTTGCAACATTTTATGCAATGTTGAATTATTAACAATGTTGAAAACCTGTGATACTTTTTTCAGGATTCTTCAGTTAAATAAGAACAGCATTTATTTAAAATATAACTTTTGTAACAATATACACTACTGTTCAAAAGCTTGAGGTCTTTTTTTTATTTTGTTTACTTAAATTCGTTTTTTATTCAGCAAGGATTTGTTAAACTAATAGAAACAGTGATATTAAAGATTGATATTGTTATAAAACATCTCTATTTTGAATAAATGCTGTTCATTTAAACTTTTAATTTATTAATGAATCCCAAAAAAGTATCACAGGGTCCAATAAATTTTTTTTTTTTTTTAAAATAAAGCAGCACAACTGTTTCCAACATTGATAATAAATCAGCGTATTAGAATAATTTCTGAAGGACCATGCATTGAAGAATGGAGTAATGATGCTGAAAATTCAGCTTTGAATCACAGAAATAAATTATATTTTATTAAAATTGTATAAATGTATATTAAAATAGAAAGACATTCTTTTAAATTGTAATAATATTTCACAATTTAAAATGTTTTCTGTATTTTTGATCAAATAAATACAGGCTTGATGAGCATAAGACACATTCATAATGCTGCATAATTATCAAAAATGGCATTAATAAAGTCCTTTCACGTCACCATTTCGCCAGCCTAAACTTCACATAATGGGCTTGTAGGTGTAGGTGGCACTTGGGCTTCATTAACTATAATAGTTTAATGAAAGAGTAAACGGTGCATCATACATAAATTGAACTGAATTGAATACTGATTAACATTATTGTGACGTTTGGTGCTGCACGGTTTTGTGCCGTGCTATTATAGTCGTGTAGTGTACATTTTCCCAGCGATGTAATATGATTTATAAAATGAGACAAACCGCAGATCCAGATCGCTCCACAAATAAACACTTCTCTCTAATTTTCAACCGATTTATGAATAAGAGCAGAAAATAACTGCTCCACTTCACATATTGTCCAATTAAATTTGAACTTGTGCCAGATCATGATTGGTTGGTGTATCTACATGATAAACGGCCATTGGTGAATTATGTAATATTCTAAAATATGTAATATATGGATTTTTTTATTAAATCGACACAGTAGCTTTGATTATTGATAAAATGTTTAGAGTATTGTTTATGTTTTCCTTCGGTCGACCCCTTCACTGAAAGAAGCATATATTGCTCGAGAGTCAATGGTATAACGCATAGCAATGCCTCAGATTGACAAATATGTAAAAAATAAGCAGGAATTTTCCGACTTGAGCGATTAGATACTGTTTTGTACAAATTGTCAAGCATTTTGTTTTATTGACCACAATATCATGCTATTTGTCCAAGATGGGCACTTTTGTATAATTTTGCTCGAGCAAGAACTTGTACAAGGGCAAGAACTTTCTACTTAGCCGATACGGTGCTGTGAGTATTCAAGACATACTGCTGCTGCACAAATAACAGAATAGGTGGAGCTGGAGGCTTTCAGAGGATCTCTGAATGTGTGCTGCAAAATCTTCAAGTGGATACGTGGGGCAGTCGTGGCTCTAATGGATAGAGCGTCGGTCTTGTAACCCGAGGTTGTGGGTTCGAATCTCGGCTCCAGCAGGAATTGTCCACGACTGAGGTGAGACCCTTGAGCAAGGCACCAAACTGCTCCCCGGACGCCGCTGTGTCAGCTGCCCACTGCTCCAAGTGGGTTAAATGCAGAGAACACATTTCACTGCTGTTATACTCTGTATAATTGTGTATGTGACAAATAAATCCTAAACTAACCAGCCATTTAAATGTAAAGCAGCATGCTTATTGGCTGCGTATGCAACGTGAACCAATCAGCTTGTGCGATGTCGTTTAACACTGTGAATATCATCAGTTATGTTAAAACCCATCAGCTTGACCATCTTGAGTTTCATGACTGAACATGACATTTAGAAATTTGTTTCTGAAAACAAGGCCATTTTCCATCGTTCACCTCATTACAGACTGCCCTGCTGGGACGCTTAAGTCGATCCCAGCACACTTAGCAACACATTATAAACTCATCTCCATCTCATCTGCAGTCCATTTGTCATCTGAAACCGGACACGCCAGTCGTTATCTTGAGCAAAACCACCTCTGTCACAGGACCAATGATAACCCGAGGCTTGTTTATAATGAAAAACCAGAAGTGAAGAAACATTTTGTACCAAGCAATATGACTGACGTCGAGCTAATGTCCATACTAAATATTTAAATAATCAAGCCTCAATTGCTTTTACTAACCAAATCATCCAGTGTCATTTAAAAAAAAAACACACAACTAAAACCTTTTTCCATCAAATGTGTTTTAAAATGATAAAGGACATCAAATGAATCTCAGGTCGCAAGCTTTGTGTTGTGTAGCACAGTGGACTTAGTCTATTATAGATGTGTTTTATTGTTATTAAGCGAACGCTATCCATAATCCCAACAAAGACCATTTCTTGTGAATTCCAGAAGTAAATATATATTCACCAATGAGAAAACAGATGTATGACTGATTACACACACACACATAAAAGTACTGATTTATAACCACGTTTATATGTAAGATGAGATGTCACTTACTATCAATATTAATGGACCATCTTATAACGACAGATGTTTGAGATTCGTTCAGCTCCGCAGTCAGCTCATGTAAAGGTGAAGGGTTAAATGTATGGTTCTTATACCATTCATTATGTGGCATCCTCTAAAAAAATAATACATATATACAAATAAACGAATAAGTAAAAAAGAAAGAAAGAAAGAAGTACTTTTACACTTACCAGACTTATAACATGTGGCAACCTGTGAATATCAAAAGAGAGCAATGGTATAATAACACTGATCAAATGATTTGTACAGAATGTTTCTGCTATGAGATGATCGTGTACTTACTATACTGAGAGAACTGCTGTCTGAAGTCGACCACAGGACTAAAAAGATAAACGCGATCATTTGGCTCATGCAGTGTAGACCTTCCATCTGAACAGAACTGAACACAAGCTGTGTCTCTGCTTTATGTCTTCTCAGAAAGGAAACGCCTGAACCACAAGACTGTCACGAGCTGCTGACAGTTCCTGTGCTGCTGTCTGTCAGAAAACCCCCTCAAAGACATTTACAGCTGGAGACATGATAGTGTATGTTTTTGACTTTAAACGCTCATGTAAAACGAGTCACGTCATGTCAGAGGTCTGTGGTCAATGATGTGATGCTCATTAGTGATTTATTAATTTATTGATTTATTGGTTGATTGGTTGGTTGGTTGGTTGGTTGGTTGATTTATTGATTGGTTGGTTGGTTGGTTGGTTGGTTGGTTGGTTGGTTGGTTGGTTGGTTGATTGGTTGGTTGGTTGGTTGGTTGGTTGGTTGGTTGATTGATTTGTTGGTTGGTTGGCTGGTTTATTGATTGGTTGATTTATTGATTGATAGGATGCAATTTGTCCAGAAAATGCATCAGATCACTGTTCTGCACTGACGCTAGCAGATGAGATAAATCAGAAATAACATGTGACCCTGGAGCACAAAACCAGTCTTGAGTCGCTGGGGTATATTTGTAGCAATAGCCAAAAATACACTGTATGGGTAAAAATTATTGATATTTCTTTTATGCCAAAAATCATTAGGATATTAAGATCAAGTTCCATGAAGATAGTTTGTACATTTGTACACCGACAGCGGCTGGAGTAGCCCTGCTGGGGGTCGATTAGAGCCCTTACCCGCAGCACAAATGGGACAGGCCGACACGAACCGTCGAGCGTCCCACACCATGGACGACCACCAAAACCGCTGCTTGATTAACCTATGAGTACGAGTAGCTCCAGGGTGGCAAGCTAGGCTAGAAGAGTGGCCCCACTGTAGGACACTAGTTCGGACTGACTCGGGCACTAACAGCAGACTCTCTGGGCACCCCGCAGGAACAGTGATGTTGCGTAGCGCGTCGCGGACCTTGGACTCCACCCCTAGGTTACCACTGCCACAACCCGTTCGGGTTGAAGGATTGCCACGGGCGGGGGGTGGGATTAGCCTTAGCCTCAAAGATCCGCGACTGCGCATCAGGTTTACATTCTTAGAGCCTAGGCGATAAGAAATGGTAAACCTGAAACGTCCGAAAAATAATGCCCAGCGAGCCTGCATGGAATTTATTCTTTTAGTGGTATGGATGTATTCTAGGTTCTTATGGTCAGTGCAAAAAATAAATGGGAACCCCATTTAACCCTCTATCCATTGACGCCACTCCTCCAGCGCCAGCTTGACAGCTAATAACTCCCTTTTCCAGATGTCATAGTTCCGTTCCGTGAGGGTTAAACGATGAGAAAAAAAGGAGCAGGGATGTATTTTCTCATCCGAAGATGATCGCTGAGACAAAACGGCCCCAACCCCCATCTCGGACGCATCCACATCCACAACGAACTGCCGAGACGGGTCAGGGGTATTTAAAATGGGAGCCGAAATAAAACGACTCTTCAGACTCTCAAACGTAGTCTGAGCCTGCGATGACCAACAGAATAATTTCTTAGTGGAGGTGAGATCCGTCAGAGGAAGGGCGACCTGACTAAAGTTCCGAATGAACCGCCTGTAAAAATTGGCAAACCATTGGCAAACCCCAGAAAACGCTGGACCGCTCTATGGCTATCTGGGGTGGGCCAATCCGCAACAGTTTTTACTTTGACGGGATCCATTTGGATACCTTCGGGCAAGAGAATAAAACCCAGGAACGGAACCGACCGTGCGTGAAACTGACACTTTTCCACCTTGGCGAATAAACGATTCTCCAGCAGCCGCTGGAGCACTCGTCTGACGTGCTGGACATGATCACGCTCGTTCTGGGAGAAGATCAGGATATCGTCGAGGTAAACAAACACAAACCATTCGACCATGTCTCTGAGCACGTCGTTGACGAGTACCTGGAAGATTCCCGGGGAGTTTGAAAGGTCAAACGGCATGACCAAGTATTTAAAATGCCCAGTATGGGTGTTAAAGGCGGTCTTCCATTCGTCCCCCTCCCTAATCCGAACCAAGTGATAAGCACTGCGGAGGTCCAACTTAGTAAAGATGGTTGCCCCCTGCAAGAGCTCAAAGGCCGAGGACATCAACGGCAAAGGATAACGATTCTTTACCGTGATGTCATTCAACCCCCAATAGTCTATACAGTGGCGCAGCGAACCTTCCTTCTTCTCCACAAAGAAGAACCCTGCCCCAGCTGGAGAGGAAGAGGGACGGATGATGCCTGCTACCAGAGAATCGTGGATATACCTCACCATGGCCTCCCTCTCTGGTCTGGACAGAGAGTAAAGCCCCTTAGGTGGGGAAGTGCCCGGCAACAAGTCAATCACACAGTCGTACGGGCGGTGCGGAGGCAGAGATGAAGCTCGGGACTTACTGAACACAGCTCTCAAGTCATGGTAAGCCTCCGGTACATCCGCCAGGCTCACCGGCTCCTCCTGCAACACAGAACAAGACATGACCAAGGAAAATGCAGCACCCAAACATTAGGCTAAACAGAAAGGGCTCCAAGCCAAGATGGACCTGCGAGCCCAATCAATGTGGGGGTTATGTTTAACCAGCCAGGTGTGACCCAACACGACTGGAGAGGAGGGGGAGTGAATTAGGAAGAATTGGATCTCCTCGGCATGATTACCAGACAAAGTTAATGTGACAAATTTGGTGACACGGGTAATCTTAGTGAGTAAGGTGCCACAAAGTGTCCTAGCCGAAATGGGTTCGGTCAGGGCAACGGACGAAGTCCCCATGCGTGTGGCCAATCCAAAATCCATAAAATAGCCCTCTGCTCCAGAGTCGATTAATGCCGAGACCCGGAAAGCAGCTCCACCAACCCGTACTGAAGCTAGAAACTCGGCCCGGCCACCAGATGGCAGTCGAGTCGAAGTAATGCTCACTATGTGTTCCCCCTTGTGTGATGAGCGTCGCCCCACTACAGGGCACGCAGCTGCCACATGCCCCGCCTCACCGCAGTACAGACACAGTTGGTTGACCAGGCGATGGCGTCGCTCCCCCGCATCAGCTGTGCTCCTCCAATATGCATGGGCTCCTCCTCCGGGAGGACGAGGCGTTGGGACCGTGTGTCACAGACTCCGCACCCATGACGCGCTCTCGGGGAAATCCTCCTTTTCGGTGCCGGGAACGGAGAGCAATCCGGTCGTCGACCCTGATGGCGAGGTCAATCAATTTATTCAAGCCAGCTGGAAGCTCCAGGGAATAGATCTCGTCCTTCACGTGTTCAACCAGTCCGTGGAGGAAGTGATCGCGAGTGTGCAGAACTCAATCGAGTAAGCGGACACGGACTGTTCACCCTGCTGAAGCACCGACAAGGCTCGTGCCGCCTCAATTCCCCGGGCCAAACAATCAAAGACCTTGCGCAGCTCCTCCGAGAATGCCTCAAAAGACTCACAGCAGGCCTGCTCGCCATCCACTTGGCTGTGCCCCACTCCCTCGCTTGCCCCACCAAGAGCGTGATGACGTGCGCTACCCTGGAAAGGTCCGTGGTAAAACAGGAAGGCTGGAGAGCAAAAATTACCGAGCATTGGTACAGAAATGATCGACAGGAGTTGGGTTCACCTGAGTATGGAGCTGGCGGATTAAGCCGCGGTTCTGCGTGGCGAGGAACTGCTCCTTCAGGACCTGGGCCTGATGTGGAAGCCCGATCTGCGGACGGGCTGACCTGCAGCTGGTCCAGCCGTTCCACCAGCTGGTTGAGTTGGAGCGAAACCTCCGCATAAGCGCAACAAGAAGCCGCTAGTTCTTCCTGCTGCCGACCCAGTAGAACGCCATGCTGCGACAGGGTTTGGCGCAACTCCGTCTCCTCAGCTGAATCCATGATCTGGTGAGTAGATTATGTCAGGGCGTGGGTTCTGAAGGACTCAGATGCAGAGTGTGGAAGAAGGAGAAACTTTCTTCCTTCTTCCTTCCATTTTTTGTTTCTTTCCTTTCTTTCTTTCCTTTCTTTATTTCCTTCCTTTCCTTTCCTTTCTTCCTTCCTGCCTTTCTTTCTTTCTTTCTTTCTTTCTTTCTTTCTTTCTTTCTTTCTTTCTTTCTTTCTTTCCTTCCTTCCTTCCTTTCTTTCCTTCCTTCCTTCCTTCCTTCCTTCCTTCCTTCCTTCCTTCCTTCCTTCCTTCCTCCCTCCCTCACTCCCTCCCTTACTCCCTTCCTAATTTCCTCCCTCTCTCCTTCCTTATTTCCTCCCTTCCTCCCTCCCTCTCTCCATTCTTTCCTCCCTCCCTCCCTCACTCTCTTCCTTATTTCCTCCCTCCCTCCCTTCTTTCCTCCCTCCCTTCCTTCCTTCCTTCCTTCCATTCTTTCTTTCTTTCTTTCTTTCTTTCTTTCTTTCTTTCTTTCTTTCTTTCTTCTTTCTTTCTTTCTTTCTTTCTTTCTTTCTTTCTTTCTTTCCTCCCTCCCTCCCTCCCTCCCTCCCTCCCTTCCTTCTTTCCTTCTTTCCTTCCTCCCTCCCTCCTCCTCCCTCCCTTCCTTATTTCCTCCTCCCTCCCTCCCTCCTCCCTTCCTTCTTTCCTTCCTTCCTCCCTCCCTCACTCCCTTCCTTCTTTCCTTCCTTCCCTCCCTCCCTCCCTCCCTCACTCCCTTCCTTATTTCCTCCTCCTCCCTTCCTTCTTTCCTCCCTCCTCCCTTCCTTCTTTCCTTCCTTCCTTCCTTCCTCCCTCACTCCCTTCATTATTTCCTCCCTCCCTCCCTCCTCCCTCCTCCTCCCTCCCTCCCCTCCCTCCCTCCCTCACTCCCTTCCTTCTTTCCTCCTCCTCCCTCCCTCCCTCCCTCACTCCCTTCCTTCTTTCCTTCCTTCCTCCCTCCCTCACCCCTTCCTTATTTCCTCCTCCTCCCTCCCTTCTTTCCTTCCTCCCTCCCTCCCTTCTTTCCTCCCTCCTCCCTTATTTCCTCCCTCCCTCACTCCCTTCCTTCTTTCCTCCTCCCTCCCTCACTCCCTTCCTTCTTTCTTTCCTCCCTCCCTCACTCCCTTCCTTCTTTCCTTCCTTCCTCCCTCCCTCCCTCCTCCTTACTTATTTCCTCCTCCCTCCCTCCCTCCCATCCTTATTTCCTCCTCCCTCCCTTCCTTATTTTCCTCCTTCCTCCCTCCCTTCTTTCCTCCTCCCTCCCTCCCTCCTCCTCACTCTTCTTCCTTCCTTCCTTTCTTTCTTTCTTTCTTTCTTTCTTTCTTTCTTTCTTTCTTTCTTTCTTTCTTTCTTTCTTTCTTTCTTTCTTTCTTATTTAAACTGATTAATTATTAATTGAGCCATTGATTGGTCTGTTCTCTAATCTTTAAATCATGTGGTTTGCTCAGATTTTGTGTTTGCTGTCACTGGACAGAAGAGTCAGTGCTTGTTGCATATACAATATAAGTTTATGTATGATGTCAGATGTTGTTTGTTTATATTATTAAGTATAGATAAGTTTTGTCATTCTCTTATTCATTTATTTATTCATTTTTTGCATTTTTTTGTAAGACCGTGTGCTACGCTAACATATTACTTCACAGGCTTTCCGTGTCTTATACTGTAACATACATCATATTATACATTTACAGTTTATTGCTGGACTCTGGTTTTATACTGCTGTAATTTTTTTATATTTCATATTATTTTAAGGTGAGCACTACTATGAAAATCACACAGCTTTAGTGTGATATCTATTTCATAGATATTGTTAATAAGATTTGTTCATAATATATGACCCAGATCATTTATTTAGAAAAATATTGTAATTTCAATAAATAATAAAATAAAATGTATTAAAAATTGTTGCTGCTCTCTTTAAGCTCTTCCACATTGAATGTCTATTTAAATACTTCATAAACAGACTTCACATTTTAACTGATGATTGTCACTTTAAGTTAATTAATTGATTTTAATGATCTCTGATCTTTGCCAACCAGACTGTAAATCTGTGGAAAATCAGGGCATAAATCATGTAGTGTATTACAGACATAAAAGCATCCTTCATAATGAAGCTAGTTTCTGTGATCATGAATTCAATCTTTTATTGGTTTGTTTTATTATTTTTGAACGTGTTATTTAGCTAAATGTGAACTAGTCTAGATGTTGATATGTGCTTAGATGACGCTTGATTATGAATATATAACTGATCCACTTGAATGCCTAGTTGCGTGATTTTAGTGATCGGTTGATTCGATTGACTTTGTACGTTCAAAAAATATATATTTTGAATTTTTCTTTAAAAAGGATGTTTAAAATAAACAAGAATTTTTAACTAAAACGTGATGTGATCGTAATGGGAACAGGGGTGTGCTTAAAGGGCACAGAAATAAGCACAGACAGACTTTTTGCATTTAATGATGTCTAGCTTAATTTAAATGCTTTTTTCATTTAAATTAAAATGAAATACTTTTGTGTGAGAGATTGATTTTTATTTTAACAAAAGTTTGTGCACTGAAAATGTCTCAATGTAGATTTTTGTGAGGTTATAGGCACGTTTACCCTGTTTGATATGTTGATATGTCAGCTGATTGATATTGTTTTATTTGAGATGTTTGCAGAAAACCAACAATCAACCAAAGAAATAAATCAAACCGAAAGTAATATTTGATAAATATCTGATCTAGATTCAGGAGTCAAGTTTTTGTTTTGAACCCAATTCTTATGCACAATGTTCTGATATAATTTGGCTGTAGTATTTTTTGTTTTGTTATGATGATGATTATCATTATTATTATTATTATTATTTAATAGTAATTTGGAATGAATGAATGAATGAATGAATGAATGAATGATGCATTTATATACACATTTGTGAGATTTTATAATATCACAAATTTAGTAAATTCACGTTCAATAAGTTGCTTTTAACAGTCACTGTGTCAATGTGAATTAATTTCATTGCTAACATTTCATAAATATAACATTTCATGCATTTTACAGTTTCACTGACACTGTAGCTTCCCACAAGTAGGCTACAATAAATACATAAATACATTTAAATATTAACTTTCATCAATCATAAACTTAGCTTACTGTATGGCATTTCGATAATGAATTTTCATATTTAAGAAAGTATATAAGTCTTGGAAAACAGTGGGTAAAACGATCGTATGTTATGAAGTTAAAACACATGGATGAATGCGTTCCGGTGTGTGGGCGGGGCTACGCCGAGGCCCCATCTGACCTGATGGGAGGGGCTAGAACACAGGCCCCGCCCATTGTGCTAGTTTCCCGTGGAGTGGGAGGGGCTTCACGCAGTCCTTCCACACCTATACAGTTCAGCTCTGCGGTGCGCGCTGCTTGAAGAGTACTACACGGTAAGCTGTTTTTCAGTCTGTGGTCACTTGTAACTGCATGTTTCTAACTACCCGATGTACAAAACAACAAGAGCTGTTGTGATTGTGTGGCTCAAAGCTGTTGTTTTGACAGGGAAAGTTGCACAATAACACCTAACCAGACAGTAACATTAGTTTCAGACCCCTGGATACGCGCTCGTGCGATGTTTCACTGTTTTGTGCGATTATAAAAAACAAATCTAGCTGCTCACTAAACAGCTCAATCCCATCGACAAATGGCAGAATATTTCGCAATAAATAACATGGACGGGAAGGGCCTGAATCACTGATCAGACAGATCTCATGAAGTCAAACAATCCCAGGAGATATGGAGTGTATCAATCCTGAAGGATTTATCATAATTTGCTCATGGATACAACATAGAACAAAAGATGCATTTGCTAGTGTCCGACTCAGGTCTAAATAAACATCAAAACCTTGCTGGATAGCAAACAACAGAACAACAAAACCCCCACAGCTTTCTCTGTGTTTGTCTTATTGTTCAAGAGCAAGACTTCAGTGCAAAATAGTCCATGACGTTTTCTGTCAAACAGTACACAATAGGAGTTGAATGTGCATTTTTGAATTGCAATTTTGTCATTTTATTTGATATTTGATACTATAAAGCTCCTTGTGATCCAATCATGTCACATTCTATGCTCAACTCTATTAGACACACGTCACATTTCTCCCATTCAGATACAATCATTAACCACTCATAATCAGTGGTGGACAAAGTACACAGATCAAGTACTTGAGTAAAAGTACAGATACATATAATAAAATATTACTCCAGTAAAAGTACTGCTTTTTCAATTTTACTCGAGTGAAAGTACAAAAGTAATAATTTTTTTATGTACTTAAGTAAAAAAGTACTGATAGACAGATTTATTTTGCAATTTTATATAGACTACTTTATTTAATTTTATATTAGCACATATTTTTATAATCCTACTGCCCAAAATACCTGGGTTTTTCCCAAAATAACCACGATATAGAGTCAAGATATATATTTTGTTGATATGGACTACGTTGATGAGAGTGATGTAGTAATGTTCACTGTGAAGCTTACACTGCCATGTACCTGAGAGAAAACAGATTTCACCATCTAATATTCACCAGTAAGAAAAAGTGTTTTAGAACTTGTTGTTTTGCAGAACGTCAGTTATATATGACATGAGAATTAGGCCTGAAATTAGGAAGAACATTTTAAGGAAAATCTAATTATATTTTCATAATGATTTTTTCTTCTCAAACCTTGTCTCTGGTGTAAAACACACCTGGCCAAATGCCCCAGAGGGCATCACTTCCCACTCTGATAATTACTGTAGTTACTATGTTCTGAACATCACATCCTTTCTTTTTCCTCAGATGGAATCTATCTAGGGTGGCTGAATAAAGATATTTGGACTTTATATCTAAACATTTCCTCAACTTAGCAGCAGCAAGCTTGTTAGCTAGACAGTTAGCATCAGCTAACAATATTTACTTATTTGCATTATGGTTATGTATAAACATTCATATCTGTCTACTCGGCTAGTTGATCTAAACAATATAAAAATGTATACTGTTGATAAACAATATAAAAACAGACGTCACATAGGTCTAAATGCATGGCATTTTAATAAAACGGCTAACGTTACAGCAGTGTATGAACATAAGACCGTTACATATGAACGGCCATGAGTTATTTTATTTAATCTGTGTTATTTTAATGTTTTGTTTTTTGACCTAAAACATAACGTTAGAGACACTGATGTTGATCTGTCTGCATTCAAGCATTTCAGTGGGCTTAAATAGATCACCCTTTACAGCAGATTTAGTTCACAATCAACTGACAGTTTTGACCTAAATATTATTTTCAGTTACAATAATTAATCCTAAAATTCGACATTAGTAACGTACGTTTCACAGCATCAGTAGCGTGCGCTCACGAGATCTTCCGGTTCTTTACTTGTGAGTTCAGTTCACTGAAGAAGACTCGCTCTAAACGGATCATTTGAATCAGTGAGTTTTCGACTCGAGAACAGCTGCAATCGGATCAATGCAATTCGTAAATGAATCGTTTGTTGCGATTTGCGAACCGATTGAACAGGTTCATTGAAAAGAATCAGTTTGTTCATGAATCAGACACCGCTTCTGCGTCTCGGAGCACGTGATGTATCACGTGAGTAACGATATGTTTTATGAAATGTAGTGAAGTAAAAAGTACGATCTTATGCTTTGGAATGTAGTGAAGTAAAAGTAAAAGTTACGCAAAATAAAACTACTCCAGTAAAGTACAGATACTTGAAAAATGTACTTAAGTACAGTAACAAAGTAGTTTTACTTCGTTACTGACCACCACTGCTCATAATACATTCTTCAGTTCTTGCCCTGCCTAAATTAAACAATGTGGTCTTAATTATACAAATCATTATATGATATACACTATATTGCCAAAAATATTGGCACCCCCTTCTAATGAAAGGTTTGACTACTTTTGTAATTTCCATGAGTACAAATCGTAATGTTTAAGCATATAATGATATTCTAGGGAATCTAAATTTATAGCAACAGTTTGGACAGGACTCTTTTCTATTCTAACATGACAGTGTCTCTGTGTATAAGACAAGGATCAAAGAGAAATGATGATTCAATCAGTGTGGAAGAACTTGACTGGTCTGCAGAAAGCAGCTGAACACCTCTGGTGTGACTTTAAATGAGCCAAAAACTCATCACCAAACACCAATGACTTGTACATTCATTATATGGACAAAAGTACTGGCACCCCTTCTTTAGAAGAGAAAAAAGCTCTTCCAAACTGTGGCAACAAAGAAATTCATGTACTTAAAATTGATTTTTCCACATCTGTTGTAACAGTTTTGAAGTGTATGAAATGACTGTACCCATATGTACAAGTCATTGGTGTTTGGTGATGAGTTTTTGGCTCAAGGTCTGCAGGTAAACATAAAATAGTTCTTCTTTTTTAGTAAGTGAATTATTTTGATTGTTATTTTAAAATAATTTATTTACATTTATCATTTTTATGATTTAATTAAAAAAAGAGTTCCTTTACGAACCCCAGTTTGGCAAACCTTGATGTAATATAATGTTTAATGCACTTCATGTTGTTAATTACAATAAAAGGAGCATATTTTCTCACTCTTTGTATTTTTACATCATTATGGTACACGGTTATCCTGTTTAAATCGATGTGATAAACGAGTTAGGTCTAAAGTAATCTGATTATATTACCTAAAATGTGTAACGGATTACGTTACTGACTACAATTTTTGTCATGTAATTTGGAATCTGCATGTAAGTAGATTTACACAATAGCTATAAATTAATCATAATTCATTGATTGTCCCTAATTTCTCTTTTTCAACTTTTACATTTTCCTTTCAAATATAGCCTACCGATTATATACATGTTATATATGTGTATATATAGTCCAGTTTTGAGGACATTCACACAAAGATCAGTCATTAGTCATGGTTGACACTGGATTTACAAAAATCATTTCAGAAATAAAAATATTTAATCTTTTTAGGAAGTGTTTTATTTGATTGTGTTAAAGTGTTTTAACAAAGACTATAGAAATACAAAGATGGTTCACTCCAATACTTATGAATGGGAGAAACCTATAATAAAGCTAAATTTTTTTTGAGTGTAAGCTGCTTTAATTTGGCGTGAGATATGGGGGAGTGGCTTTATGCATCAAATATATGTCACTTTGCTCACAGCTGATTGGTCCAGTGTGGGTTTGCGATCTCAACCCAGAATAAAACCTGCAGGGTAGCCGTGTTGCGTAAGTTACCATGATGATGAAACTCAACCCACATTCATGAGCTCAGAGAAAACTCAGAGTTTGCTCAAACTAAACTCTTACCTGAGTAAAAACTGAAACCGGCTATGTGCAACAGGCCTCAGGAGGCACAGAGATCACGTTTACTGTTATACTAAAATCAGGATAATAATAATGTTAAAGATTTACTAGTTTCTAAATGTCTAGACTGTATTTCGTAGCTAGAAATTGCACTTTGCACATGTAATCTATTTAACATGCATACTTTTCCATTAATGCTAATCCTGAAAGGAAAGCATCAAGCATTATGAATTGAATGTACTGAGTGTTTAATCCAGAGTACTCTATGTTTGTTTCCTCAAGGCCCCCGATGACCATTAGTGCAGCACTTTGAAAGCTGAGATCTCCTTCAGTATGCTGTGCTTCTCATCGTCTGTGAGGCTCACGTCAAGCCTTCGCAGGTGCATCGGTGTACAACGCTTGCCAAACTCATGTCCACTGCTGCAGAAGCACAGGCACAGCAGTACCGCAGTTAATAAAACCACAGCATCCTACAGCTATGTGATAATCGGGGCCGGATCCGCAGGCTGCGTGCTGGCCAACCGTCTGTCAGAGAACGCCTCCGATTCGGTGCTCCTTCTTGAGGCGGGACCCAAAGACAAGCAGCTGGGAAGCACCCGTCTGTCCTGGAAGATTCACATGCCGGCCGCTCTGACCTATAACCTCTGTGATGACAAGTACAACTGGTTTTACCACACGCTGCCTCAGACGCACATGGACGACAGGGTGATGTACTGGCCTCGTGGCCGCGTTTGGGGTGGCTCGTCGTCGCTTAATGCCATGGTGTACATTCGGGGGCACGCCGAGGACTACAACCGCTGGCAAAGCGAGGGGGCCGAGGGCTGGGACTACGATCACTGTCTTCCGTACTTCCGCAAGGCCCAGACGCATGAGCTGGGAGCAGACCGATACCGAGGGGGCGATGGCCTGCTGCATGTGACGCGAGGAAAGACCAGTCACCCTCTGCACCATGCGTTCATCGAAGCGGGCCGGCAGGCCGGATACCCCTTCACGGATGACATGAACGGATTCCAGCAAGAAGGAGTGGGCTGGATGGATATGACCATCCACAGAGGTGAATGTTAGGAAATTAAACTAGGGCTAAGTAATTATACTTAGGTCTAGGGTTGTGACGGTGAGGAAATTTTCCCACCAGTTAAAATTGGTGGGGGGGGTTGAGTTTTCCCTCGTTTCCTCGCTTTCATTGGGTTTTAAATAGCTTGTAAAAGCTCCCTGCACTTTTTACTTTCACTTTCAAATTTGCGGCAATTTGGCGTCAATAGTTTGAATTCAATTCAAGCAACAACAAAATTCAACGTAGAACATATAACTTTTATTAACAAAATTAATAACAATACACCATGCTTTATGCCTAATATAAAATAACAAACAACTTACAAATTTTTAATGGGTATACAAACTAAAAATCAGTAAAGACTGAGGAACAAATAATTATAAAATGTAGAACGTTTATTAGCAAGAAAGTTTGGTGGCTCGGACTGCATACACCTTTATGTAAATTAATAGGAAGAAATACCACAGTTTAAATAAAACAAAACTCAGCAAATACTGTGGAAACAAATAAATGAGAATTGAATGTTAAAAAAAAAACTTCCATTAGGCCTATCACTTAGATTAATCACATAAGTCAACAGGCTTTTCAAAATCCAAAATATTTGTTAAAACCGGCGTTTTTACATTTGGTTTTGAAACTCTTCTGCAATTGTCTTGTCTGTCTCGCCTCACTCTTCTTGTCTATCTTGCCTCACTCTTCTTGTCTGTCTCGCTTCACTCTTCTTGTCTGTCTCGCCTCACTCTTCTTGTCTGTCTAGCCTCACTCGTCTTGTCTGTCTCACCTCACTCTTCTTGTCTGTCTCGCCTCACACTTCTTGTCTGTCTCGCCTCAGTCTTCTTGTCTGTCTCGCCTCAGTCTTCTTGTCTGTCTCTCCTCACTCTTCTTGTCTGTCTTGCCTCACTCTTCTTGTCTGTCTCGCCTCACTCTTGTTGTGTCTCGCCTCACTCTTCTTGTCTGTCTCGCCTCACTCTTCTTGTCTGTCTCGCCTCACTCTTCTTGTCAGTCAGCTCGACTCACTCTCCCTACGTGATAAATTAAATCTGATCTGTGATACGCGACTCGTTCGTTCGGTGCACTGCATTGAGTAGCCGCGTTCAGTTTTAATTGTAGTGTCTGTTCTCTAACTGAACTAAACGATTTTTATTACTATAAAAAAAATCTAAATGACTGTGAGGGACGGTGCCGCGGTGGTCAAGTCAAGTCAAACTTCATTAAGATCCCTTACGGGCAAATTAGATGCAACAAGAATTATAAAATGTAGAACGTTTATTAGCAAGAAAGTTTGGTGGCTCGGACTGCATACACCTTTATGTAAATTAATAGGAAAAAATGCCACAGTTTAAATAAAATAAAACTCAGCAAATACTGTGGAAACAAATAAATGAGTATTGAATGTTAAAAAAAAACTTCCATTAGGCCTATCACTTAGATTAATCACATAAGTCAACAGGCTTTTCAAAATCCAAAATATTTGTTAAAACCGGCGCTTTTACATTTGGTTTTGAAACTCTTCTGCAATCGTCTTGTCTGTCTCGCCTCACTCTTGTTGTCTGTCTTGCCTCACTCTTGTTTTCTGTCTTGCCTCACTCTTGTTGTCTGTCTCGCCTCACTCTTCTTGTCTGTCTCACCTCACTCTTTTTGTCTGCATCACCTCACTCTTCTTGTCTGTCTCGCTTCACTCTTCTTGTCTGTCTTGCCTCACTCTTCTTGTCTGTCTCGCTTCACTCTTATTGTCTGTCTTGCCTCACTCTTCTTGTCTGTCTTGCCTCACTCTTCTTGTCTGTCTTGCCTCACTCTTCTTGTCTGTCTTGCCTCACTCTTCTTGTCTGTCTTGCCTCACTCTTCTTGTCTGTCTCACCTCACTCTTCTTGTCTGTCTCGCCTCACTCTTGTCTGTTTTGCCTCACTCTTCTTATCTGTCTCGCCTCACTCTTCTTGTCTGTCTTGCCTCACTCTTCTTGTCTGTCTCGACTCACTCTTCTTGTCTGTCTCGACTCACTCTCCCCATGTGATAAATGAAATCTGATCTGTGATGCGCGACTGTCGTTCGTTCGGTGCACTGCATTGAGTAGCCGTGTTCAGTTTTAATTGTAGTCTCTGTTCTCTAACTGAACTAAACGATTTGTATTACTATAAAAAAATCTAAATAACCGTGAGGGACGGTGCTGCGGTGGTCAAGTCAAACTTCATTAAGATCCCTTATGGGCAAATTAGATGCAACAAGTGTAATAAACCAGTTTAATATAGAGCTATTATTTCAGCTCCGGGAATTAGTTATTAAATATTAAATATTGCTTGGTTAAAAGTAATATTAATATTTAACTTATTTATACTGTATTAAGTGATCGTCCCACGAACACTAACCTCAGCATATCCTGTAAATCGAGCTTAGGTAGCTTTCTCTTATGGCAATAAGGAAAAAAAACTTCAAATCACATTCCAGAGACAATTCTTTATAAAATGAAACAAGGTTTATTCGTGATACTGCTATTCTAACATAAATGGATTAACTAATAATACACAAACATACACATGCATAAGGGATTTTGGTGAGTAAACTCCTAAAGTTAAAATTAGCCCTTTTAGCTATTTTAACGCTTGACTCGACCGGAAAAAGATCACGACAGATGCCTTTACTCTGTTACTGCTCTCAGATCAGATTTTACCAGTTCAATCAGCAATATAGATTTAGTTAGAGGTACTTGCTTGTTGACAATAAGCAGGTTGGATGTTGTTTCGTTTCCTTCAAATGCGTTGCTCTGGTCTTTGTCTTCGGAGACCACGTGGGTTTGTTCGTGCTTCTTCGGGTGCTCTCGTGTGGAAACACGTGATATGTGGATGCTGCCGCGTGACGTCACAGAAAAGGCTCTCCTATCGTCTGCAGGCGTTGAGTTCGTTGTTCTTTGCTGTTATGCCTTCTATCCTTCGAATTCGACTAGATGGTTGGTTTAGTCGGTGTCGAGGCCAGAGTTCAGGTAAGAGCGCGAGCATGCAGAGAAGTTACGAGCGCTATTCAAGAGATGTTCAAGAGCGTCAAGCCATGTTCGAGGGATGTTCAAGAGAGTCACGCCATGTTCAAGAGAGCCACGAGAGTCAAGAGCCAATAGATGTTCATGCCAAGAGTCACGCCATGTTCGAGAGAGAGAGTTTTGCAACTGGCGCGTTGTTTTAAACAGTCCAACTTGGCCCTGCCTGCGGGCGGCTTGTCGAATCCGATTGTCCGTATGGGGCGGAGCCCCGCCCATGTCCAGGCTTGCTGGGGTGGACCAAAAGTTCTGTAATATCTCATGCACTTTTGGGATCGATAAACTTATCGATCTTTATACATGTATAATTATGCAGGGTGCTAAAATTTAACGGTCATCAACACAGTTTGTCACATCCGAGGCTAGCTTTCTTTAGAGATCAAACACTGCATTTTAAAACACACATTACAGTTTATGCCGTTTAAAACATGATTAAAAATCACCCACGTTGTTTTAAATAATTCGCATTCGAAATCATCACATCAAGCCTATGAGGGAAAGAGTACACATTAATATCCATATATTTCTTTGTGTAGATAGTTGTAATAGTCATAATTGGAATAAATGTCAGGAATTCGGTTTTCCTTTGTCTGTCCGATGGAAAAGAGTACTGCTTCGTGCTGGGAGAGAGGGAGGGGTTGAAATACCCTCTAGGAATGTAGACCCAGAGGCGTCTCTGGCTTTCTCGGAGACGTTCGTACCTTTGCACGAAAGTTAGTGATGGGGTCAGTTGACCTTCTCCCTTTTGCAGAGAGGGAGGACTTGAGGAATAATTCATGTCTGTTGTTTTAGTTGAATTCTCTGTGTGTGTCTTCAGGTTGACATTGTGTTACACAAGAATCAGAAACACAGCAGACCATACAATACATTCCAAAACATAAATACATAAAAATATATAAATAACATAGTCAATTTCCCTAACCGATTGCTTAAAGACTATTTAACAGCCAAATTGCACAGGGAACAAATGAGTATTTGTATCAGTTACTTTTCATCTTTGGTAGTCTATAACGGGATCCTGAAGGGAGCATTACAAACTCTGGATATTGAAAATGGTCACTGTCCAGGAGCACAGATTGGTACAAACTCAAAACATTTCTATTAAACAAAAATGTCAAGCTTCTTTGTTCTTTGCCTATAATATATAGATATTATAATATTAATAGATGAATCGCATTCGATTATGAATACGATATTGCCTAGCTTTTCAGTGAACCAGAGTACCAGAGTTAGAGGGTCAAATAAAGATGGAAGAGATGTGTTTTGAGCTGCTGGGATTGAGTTGGACAGGTGGGAACAGTTAATGAAAAAGTCTGTGAAAGTGATTTTGTGCCTCTTTGGGATGAATAATAAAGCGCTGTTCACTTGCAGAACGCAAGCTTCTAGAGCGCACATAGGTCTGAAGTACTGAATTTAGGTAAAAGGGTGCAGAGCCAGAGGTGGTTCTGTAGGCAATCATTAATGCATTGAATTTTATGCGAGCAGCTATTGGTAGCCAGTGCAAAATTATAACAGAAATATATATCACTATTATTATACTCTTAATTACTATTCAAAATCTAAAAGTAATAATAACAATGTTGTTATTAAGGGACTATCATACAAGTGTTTTTTTATCTGACAAAAAAAAATGCAGTGTTTTGTTGTAAATTAATTATATTCTCATTTGATTGCATTTTAAAGAATTTATTAAATTAAATTGGTTAAGTTTTATTCTTCCTTTTTTTTATCATGATAAATTGGTATTAAATTATAAAACACAGAATCCATAAAAAATAAAATGGATTTTAATTTTGAACAAACAAGTTGTTTACATTCATACAGTCAAACAAACTTGTGGAAAGAATATTCTTCCCCATTAATGGTAAATGAATAGTGTGATAAATATCAATACCATGATCTTTTTGCCTTATCGCCCTGCCTTGAATTAAGGCAGTTCATCATAATGCAATATGATTCAATTTAGCATCTGAATAAAAGTCTGGTGTCTTAGTCAAGTAGCAGCACACATCTTATGATCTGAGGAATCATTCATGTCCGTAACAGTTTAATATTTGGTATGAGCACTAGTGAGAGTGTAATTCTTTGGCTGAATCTGTAATTATCAAATTCAAAGTCACTGTCTCTCTTTTTCTCACACAGGTAAACGATGGAGCACAGCTAGTGCTTACCTCCGGCCTGCGCTGTCCAGACCCAATCTGAGAACAGAAGTGCGCTGCATGGTGACCCGTGTTCTGTTTGATGGGACGCGAGCGAGAGGGGTGGAGTACCAGCAGGATGGACAGACGAAAAAGGTCAAAAATGAACTCACTGGCATTAGTGTTTATGTCAAATTAACTTTTTACACCACTTAAAGCGGACATATCGCACAGTTTCACCCAATCTCATGTTAATTTGTATAGAGTAGTATTGCATCCTTCATATCATTAAAGAGTCTTTAGTTATAAAACAGAGATACAGCTTTACGATTCTCTCTGAAAACTGCCGAGATCCTGAAGGCATGCTGTGGGCGGAGCTAAAGAGTCGCAAGCACTTGAGCGCCGACAAAACACAGACATTTGATGCAGTTTTACTTACCATCTGAATCATGACCGGGATCTTTTATCGCTGGGACTGCTCTATATTTCAGTATCAAGTGATGTGCAAATCCTGTGTCGAACTGGGCCTTGTTAATAAAACATTCATCACAAATGAATCAGGAACAAATAAACGCTTGTGAATCTTGTTGCTGCCCCGGAAAAACAAACCGCGTCCACTGTTCACGTAACGCTGGGTACTTTGTGAATCTGAACAAGCTTATCTTTCCCTTACAACCAAAACACACTTCTTTGGAGACATTCTTCTTGAGTGAGTGTTGTGCAGCGCTGCCGGCGACGTTAATGCTCATGCTCTCGCTCTGTTTCCAAAAAGCATCATAAGCCTAAGTTGGTCATGGTTTCAATGGGTCTATGATGTACTTAAGCTTACAAGGGTTTTGGGAAACACAGTCCAGGTTGATGCGTGCGCACGCTCTTCCAGGAGAAGTGCCCATATAAGGAATTCCTACCTTTATGACGTCATGAAGAGCCATGCTCACAAAAACTTGCTGAAACTTGTAACAAAGAGTGTATTTGGCACAGAAATACTCAGTCATACAACCAAATCGTTTTGGGAAACTTTGGCCATGTTTGGCATGAGCTTTTGAAATCTTGATGTCAAAATCCAGCATTTTTTCCAAAACAATCTGGCGCCTAAAGGGTTAACAGTGTAAAAAACTGCATTAGACCCCCCTTTAACCCCTGGGTTATCAATGTTTTAAACCCTGCGGTTAAAGGAAAAACTGTCCAAATGCCTCGTTAATTGAAGTGAAGAACAGTCCAGGCATTTTCTGTATTGCACAAAGCAGAGCATGTAAACCTTTTAAAGTATGCTACATTGGTCGTGATGTGACTTGTATCTAATGTAAGCTTCTATTTGAGCTTTAATCACACACACATGAAGCAGAATGTGGATGAGCCAAGTATACTTAGGCTTTGGGTTTCTAAATAAACTTATCTTGCTAATTTCTATAATCCTGCCATTAACAATTTTAGTGAAGTAGTTCACCCCAAAAATAAAATTTGCTCTTATTTTACTCACCCTCAGGCCATCCAAGTAAAAAAAAAAAGCATATACAGGCAAGACAAAATTAATATCGGTGGCTCCTGAAGATATATTGAGGTTTTATAAAGTGAAATGATTGTTCTGTGAGAAAACTTGTGCATACGTGATTACATAAAGACAATGCTGAATCGAATATTGAAGAAAGCTCATTGAAATGATCTGTCCGAAAGAACCAGTTCGCGGATACAAATCAGATTTTCCCATTTGTCGGAGGCTATGCATTATGGTTAAAAATGCTGTAAATAATGTTCAGTTTCTTGCACAGACCGATCAGTTCGCTTCATAAGACCTCAATATATCATCAGGAGCCATGGTATTCATTTCATCTTGCCTACATATGCTTTTATTTCGTTTTTAAAGAGCCGGTAGTCATTGACTTGAAATTTCTGTATCACCAAGGGACCACAGTTCCAGCTAAAATTATTCTTCATTGTTCTGCTGAGAAAAAAACGTCACATAGATATTGCATGACCTAAATGTGAGTAAATGAACAGCTTTTTTTTCACTTGTGAGTGAGATCTAACGGTATTTAGTTGCAAAAATGTGATGCATATGTGAGTGATTGACTTTATAAAACTATGACACCTATTTCCACACAGTTGATATTATATATTTTAAGGTCAATTTGTATGAGCAAAAAATGAGCAAATGAGCAAAATTTGAATTAATTAATGAGATCACACCAATTTAATTTGACATATTCTGTGAATGTTCCATGAACATAACTGTTGCTGTTCAGACTCGTGCCCTTGTGCAGATTTGTGGGAGTTTTCTGCATATTTATAAAAAAAAATGGAAAGACCTGTTTTCATAGACGGGGCTTCGCCTAAGCCAGGATTAGGCCATATTTAAATTAGGACATTTAAGTACTTTTTATAAACATGCCTTAGAAAAAGGCATAGCTGGTGACCTGGTGTGCATCTTAAGACAAAGTCATAAGCAGCACAGGTATATTTGTAGCAATAGCCAACAATACATTGTATGGGTCAAAATTATACATTTTCCTTTTATGCCAAAAATCATTAGGATATTAAGATTTTTGTAAATTGTCTACCACGAATTTATATAAACTTTGATTAGTAATATGCCTTGCTAAGAATTTAATTTTAACAACTTTAAAGGCTATTTTCTCAATATTTTGATGTTTGTTTTTTGTTGCACCCTCATATTCCAGATTTTCAAATAGTTGCATCTCTGACCAAATATTGTGCTATCATAATAAACCATACATCAATGGAAAGCTTATGTATTCAGATGATGTATAAATCTCAATTTAAATGAGACTGGTCCAGGGCCACATATAGACTGTGTAAATCATGTGCTGGCCCTCAAACTAATTTATATTATATATTCTTATAAGAACTAATAGCCAGCATAACACGTGTTCACATGCTAAGTATAACTTTTGTAACATGCAAGTAATGATCAATTAAAAATGTTCTCATCACTGGCCATTTTCACAGTTACAGCTCATTGAGAACAACATAGTTTTAGCTCATGTAGCTAACCAACCACGAGCTCTACACTTCAGCATATTGGTAACCTCAAAAACGATATAACAAACTCTTTCAAATGCCAAAATATAGCTGAACAACAAACTTTAATATACACTATATTGCCAAAAATATTCCCACCCCTATCTAATGAAAGGTTTGACTACTTTAGTAATTTCCATGAGTACAAATCGTAATGTTTAAGGATATAATGATATTCTAGGGTATCTAGTTGTATAGCAACAGTTTGGACAGGACTCTTTTCTATTCTAACATGACAGTGTCTCTCTGTATAAGACAAGGATCAAAGAGAAATGATGATTCAGTCAGTGTGGAAGAACTTGACTGATCTGCAGAAAGCAGCTGAACACCTCTGGTGTGACTTTAAATGAGCCAAAAACTCATCACCAAACACTAATGACTTGTACATTCATTATATGGACAAAAGTACTGTCACCCCTTCTTTAGAAGAGAAAAAGGCACTTCCAAACTGTGGCAGCAAAAGCCTTCTCTAAAGCCTTTGTCAGCATCATGTTGTGTAATCTGTGTGATTAACCTACATAGGTTGCAAAGTTGGGGCTTTTTTTCCCCCGGACTCTCACCACAGTGATCGACAGATCTGAAAATGTCCGTAACAGACTGCTGATAAGTGACGATAAACACGGTTGCACAACGCTCTTATCTGCCCATCAATGTTTCACTTTCAGTCATATCCGCTGATGCTGTATAAAAGCAGATTAATGATTTGTTGATGCATGAATGTCTCTCACGTTGACTTCAGGTGTTTGCTGATAAGGAGGTCATTCTCAGTGGTGGAGCCATAAACTCTCCACAGCTCCTCCTGCTGTCTGGAGTGGGAAACGCAGATGAGCTTCGCAAACATGATATTCCCGTAACACAGCATCTTCCAGGTGACCCCAATTCCTTCTTTACGCAATGTCTCTTCAAGATACTTCAGACCGGGTCCACAGTTTAAAGTAAATACTGGCTTTAGCGAGGAAGTCAAATGGGCTTAACTGGCTGTTAACTGAAGTTGTGACAGATTGTAGTCATCTATTATTACCTCTTGTGGAAAAGAAGTAAATTTTATTATATTTCTAAAAATAGAATTATTAGGTATTTTATAATCCAGGTGACAGGGGAGTCTGTTTAATTGTTATTGTAAGGTTAGGTGTTTATTAGGCTACTGAATGTACTAGTTTACTGAAATAAAAAATTACAAAAATACATTTTAAATGACATCTTACCAAAAAAATAAAAAATCATCTAGATTATAAAAGACCCAATAACAATGCAATTTTTTGTGTTTTACATAGTGCTGTCAATTGATTAAAAATGTAATCGTGTTAATCACAGTCATGGATCAATCAAGATTAATCACAAATTTTAAATACCATGATTTACCTGTAAATGTGTTGAAATAAACAAATGCATGACAAACTAGTTTAAAGAAACAGAGATATGAGACATAATCCTTATTATTATTTTGTTTTTATTCAGCCATAATCAGCCTTTAGACTGGCAATAAAATGTTTACCAAGCCACATCGCTTCAATCCCAGTACACATTTACCCAACTATTATCAAAAGTATTTCTAAATAAATACAACAAAACATTTCTTGTGACCTTACGTGAAGTATTATGACATATTTATTTCACATTTTTTGACAGCTCCAATTTTATCCATAGATTGCCGTGCAATGAAGCGATTTCCCTGAAACTGCTTTGCATCATGTTCCACTTTGTGTGCAATAGCTGCAGTTCACTAGAGCGCCCGTTCCACTCATGCTTATATAGTCATGACCAGTGTTGGGGAAAGTTACTTTTAAAAGTAATGCATTACAATATTGCGTTACTCCCTAAAAAAGTAACTAATTACGTTACTTTTTATGGAAAGTAATATATTACGTTACTTTTGCGTTACTTTTTAAATATGAGCAGGGCTTGATTGTTTGTGTTTAATATAATAAGTTCTATTTATAGCAAATGTAAAAGCCTTTCACACCAAAAAGTGTAATGAATAAACTTCAGACTGAAGGAAGAGTAAATCACGTCTGTACAGAAGAACACAGGAGAAGAAGTTTAACACTCTTCAGCAATAAAAAAAACAACAAAGCACAATTTTTAGTTTATCTAAAGTCATTTTATTATTAGTATGGTTGAACTGGATCATCAAAGGTCAGCAGCAAACACATCGGTTAATAAAATGAGATTAGATATATTTGTGTTGTTTAACATCTTCAATTATTGCAGGTTTGCTTCATATTCTAAGTTTGCATTTTACTGTTTTAATTCATTTATATGAATACTGAATAAGTGAGTATAATTTGATAATTAGAGTGATCATTTTTATGAATACTGAAAATTTTTTTTGCGAGTGGGATGAATTAATGCTCATTCACATTTAGTCTAGAACTACAGTAACATGTTCACACAGCGCACTCACTGTCATCAATAAATGGGTAAAAAGTAACTCAGATATTTTCTTGTAAATTAAGAAGTAATGCGTTACTTTACTAGTTACTTGAAAAAAGTAATATTATTACGTAACTCGTGTTACTTGTAATGTGTTACCCCAACACTGCTCATGATTATATAGGGGAAATGGCTAAAAATAAAGGCTTGAATGTTTAAATAACAATAAAAATATATATATATTTTTCAAACAAATTCACTTTAATTTTTTTTACATTCTAAAAAATAAAACTGAACAAAAATCTGAATTATAAATGCTTCATTAGATTGTTTGTTTTTCTTTGTTTTTCCCTCCTTCTGTGATATGGCATGGTGGGGCAAATCAAAGGTCCCTGGGCCCTCAGTTATCAACAGCTTCACGTAAAGTATGGGATTTACCAACTTGTATTTATACGTAGAGATGCATGTAAATATAAGCACACCTCTGAGCATGCTTACGCTGAGAATCTAGTGGTAGAATAGCGACACTACACATAAAAAGCATTTAAGAGTGGCACAGTATGCATTAAACAATCCAGATATGTCCTGTGTTTCCATTCATTATAAAAAAAACAACAACACAATTTATCTTTTTGTAGTTTTAAACAGACAAGATACATAATTGGTGTAAAACCCTATAAAAGACCGCTGTGACAAAGTAAGGCAGCTTCTAAGTAGGGGTTAGTTAGAGTTTCAATCATGTCAGTTTTAAAGGGAAGTGTTGTCACCATATATGGTTCAATTGGAGGCGTGTCCAAATGCAAATGACCGCGAGCGTAAATGTGCATGGCACTTGTGGGATTTATCAACATCTCTTCATCTCTTACTGGTGTGTGTAAGAACGGCGTGTGCACGTTTGATAAATACAGATTTTCTTGTACTTAGGCACATTCTAAATTGAATTAGTAGGACAAAATATAGAATCTAGTCTATGCATTGTTGATAAATGAGGGCCCAGGTTTGGGCATCTCTGATTTTGACCACAAATAAGTGAGTAATTTTGTTTCATAGCAAATTAAAGTTTGTTACTGCCATTTATTTATCATTTGCCTCTAAAGCACTTAAAGGATGCAATTTATTTTAGCATCCAGTGATAAGAACACATTTCATCATCCTTTCTTTCAAAAGCCATTTCCATTGTTTTTGTTGTGAGGACAAACTGGGCACCTTGAAGAAAGACCACAAGAGTCCAAAACTATAATAATACCCCTTACAGCAGTTTCACTGCTCAGGGCCAGCTGGTCAGACTCAGCAGCACACTTATTTGGTCACTTTATCACGTCACAGTCATACTTTTTCCAGAGCAATTTAAAAACAGCGTATATTAATCTGAGGAGACTTCAACATCAAACATTATGTACTTCACCTTGGATAGAATGTACCTGTAAAGTTTAGCCTCTAAAGAATAGCTTTTGTTTTTCTTTTTTTTTTTACAGCATTTTTTATTTTATTTTTTATTACAATTTTCAAGTGTTAACTTAAGTTAGTAGTCATAAGGTTAATTTAGGCTCCTTGGCAATAATAACTGCTCCATGATTTCAGTATGTTTTGAAATATCGCAAGGTTTTTTAAACTAGTGTGCTTTGTCTGAACACTAATGTTAGCCCAAGTCTATACGGTCTACAGAATTTAAAATGGTATACAGCAATAAACCAAACATGTCATGCATTGGTTTGGATGCTCAAAGTTCAAATGACTTTATTTGTCCCCAGTGAGGCAATTCGTTGTGCAACAGGTAAGTATAGTACAAATCACACACACACAATACAGAGATTGCCTACTTTGCAGGCATGGCTAAAAACAATAAAAAACAGTAAACAATCAATAAATAGTAAGTCAATAAGTTATCTATGTTTTTTTTTTAATTGAGAAGCAGAATGGCTGCAGGTACAAAAGAGTGTTTATATCTGTTGGTTCTCAATTTTGGGAGTTTTAGGGTGAATACCATTTCTCTGTCTTACCCCTTTCCCTTAGTTTTGTGTGTTCACGTGAGAGTAAGGGCTGTCCCAATTCTGGTTTTGATCGAGGGGTAGGGCTAAGGGGAAGGGGTAGATACCCCTTAAAACCAAGAATTTTCATGAGCTTACTTAAACCCAAGGGGTACTCAGAACACACTGCGGCCAGATCATCCAGAGAGTATTTTCGGCTTAAATTATTTATTTAAAATTACAACAGTCTTGTTTTGTGCTCTACACAGTCACACAACTTACATATATATTTGCAACCGTGCTCTTAATTGAAACGTTTTAAAAAATCGCTATTTTTCCACGCTAACGTTACATTGCTGATTTGCACAACAGTCCCGCGTTTCTCTGAATAGAGAAAACATCACTAAAACCCACGCAATCGACAAACACAAACTTGCATAAGAAGAGTTTGCGATCAACACTTGTCTCCTCTGGTGACGTAGCAGCCAGCTAGCGACGATGTATGATGACGTAACAGTAACCAAGTGGCGTCTCATTTCATAGGAGGATGTTTTCACCCCTAACGCTTACCACTCTGTTTCGAGGGACAAGGGCTAGGGGTAAGACGAAGACGAAGATGAAGAGGTAAGACAGAGAAATGAGATTCACCCTAAAACGAGATCCCGAAGGCAACATCTGAAATTCAGCCTGTAAAGGACAAGGACTATCAGACAGGATAGATTCAACCCTTCTTAACATCTGCTTCTGATAAAGTTCCTCCAGGCCTTTCTGCTTGGTTAAAGGCCAAGCAAAAGCAGTTATAGTTATTGTTATAGTAATCTTTATAGTTATCAGTTTTGGTTTGTATGAGCCTTAAACACATGATATGACCATGATTTCAGTATGTTTTGAAATATCGCAAGGTTTTTTAAACTAGTGTGCTTTGTCTGAACACTAATGTTAGCCCAAGTCTATACGGTCTACAGAATTTAAAATGGTATACAACAATAAACCAAACATGTCATGCATTGGTTTGGATGCTCAAAGTTCAAATGACTTTATTTGTCCCCAGTGAGGCAATTCGTTGTGCAACAGGTAGTATAGTACAAATCACACACACACAATACAGAGATTGCCTACTTTGCAGGCATGGCTAAAAACAATAAAAAACAGTAAACAATCAATAAATAGTAAGTCAATAAGTTATCTATGTTTTTTTTTTTAATTGAGAAGCAGAATGGCTGCAGGTACAAAAGAGCGTTTATATCTGTTGGTTCTCAATTTTGGGAGTTTTAGGGTGAATACCATTTCTCTGTCTTACCCCTTCCCCTTAGTTTTGCGCGTTCACGTGAGAGTAAGGGCTGTCCCAATTCTGGTTTTGATCGAGGGGTAGGGCTAAGGGGAAGGGGTAGATACCCCTTAAAACCAAGAATTTTCATGAGCTTACTTGAAAGGGGTACCCAGAACACACTGCGGCCAGATCATCCAGAGAGTATTTTGGGCTTAAATAATTTATTTAAAATTACGACAGTCTTGTTTTGTGCTCTACACAGTCACACAACTTACATATATATTTGCAACCGTGCTCTTAATTGAAACGTTTTTAAAAATCGCTATTTTTCCACGCTAACGTTACATTGCTGATTTGCACAACAGTCCCGCGTTTCTCTGAATAGAGAAAACATCACTAAAACCCACGCAATCGACAAACACACACTTTTAGACGGAGAGTTTGTGATCAACACTTGTCTCCTCTGGTGACGTAGTAGCACGCTGGCGACGATGTATGATGACGTAACAGTAACCAAGTGGCGTCTCATTTCATACGGGGATGTTTTCACCCCTAGCGCTTACCACTCTGTTTCGAGGGACAAGGGCTAGGGGTAAGACGAAGACGAAGATGAAGGGGTAAGACAGAGAAATGAGATTCACCCTAAAACGAGATCCCGAAGGCAACATCTGAAATTCAGCCTGTAAAGGACAAGGACTATCAGACAGGATAGATTCAACCCTTCTTAACATCTGCTTCTGATAAAGTTCCTCCAGGCCTTTCTGCTTGGTTAAAGGCCAAGCAAAAGCAGTTATAGTTATTGTTATAGTAATCTTTATAGTTATCAGTTTTGGTTTGTATGAGCCTTAAAACACATGATATGACCATAATATTTACTTATGCACTAATTATTTTGTTTTTGCATTTTCTTGCATTTATTATTATTAAACGTTTGTGTTGTTATTTTTATGCATGGCGATCAGAACGATTCACGCTGAGCTCTCAAACCTGTTTTTATTTGCATTTCTTGTTGCGTTTTGTCCTGACTTGTTTATTTGAAGTGAGTAGTGATCTGTAGGAATGGGGGACTGCTGCCAGTGAATTTGGGATTAAAACTAATAACTAAAAATCTTTACAAACACGTCAAATGTGGACTGTGCATGTGAGGGAACGGTGGTCGTGTGTTCCCAGGTGTGGGCTGTAATCTACAGGATCATCTGGAGATATATGTGCAGCATCGCTGTACTCAACCCATCACACTCTACAAAGCCCAGAAGCCCTTCCACATGGTGAAGATCGGCCTGGAATGGCTTCTCAAATTCACAGGTAACGAAGCGGAGCGTTCTGTGCCTATATTCACAAAGCATCTTAAGGCCAAAAGTAGCTCGTAACTCACTGATTTACGAGAAAATCTTTAAAATAATGGGTCCTAAAGTTTTGCTCTAAGAGTGTTTCACAAAGTGTTTCAGCACTAAAACTAGCTCATAAATCTGTGAACCGTTAGGAGTAGTGAAGAGGACTTCTAAGTCACTAAGAACAAGCCACAATCTATCCTAAAATAGCTGTTCACGGCAATCTGCCTCAGAACTATTGGTGGGCCGATATACGATGCCATCGTCCATCGCAGATGGCTGACAGACATCACGATGTTGAGCCGGCATCGTGATCATCCCCCCAATTTTTTTAATCCTACATTTTTGTATAAATTGCGGGCATCAGGAACTGCTACTAATATGCAGGGCACTAAATCCGCTTTCGAATGCGCTTTCGAGATTTGCGATCACACGGACTCTACGGAGCAGCAGTACATAGATGTTTGTCAGTGGTGCTCAGTATCTGCAAATCATTCGCCATTGTCCTATCAGTCACCTCTCCTTACTCTGTGTGTGTGGTATGTGCAACTATAGCGACTGACGCTAGAGGCTGTAGCCTTTGGCGTTCCTTGTTAGAGCGCCCGCCTCCCGCGCCGGAGTCCCGGGTTCGCGACCCGCTCGGTGAGTTGGTGCGGACCCGTGTCGGGGGGGTTACACTCATTTTACAACTCCCCAAGAGTTAAGAACTTTTAGTGTAGCTTAGCATAGATCATTTAATCTGATTAGACGTTAGCATCTCGCTCAAAAATGACCAAAGAGTTTTGATATTTTTCTATTTAAAACTCTTCTGTAGTTCCATCATGTACTAAGACTGACTGTGATCATGGGTGCAGCAGGCGCAATGTTATTACATTTGTAAGTAGTCCCCAGCTTGGTAACTAGTTATGATATAGCCGGGGACTACTTTCAGGCGCTGCGTAATATCATTGCGGTACGGCAGCAAAGCTCCATGATTATTACACCAGGATGAGAATATAGTTCCTAGCCATATTGGTCTAGAATCACAACTTTTAATTTTCTTTCAGTCTTAGTACACGATGTAACTACAGAAGAGTCAAGCGTTAAATAGGAAAAATATTGAAACTCTTTGGTCGTTTTTGAGCGAGATGCTAACGGTCTAATCAGATTCAATGATCTATGCTAAGCAATGCTAAAAGTGCTTAAGTGTTTAACTCTTGAGGAGTTGTAAAATGAGCCTATTTCCAAAAAAAGTGGAGTGTCCCTTTAAGGTCATTGCACACTGAATCATTTTGACTTTTTAATTTTTTTTGTATTCCTCATCCGTTCCTATCAAAATGCATGCTACGGAAGTGAAAACGTAGAAAATCGAACTTGATCCGAATTTTTTAGGATAAACATACCCAAAACAGTATGTAAACGTGATTGACACAACGTGAGGTCGTATTTATTTTTAAACATTAAATTTCCGACTCTGACCTTTACTAGCAGCCATGATTATTCTACTCTGTTAATGAAAAGGCTGTTTATATGCATATCTGTTTATTGTTTTTGAGATGCATACGTGTAAGAGGCTTACAATTAGATGAACATACTTGTTTAATTAGTGACACTAAGCTTGCATTTTAAAATCTTTATTTGAATGTGGCAATTAACATTTTTTATTTTTAAACCTTTACTTGAATATGGCAACATGATATTTTGCTCTACAATAGTTCTATGAATAAATCTCTGACAGAGACTATCGGCCAATCACTGTGTGCATAGCATCCTAAAAACTCTTAGTGGTAAGATAAAATGTTTTGTGAATATGGGCCCTGGTTATTTGTGTGCATCTCCCAAAGCCTGTCAAGAACATGAAGCGCTGCAGACATTAAGACGCTTGTGTTTTGCTGCAGGTTACGGTGCAACGGCTCATCTGGAGAGCGGCGGGTTCATTGGCAGTCGTCCTGACGTTTCTCATCCTGATATTCAGTTCCACTTCCTGCCCTCTCAGGTCATTGATCACGGCCGTGTTCAATCCCAGATCGAGGCCTTCCAGGTCAGAGTGGTTTAAAGACTACTTAATTCTGCATGTTTGACTCTTGCTAATCAAACACTATCTGTGTTCTCTGTTGCCAAGCCGAAAGAGTCATGTGATGTAGAGACATGTTCACACAGGTCAAGAAAGGGCTGTATTATTAGTGTAGCAGGTGTAACCTAACATTCACATTCTGCAGAAAAATGTGTTTGTGCATCAACTGCAGTGGTGTGTTATGAATCATATCATAAACAAGATTATTAGTGAACCATACTGGCTCAGTGATTTCTGACACATCGCTGCGAAAAGACAAACCAATAACTAATGTTTTTAAAAGTTAAATGTTAGGACAAAATGTTCTTAAACGTAATGAACTTCTAACTTTATTCATGTTTGATATATGTTCTCCTTACACTGAGAGAAAATTTTCTGAGAACAACATTCTTGGAATATCCTCATGATGGTATTTTTACGTGATGAACATTCCATTAAGAACTTATAAGTGAAGAGAACGTTCTTAAAATATTCAAATTAAATGTTCTAATAACGTTATATTTTATGTCAAATAAAACTAGTAAAACGTTGTAATAAATGTTTTGGCCACCTTTAAATAATGTTCTAAGCACAACAAGAAAACTAGACATGGTTCTTAGAATAAAACTTTTTATAAAAATAAAATATTATATTTTGGTTGAAAATGTTAGTAGAGCGTTGTAAGAAACCATTTAGGAAACTTTAAATAATGTTCTAATTGTGAAAAAATACTGTTGTGAAAAAATATTAAATTTTATATTTTGTTCAAAAGTTAGAACGTTGCAAGGAATGTTTTACTACTCTTTAAATTACATTCTAAAAACACCAAGAAAACTGTACCATGAAGCTGGTTTAACTGCTAGCTAGGAAAGTTTCAGTTAGTTTGCACCAATCCTGGGTTTTAGGTACCATGGAAGTGGCTTGGCTTTTAGCTGCGTTCGTTGCCATAGTACACTCCAGGGTGAACCTGCTCCAGGGCAGCTTATGTTCTGAGATAGAGATGTTAATATATACAGATCGTCTGTAATATAGATAATGCTTTAAAAATGACTACGTGACCTTACATGTTCGAGTCTCTATCGCTGTATATTTCTAACTATATAAACTAACTTAACCAGTTTCATTTGTGACTGCACTGATAAAGCAAGATCATTTCTTTAATTTGTCCTCTTTCATGAACAAGTACTTTTTTCATTGTAAAGGCATTTAAATTCATCATATTCTTCAATCTTTTAACCTTTAGCAAAACCTTTAACCAAGGCTCGTGATTGGCTGTTCACCAGTGATGTCACACATTCACATGCACATGCTCCACAAACTCGGGATCAAAGCCAGAGTTAACTAAGAAAGTCGATGATCAGCATCATGGTACCAACAAAGCCGGATTGGAGTGGTTTGGTTTTGTCAACTCGAAACTAATCCTGTAACTCTGAATTTGTTCAGCTACCATCGTGGTTCATGCTCCTAGACGTTTCAATGTTTTTAAACATTTCAAAACAATGTTCTCACAACGTTTTTATAACCTAACTTCGTTACCTGGGAATACGTTTTGACTTTCCATCTTTAGACATGCCCACATCACATCCCTGACAATCTTTGTGAAATTGACATCCACTCGGTTTGTCGCTGTGTGAACACCCCTTTAATTCCCCCACAGCCAAGGAAGCAGATGTTGACTTCCATCACTCTGATGATATTAAGAGAGAGTCCTGCTTCAGTCTTTTCCCTCATGGTGTATTTGCTCATGCACACTTGTTTCATGCAATGTGAATTCTCTGTGATGTGTTGTAGGTTCATGTTGGACCCATGAGGAGCACGAGTGTTGGGTGGCTCAAACTGAAGAGTAGAGACCCGTTTGCCCACCCTATCATCCAACCCAACTACCTCTCCACCGGTACGTTTGCTCTGATCTGACACGTTTAGAGCAGCTCAGGCCTCAGGAGCGAGAGGGTTATAGTTGTGCTGTGTAATGGAGCCCAAACATCCTACAAGATATAATCAGTATCCCGCATTTCAATTATGCTCGTTTTATTTTTGTCTTTCCTTAAATTACAGAATCACAATAAAAAATAATATAACAAAAACTATGATTAAAGATAAATCGACTTGTGCAGCCGTTATTTTCTAGCTAGAGCATGAATAATAACCAACCAACCCACACACTCACAGAGAGGGATTCTTTCCCACCGATTTTCCCATTTCTTGCTATTAATGGAATGTTGTTTTAGTAAATGTATCTCTCCAACATTCCAAAAGTGTTGCAATAGTATTTCTGTTCAACTTCTGAACTCTATCTATAAACAAAGTGTTCAGTGATACAGGTGCTTTTCTGCTTTTTAAATGGACCCTTTTCTGTGACGCATTTAACGCTCATCAGCATCGTAAATTCCTAAGTTAATATTTCAATTTTTTTAAATGTATGTACATTTATAACACTATGCTTTGCATTATATCACATTTGCATTAAGTTATGTAAAAACTAGTTAAGGCTAATGCGAGTGTGTTTCTAATGCAGCATCGATGGGCGAGACGGTAAATTTGACATCGTTCTCTCTTTTGACCGCCTCTCTCAATTTTTTCAATTTTTTTGAAAGTCATGAAAACACTATAGTAGAGTTTTTATTTTACTATTTGAGCAAATGGGAATGCAAAAAGTATATTTGTGATACTCTCCATTCACTGCTCTTGAAGTTAACTCAACTATGACGACGTCCGCTGCTGAAAAACCCGGAAATGTGAATAAGGTCCATTGTCTTTTTTAAATGCTAAATTAGTTTAAGAACCTACACACAATTCCAGTCAAAAGTTTTGATTCTTCTATATTAAGAAAAATCTACAAACATAATGAGCATATGGAGTAAATTTCCACAGATTCTTGCTACATGAGGAAATGTATTTTGGTAAATGTATCTCTCCCACATTTCACGACTGTTGCAAGAGTTCAACTTCTGAACTTTGCGATCTAGAAATGAAAGAGTGTTTTGTGATACAGGTGTTTTTGGTTTCCTTTTTAAAATCACAAATTTAAGAGCCTTAAAGGATGTTCACTTTCCAATTAAAATGTCCTGATAATTTACTCACCCCCATGTCATCCAAGATGTTTATGTATTTCTTTCTTCAGTGGAACATAAATTAATATTTTTGATGAAAACATTGCAGGATTTGTATCATATAGTGAACTTCAATGGACTCCAAACGGTTGAAGGTCAAAATGACAGTTTCAGTGCAGCTTCAAAGGGCTATAAACGATACCAGACGATGAATAAGGGAACAAAACAATCGGTCATTAAAAAATTAAATAAATGTATATGCTTTATAAACACACAAATGCTCGCCTGTTCTGCGATGCGCGTCCCAGACGCCTGTCCCGAGTTTTCACGTAATACGTAATAATGTTGAAAAGGTGACGCTTAACCTAGGCTGACGTACCGAGTCAGTGTTTACAAGTTGAGCGTGCAAATACTAAGTCAAACACCGTTTACAAAAAAGGGAGTAACAACTCAACGAGTTTACAAGGTAAAACAACGATGACGGACGATTTTGAACTTGGAGAAGATGAGATGGAGCCTACGTCAAGAGTGACCTTTTCAACATCATTACGTGAAGTCTGGGATGCGCATCGCAGAACATAAAGCATATACATTTATTTTATTTTTTTAAATGACGATCGTTTTGTTCCCTTATTCATCGTCTTGTATCGTTTATAGTCTTTTGAAGCTGCACTGAAACTGTCATTTTGACCTTGAACCATTTGGAGTCCATTGAAGTTCACTATATGATACGAATCTTGCAATGTTTTCATCAAAAACCTTAATTTCTTTTCGACTGAAGAAAGAAATACATAAACATCTTGGATGACATGGGGGTGAGTAAGTTATCAGGAAATTGATCTAGTCCTTTAAGACAATTCCAGTCAGAAGTTTGTGGATTATTTTATATTTAAGGGGTCATCGGATGCAAAATTCACTTTTACATGTTGTTTGAACCTAAATGTGTGTTGGCAGTGTTTGTACATATCCACCCTATAATGATAAAAATTCACCCAGTGTTATTTTTTAATCCCTATAATAATATTTTCTCAAATCCAAATCCACTTTCTCAAATCAAGCTGTTCTCAGCTTCTTGACTGTGTGACGTCACACGGACGAAGGCCCCTCCCACGATAGTTGATCTGACACTGCTGTTTTACCTTCGACCAGTGATACTCAAATCTGGCTCGCGAGATCCACTTTCCTTTAGTTTAGCTCTAACCCTAATCAAACACACCTGAGCATGCTAATTAATGTCTTCATTATCATTAGAAAATCACAGGTAGATGAGTTTGATCAGGGTTGGAGCCAAACTGCAGGAAAGTGGCTCTCGTGAGCCAGATTTGAGTATCCCTGCCTTCGACCCGCCCTGAGTGAGCTATCATCAGTCCGACATTGTTTCACCGCCAGAGCAGATGTAAACAAGAATGACTCCTAAGCAACTGAGGTGCTTTGTTGTTGGATGTAATAATGACAATAGCAGTCATAATTTACTCCCAACATCTGAGCTGCTGAAGACACAGTGGATTACATTTGTTTATGAAGGGAATGCGTCTCTGATCTTCCTAAATGTGCATCTGTTCGCACCAATCATTCGTGATCCAGCTTCACCAAGTGTGAATAAGGTTCTTTAATGAATCTTTGCAAATCGATTTCCTAATAATCCTAGTTATGCTTGCTAGTTAGCAAGTTCCGTGGCTTAAGAACGGTTCATCACCCCACGGAAGAGAGGGGCGGGGTCAGCAGAGCTCATTAGCATTTAAAGGAACATGCACTAAAATGGGTTGCTTTGTTCAGAGCTGATTTTGACAGGGTGTTTTTTACACTACCATTGAGAAATTTTAACCAAAGTATGTTATGACTTTTCATTAAGACCTAAAGATTTATAGAAAATGGGCATCCGATGACCCCTTTACGAAACATCTACAAGCATATTGAGATGAACCGCGTTAACCATAGATTAAACTTAGTAGCTAACCCTGAATGGTCATAAGTTTGAACATTTGATCTTGACATCATAACTGTGCTGACTGATTCTTGTGTAGTTTCTCATGTTCTCCATCTCCTCACGTCCCACAGACACTGACATGTTGGAGTTCAGACAATGCATCAAGCTCACACGGGAAATATTCGCTCAAAAAGCCTTCGACCCTTTCCGAGGCCCCGAGGTGCAGCCGGGGCCCGCCATCCAATCCGACGCAGAGATCGATGCTTTCATCCGACAGAAGGCGGACAGCGCCTACCACCCGTCCTGCACTTGTAAGATGGGCAGCGCCTCGGACAGCAGGGCTGTGGTGGACCCTGCTCTGCGTGTGCACGGCCTGCAGGGGCTGAGGGTGGTGGATGCCTCTGTTATGCCCAGCGTGGTGAGCGGAAACCTGAACGCCCCCACCATAATGATCGCTGAAAAGGCAGCGGACATCATTAAAGGGATTCCCTCGCTCCATGACCCTGGAGTTCCTGTTTACCGGCCCGTGACTCTCAAGACGCAGAGATAAGATGGCTTTGACCTGAACGCGCTTAGACTTGTGCTTTCATACAGTTGGGAGGCCAAGTTTTACTGGGTTAAAATAATCATCTTGCCACATGATCAAACCACTCTTCAGTCTTAGGCAGCTCAGATTCATTCATGATTTCAGTAGGTCTTAAAATCAGACGTACATCATTAAAAATGATCCTTGCTAATGCATTTAATGAAGTATGACTAGACATGATCTTGATAATTTTCACGAGATTCCCTCCATTAGTGTCTTAATGAAACTTACTAATATCACATGCTTTAAAGTATAGCTATTTGCAGCATAGATTTGTCCAGTTTGCATTTCCACACTATCACAATTATGATTAATGTTAATGATCAGAAATAATGCATTTCAGCTGCTGAGCCTACAGTAGGAACCAAGTGTCTATGCAAATAACTCTTTAATGCTTACATGGAGAGAAAAGGAGAATATTCTTACGTGTTTTTATTCTGGTTCAATGGTTTTGTAATCCTTTATTAAATTATAATGGAGTAAGAAAAGAATGTAACAAACAGTGGACCAATTGAAATTGCTTCTAAAATCACTACAACAGAAATAATAACTGTACCTCTCAAAAATAATAAAATGATTCAAATTATAAATGTCTCCTGATGATTGATTTAAATGTCCAAATGTTGGCCATGCAGACGACTGACACGTGCACAACACGAATGACCTTCACTTCAATAATGCCAGTAATCTACACAACATCTTATGATTTAGAATTGCATTTCATTATAGATAAAAGACCATTTAAAAAATATCTGGATAATTCTCAAACTATATAAATATGTTCCTTCAAAATGAAAGGAAATCAATTTTGCTTTGCTATTAAAACAATGTCATAATTTATCCATTCATTCAACACATACATGACTTTAAAGCCTTTGTAATCAGACATTTAAAAAGAATAGATCCTCTTTAATGTCTAGTATCTTGAAAATGATAAAGACCGTTAAGAGTTATTCTAAGTGCTAAATTGAGAAATTAAAGGGTGTTTAACATCCCAAAACAAACATACATTAGTTTAGAAACAACATGTGCTAAATTACCCGTTATTCCTTACATACTCAAAGATTTACTCTCTGAACCTGTACGATGTTACATCTGCCTTGAAGTTCGATTAGCAAATCATTCAGACCAATGAATTGAAATTATCTGACTCTAAAGAATTTGTTCACAAACTTAACATCGTACATTCATGAATACAGCAGGGGCCTAATTTATAAAATGTTGCGCAAAAACCATCCTAAAATTGATCATACGATCATTTCTCAAATATGCGTACGTGTGATTCATAAAATGATCGTACATACAGAAAATGCTCGTACGCCTCTCTTTCAGATGTGAAATCTATGAGTTGCAAATGATCTTGAATTTGTGCGCAGCTGAACAGTTTCAGATCTCCGCTTTGTAAACGATGTCTAATTAATGTCATTGACTTATAAAAGAGCACCTGGCAATGTCCAAATCTTTTACAAGCGGCAAGAATGGCTTATATTTCCAAAATCCTGCAGCACTCGGGCAAACAAAAGAGCGTACGTCTGCTCAGACCCTGACTCTATTCCACGTCAAACAACGTTATTATAAATATGAACATTGCTGTGGATTTTTGCGTACGATCAAATCTGTGTGTTTTATAAATGAGGCCCCTGGAGCGGCTAGGGGCCGATGTTAAGATTCCTTCAAATACTGATGTTCAATGCTGTCACGCCACAGCAGTACAGCACACAGATTGTATGGACTATTTTCATAATACTTTTACAGCACTTGAATCACGAACACTTGAGTATGCATACTGGTTTGGACCGAGCATTTGGCTTAGTAATTGATGACAGCATGTTTTGTGTTAACTATTTATTTTACATAAGCCCAAACGTCATCAGATGTGCGAAACATAGACCTTATTGGCAATTACAGAACCAATGAGATCGATGAACGCTGAAAATACATAAAAACAGTTGCTGTGTGACCAGCTGAAGGAACTGGAGAACCAGAAGCAGTTTAATCAGTATCGAGACGGATATGCTCACACTAACAGTAACACACACTTCGAGCGCTCATTGTTTTGATATGTTTAGTAACTACTACTATTAGAGAAAGAAGTTTCTGTTTCGGAGAGTTCAGTCAGACGGCACTGCTGCTGTGTAAGATCTGTTTGAGTACCTGAAGTCTATGATGTGTTCACTTAAAACGATGATCCTGTGATGCATTCATATTTGAAAATGAATGGTTTCATATTATATTGACCTGCAGTGTGATTAGTGTTTTTAAATGCTTTAGTTTGTGCACTTTACAGCCATATTTACCAAACTGACAAATAAGGAAATATCATAAATATCCTTTTCTTCCACCACCAAAACTGGCATCTTGCATTATTTCATCGTGTGAAAATAGGAGTATGGATCATTTGCCTTTACATTTATGTATTATCTTACGTTTGCCCAAAAATATAATTTGTGCACTATATTCCAAGTGAGATGATTAAATTTAAACTTGCATTCCTGTATTTACATTTAGCAGACGCTTTTATCCAAAGCTGGCTATACATTTTTTATCAGTATGTGTGTTCCCTGGGAATTGAACCCACAACCTTTAGCGCTGCTAACGCAATGCTCTAACCACTGAGCCACAGGAACGTGATGCAGCAGATTTGAAGTCATAGATGACAAATGTCACCAACCTTGATGCACCTTGATGAATACGAGAAAACTGGAAAAAGACATTCGGGCAATCATGACTAGTGACATTTCATTTGAAACACTTAAAATATAGTTCAATTTATCCAACTAGGAGGCATCATTACCTTGAATGTGTGAATAAAACTGACTAAAATGGTGAACGTGTCTTGAATGGGTCTGAAGAAATGCTGTTTGGTACCTTTGACCAAGTGGACTTTGGCTGGTAATTTGGTTAGGGATCTTCAAAGGTCCAGTGCATGCATCGATTCAAAGGAAAACACTTCGGTCGGCAATGCCATCTTATTTGGATCTTGCTGGAAATTTCCCAAGATATCAAAAGGTTTGCTAACTAAATTAAAAGGTCCAAATCTATTGGTTCGTGTAAGCCAGCAGATCTCTCCATGACACTCCCGTTTAAAGGCACAATTACCTCATCCATTTTCTACTTTGTTTAGTTTTGTTGGGGTATTTTGAATTCTTTACTATAATACTGAGACATAGATCATTTCGTCTGTGAGATCCTCCTCGCGTTTATTGCTCGTGTCCATCTCCTCATCGCTGTAGTCACGCAGATTGTTCTGACACAGGCCCGACTCGTCTGTCTCCGGCCCGTGGCCTAGCGTCACGTTCAGTAAATTGCTAGCAGCGCTTTCCATCTCATCAATCGTCATGTCGCAAGCATCTGCAATCTCATGTTTTGTCGACGTCACAAACTTTGGATCCTTGGCAAATTGGCCCAATCCACCAGATATCATCACCTACAACAAAAGACATTGTGTCAGGCAGCAGGTTTTGTTTTTGACTCCTTCCTGTCTATAGTCAGCAATAGAGGCAATTTTAACATGCCATCCAGTAGGGCTGTCAAAAATAAAAATCGAATTTCGAATATTCGTCAAATTTAAAATAAAAATCCACATTCGAATGCAAAAAGTAAGTATGGTGACAAAATAAAACGTGCCAATTTTCTAAGCGGTTAATTTTTTTTAATTATAATGTAATAATTATTACATTACAATAATTATGCTGCGAAGTGCTCTTTTGCCATACATTATAATTATAATTTTTTAACCGCTTAGAAAATCACCATGTTTTATTTTGTGTCACCATACTTACTCGTGTAACCGTCTTTAAATAGGGAAAACATGGAAGTGTTTGGTGGCTTTTAAATTCATCCCTGTTTGGATCCTAAGGAATGAATGGTGCCAAGTTAGGAATCAGTCAGGAATCCTAGGTGTGCTGTTTGATAGCAATCTTTCATTTGAAAGCCATATCTCTAGCATCTGTAAAACTGCGTATTTCCATCTTAAAAACATATCTAAATTGCGACCTATGCTCTCAATGTCAAATGCATGAATGCTAATTCATTGTATTGTATTGTAATGCTTTATTAGGTGGTTGTTCTGCATGCTTAATAAACAAACTACAGATGGTTCAAAATGCAGCAGCTAGAGTTCTTACTAGAACCAGAAAGTATGACCACATTAGCCCGGTTCTTTCAACACTGCACTGACTCCCTATTAAACATCGTATAAATTTTAAAATCTTGTTAATTAATTATAAAGCCCTGAATGGTTTAGCTCTTCAGTACTTGAGCAAGCTCTTATCACATTATAGTCCTCCACGTCAGCTGCGTTCTCAAAACTCTGGCCATTTGATAATACCTAGAATATCAAAATCAACTGCCGGCGGCAGATCCTTTTTTTATTTAGTGCCCAAACTCTGGAACAATCTACCTGTTACAGAGGAGGCTCCCGTACCGCCTCCTCTGCACCACCAGAGGGAACCATCACCTGAATACTAGTCAGTTGCCATTCGGACTCCATTTCACATTTCCCCTCATACCTGGGACTGATCAATCATCCACACCTGTTCCCCATTTACACACACACACACACATAAGCCACACACACACACGGACCTGTTGCGAAGTCTTGATTTGCCTTGCTGTCATTTCTGAGCGTTCTACCCATGTTTACTTTCTTGTTTTCTGACCTTGGACTGTTAACTCGTTATTCTGATCATTTGCTGCCTGCCCCGACTTGGATTGTGTTTATTGGACTGTGATTGTTTGCCTCCCGCCCTGACCTCTCACCTGGTGTTCAACTCTGTCTCTGCCTTGCCTCTACTGTTCTGCCTTGTCTGACCTGTACTGCCTGACTATTCTCAATAAAACTGCAAATGTATCCAAACTTCTCTGACTCTCCGTTACAGAAGACTTCGCCAAACAGCGATCCAGCAGCGCTCATGCAACTATCAACCGAGCTATCTGCAAAAACCTCACAACTCACTTTGCACCAACACCAGTTAAATCAACTCACCACCCTGACCGAGGAGCTGGTCAAAGCACTGCAGGGGCTAAGTGAATCATAGCCCGAAACTGCATCCCATCCTCCACCGGCCCGCAGTAACTCTCCACCAGCTCAGGTACCCTCAATAAACCACTGACTCGCCTTTCCAGAGAAATTTGATGGAGAATCTGCCAAATGCAAAGGCTTCCTACTGCAGTGCTCACTTTTTGTTAACCAGCAACCCTCACTGTACCCCAAAGACTCAAGCTGCATTGCCTTTGTTTGTTCATTACTCACTGGGAAGGCATTAGAGAGGGCGACCGCTCTTTGGAGGATGGATGGCTCAGCTTTCCCCACCTTCGATATGTTTCTCCAGGAATTCCGTGATACCCCGCCCGGTTACATGCCCGAAACTACCACCACGGCCGAACCCATGCAGTTGGGATTCACTCACATAACGACAGAGGAACGGGAACGCTACATGCAGAATCAATTATGCCTTTATTGTGGTTAAGCTGGACATGTGAAAATCTCCTGCCCGGTCCGTCCATCGACTGGTTCTCGATCGGTGAGTGATCATGTTATGACCTCTCCATCAAGCATTAAACTTCCAGTCTATATTGGAATTGTCTATATCGACGACATACTGATATATTCCAACACTCGAGAAGAACACATCCACCATGTCAGGTCAGTGCTGAAACGTCTCATGCAATACCAACTCTACGCCAAGGCGGAGAAGTGCAAGTTTCATCAGACCAGCTTCTCATTCCTCGGATACATTATCAGCCAGGAGGGAGTGGCAATGGACGAGAGGAAGGTAAAGGCCGTTCTCGAATGGCTAAAGCCCCAGACAGTCAAGGAACTACAACGTTTCCTAGGGTTTGCAAACTTCTACCGACGATTTATCAGATATTTCAGCAAGATCGCTGCACTATTGACAGCCATGACGAAACGTCACTCTGCTCAATTGAGTTGGTCACCGGAGTCACACCAGGCGATCGAGGAACTTAAAACTCGATTCACTTCTGCACCCATCCGACCAAGAATTAATTGTGGAAGTCGATGCTTCAAATACAGGGGTAGGCGCAATTCTGTCCCAACATCACGGCTCACCAGCCAAAATGTACCCATGAGCATTTTTCTCCTGCAAACTCACAGCCACCGAACAGAACTACGACGTAGGCAATCAGGAGCTTCTTGCCATGAAATTAGCGCTTGAAGAATGGTGAATTGAAGAAATCCCTCCATTGACTGGAGGGAGCTACTCGCCCATTCATTGTTCTCACTGATCACAATAACCTGGAGTATCTGCTTTCAGCTAAGCGTCTAAACCCTTGACAGGCCAGGTGGGCACTATTCTTCACAAGGTTTCGATTCACTGTGACCTACCGGCCAGGCACCAAGAATACCAAAGCCGACGCTCTCTCTCGCCAAACTGAGAAGGTAAATCAGACCAATAACAACGACAACATAATCCCGAGAAGACTCTTGTAGCACCAGTACAATGGGATATCATGACTGAAATTGAGCAACTGAATCTTCAAAATCCACCACCTCCAGAGAGCCCTGCTGACCGCACGTATGTTCCTGAACCCCTTCGACCACGACTGATTACCCAAGTTCATACCTCACCCAGTTCAGGTCACCCCGGAATCAATGCCACCACGAATCTGCTCAAGAATCGCTTCTGGTGGCCCTCACTACTCACTGACACAACCAAATACGTACAGAATTGCACCACATGCTACACCTCCAAATCTCCCAGGCAGCTCCCAGCCGGTCTGCTAAACCCACTTCCCACATCACGCTGACCTTGGTCCCATATAGCTATTGACTTTATCACCGATCTGCACAATTCTCAAGGCCATACCACCATACTTACCATAGTTGACCGATTCTCCAACGCATGCTCTCATCCCTCTGCCTAAACTTTCCACTTCCCTTGAAACTGCTGAATTGCTCTGCAACCATGTATTCCGCTTCTATGGCCTACCCGACGACATTGTATCCAACCGTGGTCCCCAATTCACTTCAAGAGTATGGTCCGCCTTCTTTAAACATCTTAATGTCAATATCAGCCTTACATCTGGCTACCATCCTCAATCCAACGGTCAGACAGAACGCCTGAATCAGGAGGTCATACGGTTTCTCAGATCATACTGTCAACAACATCAAACTGATTGGAGCAGGTACTTATTCTGGGCAGAATATGCACAAAATTCCCTTACAAAACCCGCCACAGGAATGACCCCTTCAAATGCATTCTGGGCTTTCAACCTCCAATGTTCCCCTGGTCAGGAGAACCCACCGACTGGCTGCAACACAGTGAGGAGGTCTGGGATCGGGCTCATACTCATCTCCTTCATGCTGTAAGATGACAAGTTCATCAAGCCAACCGACATCGACGCCCAAGCTCCAAATACACGCCTGGTCAATGGGTATGGCTCTCAACCAGAGATCTACGTCTTCGACTCCTGTGTAGAAAGCTCAGTCCCAGGTATGTGGGTACATTCAAAATTTCTAGACAAATAACCCCAGTATCATTTTGTTTGGAATTGCCCTCTAATTATTGTATTTCTCCCACATTTCATGTATCACTTCTCAAACCCCCTGGTTGTCCGAGAGGAGAGACGGAGGAGGGAGCCCAGCCAGACCCCCCTGCTTTTCTTGGTGGACGGCGAGGAGGCCTACAGAAGTGCACGAGTTGCTAGACTTCAGACGCCGGGGTGGCACCCTCCAGTATCTGGTTGACTGGGAGGGGTTCAGTCCGGAGGAGCGTTCCTGGGTCAACGTAGGAGACATCCTAGACCCTACACTCACTGAGGAATTTCACAGGATGCATCCGGAGACCCCGGCGTCGCTTGCTTCCTTGCATCAGGAGTCGCTCACAGGGGGAGGGCTCTGTTACAGAGGAGGCTCCCATACCGCCTCCTCCGCACCAACAGAGGGAACCATCACCTGAATACTAGTCAGTTACCATTCGGACTCCATTTCACATTTCCCCTCATACCTGGGACTGATCAATCATCCACACCTGTTCCCCATTTACACACACACACGGACCTGTTGCGAAGACTTGATTGGCCTTGCTGTCATTTCTGAGCATTCTACCCGTGTTTACTTTCTTGTTATCTGACCTTGGACTGTTTACTCGTTATTCTGATCGTTCGCTGCCTGCCGCCGACTTGGATTGTGTTTATTGGACTGATTGTTTGCCTCCTGCCCTGACCACTCGCCTGGTGTTCAACTCTGTCTCTGCCTTGCCTCTACTGTTCTGCCAGTCTGACCCTGTACTGCCTGACTATTCTCAATAAAACTGCAAATGGATCCAAACTCTGACTCTCCGTTACACTACCTGACACTGTTCGGGGGGCAGACACAATCTGTCAGTTTAAATCTAGATTAAAGACCCATCTCTTTAACCTGGCGTACACATAGCAAACTAATGCGTTAAAGGATTGTTAGGCTGCATAAATTAGGTAAACCGGAACCGGGAACACTTCCCATAAAACACAATGTACTTGTTACATCGTAAGAAGAATGGCATCTACACTAATATTTGTCTGTTTCTTATTCTGTTTCTCAGTCCGTGTCCGGATCAGATGGTGGATTGGCGCCGGGAGATGATGTCTGCAGCCCTGATCGTCCACAGAGGCCGGGACACCTGGATGAGCACCAGGGATATATCCCCAGTGAAGACCTCGACATGAAATACAATAAAACTTAAAGTTTGTTTACTTTTGTTTCTCCATTCTGTCACAGAGGGAGTTTTGGTTCCTTGCCACTGTCACCTTTGGCTTGCTCAGTTGGGGAGACTTAATTTCTAGCAATTATCGTCAATTTGATTTCACAGATACTATTTAAACTAAAATAAGCTTTAGCATTAAACACAAGTGCATGTTTGAACTGTTGGTGGCAGTAGAGGGTTAAAGCACCCCCTTTGGTGCTTGGCCCCTATAATAAAAACAACATTCTGAACACTGGACAGACAAATTGCAATGTCCCCAGTAATTTTTCTCAAGTTCTATATTTCTAAATTAGCAATTTTGAGTGATAGTATATACATTTACTTATTTTCTTTGACATATAAAATATGTATCACAGTAAATTGTTATATGTGTAAAACAATTTAGTTTAGTCTACCCTGTTACAGTGGTGCTACATTCCCTTTATAAAATGTAAGTATATGGCCAAAATCACATGACATAATTTCCTTGGAGGGAAAGCAAGAACAAAGTGAGTAATTAGTCACACACTTTTATCTCTTTTCTTCATTTTTAGAAGACTTTCATAATAGTGTAATACAGCTGTTTTCAACTTCAGTCATCCCCCCCCCCATATATTTTGCATGTCTCTCTTATTAATGCTCAGATTCAGATCATCAGCTCGTTAGAAGAGAGTTCCATGCATGAACAGTGAACATTGATATGGCCCCTGACACACTGTTCATTGCTCCCTGAGCAGGGGAACTCCGTTGCAGTTTACTTAACTTTGGAACATTTATTCATGATGTGTGCTACGCCGCTGCCTGCATTTTGTCTGTGTTCTTCACACACAGACAAAAAATATTAGAGAAGTGTGAAATCCTATACCTCTGTAAATAAATACAATTTAAATTCACATCTCGCACACTTTAATGCTCTTTGAATGGAACATATACACTCGTTTTGAACTGGAATCATGACAGAATATCATGTGATGGCCACTTCGCAGGGCACGTATGGTCAATAGAACAAATATCTGAAGTGATAGAGAAAAATATAAAATATGCAGAACAGGAGGGGCGCAAGGACAGTAATAACTTACTGGCATAATAAATAACATGACCACTCTGCTGTGTCACCCTGTTAAAAAAAACTATAGAAGCCCAATAGAAACCATCACAAAAATTCCAATGGTTTCCATTAAAATACCATAGTGAACCATTAGCTTTCCAATAGGATTTAACATCCCACCAATAGAATCCATCACATACCAGTAGACACCATTATAGTTTCCATTAAAACCAATACAATTCCCAATTCTTTTCTTCAGCAGGGCACTTATTACAGGGCATGAAAATATTTTTTTTTGGTAAACATTTTGTTTTTAATGATTTGATATATTTATTAAAATTCTTCCTAAATTGTTAATCCTAAATTTCTGCTTGCATGTTGGGTAACACTTTAGTATAGGGACAGATTCTCACTATTAACTAGTTGCTTATTAGCATGCCTGATATTAACATATTGGCTGTTTATTAGGACTTAGAAAGCACATACTGCATGACCATATTCTACATCCCTAATCCTACCCAATACCTGAACTTAACAGCTACCTATTAATAAACAGAAAATTTAGGAGTTTATTGAGGCAAAAGTTGGTTTGTTAATAGAGAATTGGACATTAAAATAAAGTGTGACCACCTGTTTTTATTTCTAGCTAGTAATGGGTTTCATTAGTTTAAAGCATCCTGGGCAATGTCCTTGAATGTGAAATATTTGCTGAGGACTATTAGGTTGCACGAGCTTGTCCAGTGTGTTTTTTCTGGTAGACATTTTCTCCCCTCTGATCACACTATGCACAATATTATATTAATACAAAATATATTTATTTTATTGTATTACTAGTGCTATCAACTGATTAATCGCGATTGATCGCATACAAAATAAAAGTTTTGTGTATGCATAGTATATGTGTGTGCTCTATGCGTGTGTATTTATATATACATAACAAATATACACACAGTATATATTTTGAAAATAATTACATGTATTTACTTGCATGTCTATATTTATATTCATATTCATATAATTAACATTATAAATAAATATTTTGAATAAATAAACATAACATTTTCCAAAATTGATTCTGTTATTCTCCTGTTAATCACAGTCAAGCTGCTCTGACACAATCTGTAGTGTATGAAGAGCTATAGAAAGGTGACTTGACTCTCAGGGTCAAGCGGCATCACTCACCGCTTCCACCAGGCTTTGAGCGCTGCTCCGCTGCTGCAGGTGATGGCCATACAGTCGGGGGGGAACCTTCAGGAGCGAGGGGGAGAGAGAACGTGTCGACCAATCAGAGGCCTGCTGGGAATTCCAGAAGCCCCTGTGAACCAATCCTGGAGTGCTCCTAGCGCTGGGCGTGGTCTGAATCAGAGGGGTGTAGGGTGGAGGCGTAGCCGGAGGCGTGACCCAGGAGCGGATGGAGCGAGTCGGAGAGAGTCGTATTCTGCTCGATTCTTGTCCAGACGGCATCTTCACCTGCACAAGAAAACACGACGCCTTTACGTACACGTCACAGGTACTGTCTCACTACTACCGTTGTTCTTAATCTATGATGCCGGTGACAGTGTAGGGGGTCCCTGTATATGTTATGTCATTATCACCTGATGCTGCGGCAGGCCCGTTGGATGCTGGAGAATCTCGTCTTGGCTGTTCTGTTTCCGCAGACACTCAAAATGAAAAGCGGGCTTGTGAGAAGCTGTATGGTAGAATGCACACACATATAGATTCATGTTTATTATAATGGAGGAATGTTGTGAGAAATCTTTTTTAGAACTATATGAATGTAAAAGTCTTACACTAGCCTACATTTAGGATAAATGCAAATGCGGATGGAATATCCTTGTAGGAGCCATATTTAGATTATTGTGCACACAGAAATATGAACTTGAAGAGATTAAGTTTGATTTATTTATTCTGTATTTCAAAACATTGTGATTTAAATATATAAGACATTTTTAATAGTAAATAAGGACTCAGCCTCAAGAGGCTAAAGAAAGTTTAAAAAAAACCTAGCCACTATAATCCTACTAGTGATAAAAAAAAGATTTATAATGATTTAATAATGTATTTTTTTAGTGCTGTTAAATGATTAATCGCGATTAATCACATCCAAAATAAAAGTTTTTGTTTACATTATATACAGTGGGTACGGAAAGTATTCAGACCCCCTTACATTTTTCACTCTGTTACATTGCAGCCATTTTCTAAAATAATTAAAGTTCATTTTTTTTTCCTCATTAATGTACACACAGCACCCCATATTGACAGAAAAACACAGAATTGTTGACATTTTTGCAGATTTATTAAAAAAGAAAAACTGAAATATCACATGGTCCTAAGTATTCAGACCCTTTGCTGTGACACTCATATATTTAACTCAGGTGCTGTCCATTTCTTCTGATCATCCTTGAGATGGTTCTACACCTTCATTTGAGTCCAGCTGTGTTTGATTATACTGATTGGACTTGATTAGGAAAGCCACACACCTGTCTATATAAGACCTTACAGCTCACAGTGCATGTCAGAGCAAATGAGAATCATGAGGTCAAAGGAACTGCCTGAAGAGCTCAGAGACAGAATTGTGGCAAGTCACAGATCTGGCCAAGGTTACAAAAAAATGTCTGCTGCACTTAAGGTTCCTAAGAGCACAGTGGCCTCCATAATCCTTAAATGGAAGACGTTTGAGACGACCAGAACCCTTCCTAGAGCTGGCCGTCCGCCAAACTGAGCTATCGGGGAGAAGAGCCTTGGTGAGAGAGGTAAAGAAGAACCCAAAGATCACTGTGGCTGAGCTCCAGAGATGCATTCGGAGATGGGAGAAAGTTGTAGAAAGTCAACCATCACTGCAGCCCTCCACCAGTCGGGGCTTTATGGCAGAGTGACGGAAGCCTCTCCTCAGTGCAAGACACATGAAAGCCTGCATGGAGTTTGCTAAAAACACCTGAAGGACTCCAAGATGGTGACAAATAAGATTCTCTGGTCTGATGAGACCAAGATAGAACTTTTTGGCCTTAATTCTAAGCGTTATGTGTAGAGAAAACCAGGCACTGCTCATCACCTGTCCAATACAGTCCCAACAGTGAAGCATGGTGGTGGCAGCATCATGCTGTGGGGGTGTTTTTCAGCTGCAGGGACAGGACGACTGGTTGCAATCAAGGGAAAGATGAATGCGGCCAAGTACAGGGATATCCTGGACGAAAACCTTCTCCAGAGTACTCAGGACCTCAGACTGGGCCGAAGGTTTACCTTCCAACAAGACAATGACCCTAAGCACACAGCTAAAATAAAGAAGGAGTGGCTTCACAACAACTCCGTGACTGTTCTTGAATGGCCCAGCCAGAGCCCTGACTTAAACCCAATTGAGCATCTCTGGAGAGACCTAAAAATGGCTGTCCACCAATGTTTACCATCCAACCTGACAGAACTGGAGAGGATCTGCAAGGAGGAATGGCAGAGGATCCCCAAATCCAGGTGTGAAAAACTTGTTGCATCTTTCCCAAATAGACTCATGGCTGTATTAAATCAAAAGGGTGCTTCTAAATACTTAGGACCATGTGATATTTCAGTTTTCCTTTTTAATAAATCTGCAAAAATGTCAACAATTCTGTGTTTTTCTGTCAATATGGGGTGCTGTGTGTACATTAATGAGGACTTAAAAAGAACTTAAATGATTTGAGCAAATTGCTGCAATATAACAAAGAGTGAAAAATGTAAGGTGGTCTGAATACTTTCCGTACCCACTGTATGTATGTGTACTGTGTATATTTATTATGTATACATAAATACACACATACAGTATATATTTGGAAAATACTTATATTGTTATATTTGATATTATATTTAATACATAACATATTTTTCTTAAATATATACATGCATGTGTTTCTATTTATATAGACATAATAAATATATACAGTATACACACATACAGGTGCTGGTCGTATAATTAGAATTCCATTCAAAAAGTGAAACTTGTATAATGTATACATTCATTCCACACAGACTGATATATTTCAAGTGTTTATTTCTTTTAATTTTGATGATTATAACTGACAACTAATGAAAACCCCAAATTCAGTATCTCAGAAAATTAGAATATTGTGAAAAGGTTCAATATTGAAGACACCTGGTGCCACACTCTAATCAGCTAATTAACTCAAAACACCTGCAAAGGCCTTTAAATGGTCTCTCAGTCTAGTTCTGTAGGCTACACAATCATGAGGAAGACTGCTGACTTGACAGTTGTCCAAAAGACGACCATTGACACCTTGCACAAGGAGGGCAAGACACAAAAGTTCATTGCAAAAGAGGCTGGCTGTTCACAGAGCTCTGTGTCCAAGCACATTAATAGAGAGGCGAAGGGAAGGAAAAGATGTGGTAGAAAAAAGTGTACAAGCAATAGGGATAACCACACCCTGGAGAGGATTGTGAAACAAAACCCATTCAAAAATGTGGGGGAGATTCACAAAGAGTGGACTGCAGCTGGAGTCAGTGCTTCAAGAACCACTATGCACAGACGTATGCAAGACATGGGTTTCAGCTGTCGCATTCCTTGTGTCAAGCCACTCTTGAACAACAGACAGCGTCAGAAGCGTCTCGCCTGGGCTAAAGACAAAAAGGACTGGACTGCTGCTAAATGGTCCAAAGTTATTGTGGCGAGTGGGGTGGGGCCGAGAGCCGTGGGAACGGAGCGAGGCCGGTGGAGTAAATGGTAATGAACGACACCTGCGCCACTCACCGGTCTCGAGTCCCACGGAGGAGCTTGGAAAGATTAAATGAGGAGTGGACGACAGTGGAAGGACGGAGAGGACCAGGCCTGGATTTTAGTTTGTGTTTTGTGTGCGGCAGTCGTCCGTGAGGGCTGCCGCTTTCATTTGTGTTTGTTTATTTTATTATTAAAGTTATTAAATGTTCGCGGTTCCCGCCTCCTTCTTCCCGTATCTATCAACTTCGTTACATTGGTGCCCGAAACCCGGGAGGAAGGAGGGACACGCTGTCAGAGAGCCCTCGCTGCTGAGGGGGATCGCGGTGCTGAGGAGATCGGGCAGCAGGAAGTAGCGGAGACCGCCAGGGGCTGCCCGAAGCGGTGGTGCTGGAGCAAAAGAAGAACAGGTGGGACGGAAGACTCGTTGCGGTGCTCCTGGGTCGAGGAGGGGTGGCTGCCGTCCGAGAGGGAGCGGAGGAGTCGGCCTCGTTCGCCTGGAGGCCGAAACCTGCTGCCATCCGCCATGTTTGGGGAGGAGCAGGGAACGGGGGACTCGCTGCCGGCTGCCCTCGACCGGAGGAGCCATCGCCGTCCGCCAGGAGGCGGAGGAGCATCGGGCCGTCCACCAAAGATGTCCAGTACCATCGCATGGCACCGCGAGTGAGCCGCTCAGCTGGTTGAGGACCGAGCGGCAGTGTGTCCGGGAACCGGACCGAGATTTTTTTTTCCTCTCTCCTCTCTCTTCTCTGTCACTCCTCATCCTTCCGTCTCCTTTTCTCTCGCCTCGTCTGTCCTTACCCCCAGGTACGCCGCGGCCGCCCTGATGGGCTCCCCCCGGGAGAGGGGGGAGTAGAGCGCAGTCTCATGGGTACCCCCCGGCCTGCGAGGGGCAATGGGGGTATGTGGCGAGTGGGGCAGGGCCGAGAGCCGTGGGAACGGAGCGAGGCCGGTGGAGTAAATGGTAATGAATGACACCTGCGCCACTCACCGGTCTCGAGTCCCACGGAGGAGCTTCGGAAGGATTAAATGAGGAGTGACGACAGTGGAAGACGAGAGAGGACCAGGCCTGGATTTTAGTTTGTGTTTTGTGTGCGGCAATCGTCCGTGAGGGGCTGCCGCTTTTCATTTGTGTTTGTTTAATTATTAAAGTTATTAAATGTTCGCCGGTTCCCGCCTCCTTCTTCCCGTATCTATCAACTTCGTTACATTGGTACCCGAAACCCGGGAGGAAGGAGGGACACGCTGTCAGAGAGCCCTCGCTGCTGAGGTGGATCGCGGTGCTGAGGAGATCGGGCAGCAGGAAGTAGCGGAGACCGCCAGGGGCTGCCCGAAGCGGTGGTGCTGGAGCAAAAGAAGAACAGGTGGGACGGAAGATTCGTTGCCGTGCTCCTGGGTCGAGGAGGGGTGGCTGCCGTCCGAGAGGGAGCGGAGGAGTTGGCCCCGTTCGCCTGGAGGCCGAAGCCTGCTGCCATCCGCCATGTTTGGGGAGGAGCAGGGAACGGGGGACTCGCTGCCGGCTGCCCTCGACCGGAGGAGCCATCACCGTCCGCCAGGAGGCGGAGGAGCATCGGGCCGTCCACCAAAGATGTCCAGTACCATCGCATGGCACCGCGAGTGAGCCGCTCAGCTGGTTGAGGACCGAGCGGCAGTGTGTCCGGGAACCGGGCCGAGATTTTTTTTTTCCTCTCTCCCCTCTCTCTTCTCTGTCACTCCTCATCCTTCCGTCTCCTTTTCTCTCGCCTCGTCTGTCCTTACCCCCAGGTACGCCGCGGCCGCCCTGATGGGCTCCCCCCGGGAGAGGGGGGAGTAGAGCACAGTCTCGTGGGTACCCCCCGGCCTGCGAGGGGCGATGTGGCGAGTGGGGCAGAGCCGAGAGCCGTGGGAACGGAGCGAGGCCGGTGGAGTAAATGGTAATGAATGACACCTGCGCCACTCACCGGTCTCGAGTCCCACGGAGGAGCTTCGGAAGGATTAAATGAGGAGTGACGACAGTGGAAGACGAGAGAGGACCAGGCCTGGATTTTAGTTTGTGTTTTGTGTGCAGCAGTCGTCCGTGAGGGGCTGCCGCTTTTCATTTGTGTTTGTTTATTTTATTATTAAAGTTATTAAATGTTCGCCGGTTCCCGCCTCCTTCTTCCCGTATCTATCAACTTCGTTACAGTTATGTTCTCTGATGAAAGTAAATTTTGCATTTCCTTTGGAAATCAGGGTCCCAGAGTCTGGAGGAAGAGAGGAGAGGCACAGAATCCACGTTGCTTGAGGTCCAGTTTAAAGTTTCCACAGTCAGTGATGGTTTGGGGTGCCATGTCATCTGCTGGTGTTGGTCCACTGTGTTTTCTGAGGTCCAAGGTTAACACAGCCGTATACCAGGAAGTTTTAGAGCACTTCATGCTTCCTGCTGCTGACCAACTTTATGGAGATGCAGATTTCATTTTCCAACAAGACTTGGCACCTGCACACAGTGCCAAAGCTACCAGTACCTGGTTTAAGGACCATGGTATCCCTGTTCTTAATTGGCCAGCAAACTCGCCTGACCTTAACCCCATAGAAAAACTATGGGGTATTGTGAAGAGGAAGATGCGATATGCCAGACCCAACAATGCAGAAGAGCTGAAGGCCACTATCAGAGCAACCTGGGCTCTCATAACACCTGAGCAGTGCCACAGACTGATCGAGTCCATGCCACGCCGCATTGCTGCAGTAATTCAGGCAAAAGGAGCCCCAACTAAGTATTGAGTGCTGTAAATGCTTATACTTTTCATGTTCATACTTTTCAGTTGGCCAAGATTTCTAAAAATCCTTTCTTTGTATTGGTCTTAAGTAATATTCTAATTTTCTGAGATACTGAATTTGGGGTTTTCATTAGTTGTCAGTTATAATCATCAAAATTAAAAGAAATAAACACTTGAAATATATCAGTCTGTGTGGAATGAATGTATACATTATACAAGTTTCACTTTTTGAATGGAATTAGTGAAATAAATCCACTTTTTGATGATATTCTAATTATATGACCAGCACCTGTATATTATGTCAACAAAAACTTTTATTTTGGATGCGATTAATCGTTTGACAGCACTATTTAAAAATATTGTTTAATATTATAAAGTATGTTCCTTGCTGAATTTTATTAAAGCGTGTTATATGTTATAGACAACAAATAGATTTTCTTCATAGGTGAAGAATGTGAATGCATTCTTAGATTGACAAATAAATGCTTTAAATATATTTTTAGGAAATATATTTCTACCACCATAAATGCTTTATATATATACACATCAATTTTTCCTAGTGAAGGACCTGTACCGTAATACATCAATATAACTATAAATCCATTTATAATCACAGCTTGTTGAGGAACCATTCAGTCTGTTCAGTGGTTATTCCCACAGTAATTCTAGTCATCAGTTTTCTGTTCATGATTATTTTCCAGCATCTCACATTGAGCTGTGGGCAGCAGGAGTCGTTTTGAGGACCTCTGGGGGCTGGGATATGAGCTGCTCATCGTCATCACAGACGCATTCACACGGTCCATCTGGAGCACCATCACCTAAAGTGTCCTGAAAGTATGGCCTTCAAGAGAAACCAAGAGAAAATAAAGATGACGGCTACTGTTGATATACATTTTCTGACAAGCGTTTTCTTGTAATACCTGTCTGTAGCCAGCATGGCATCCTCCTCATTGAACTCGTCTCCGCTGTAATACTCCCCAGAGTTCCTGTCATCGTCACTGATGCCACAGAGGGCAGAGTTTTCCACGTGGATGATCGGATATCCGACAGCACTGGCACTCGGCCTGCAAGCCACCGCAAAAACAAATCAATACTGCACAAATAAGCAGCTGATGGCATTGTGCCACACCATAGTATTTACCTTTAACAGAGCTGAGCTATTGAGTGTGATGCTTGTTGCTAATGCATGTATTAGATTTCATTCTGATGCAAACTTTTAAAAACAATCATTTCAAAATAGAATTTAATAGTTGTAATGTTGGGGATATAGGCCTATGTCACTCCTGAAACTTTGCTGCATGTACAGGGTATGTGGCTGCTGGTCCTGTTAGAAGCACAAAAATCCAAACTTTTATTCAACTTATGAATGGATTATATGTAGCCTAGAAAGTGGACTAACTTGAACAGAATGGCCAATCAGAGAAGTTCAATAAATCAACAGACGTGTCTGGCTATACTTTATCAGTCAGCATTCTGTATACCCACTTCTTTATTAGTCAGCATTCTGTATACCCACTTCTTTATCAGTCAGCATTCTGTATACCCACATCATTATCAGTCAGCATTCTGTATACCCACTTCTTTATCAGTCAGCATTCTGTATACCCACTTCTGTATACCCACTTCTTTATCAGCAGCATTCAGTAGTGTCCTGCCAAATCGTGACAGTCCAGCATATGAGTAACTAATTCAACCACATGTGAATAAATGCAAATATTCCCTAAAAACATCCAGTAAAGACAGTGATGCAGTCAGGAACGAGAAGTAACGCTCATGCGGTGTATGTTTAATTTATACTCGAAGCCGGATGGCGCTCTCGCACGGAAAGTCCAAAACGGCCTCATATAGAAGTACTAAGTCACGACGTGCAAGAGTCCAGCTAGCTCTACTGTAGCGAAGCTGAATAAAAAGAAACGTGAAGGCAGTAAGCACATGATTGCGACAATTTGGTTTATGTGTGTTTTTCAGTCATCTCCAGTTAATAAAAAAGCATGCGATTCTGAATAATGCAGTGCTAATTGATAGCATTTATTTACACTTGGCAATAGATACTTGGATATAAAATATATCTTCTGCCTTATTCTGTGAAAAAAATGGGGGAAAATGTAGTGTATATAAACAAATCATAAAATTGTCATTAGAAAAATATAGGAAAAATATTATAAAAGATTGGTTATTGTCCAGTGGTGTATTAATTGGCTGATTTATCAGCCAATTAAATGCAAGAGGTAGTCTAATTTATTTATTTTACAGGTTTTTACAATCTTTTTCGCACTAATAACAGAACCTTAATGTAATTTTTCAAAGCTCTAGACACAAAACTCACAACTTAACATCAAAGTATTAATATTTCAAAATGCAGCTCACACATTACATCTGAATTGAATGTCTATATATTTCAGTATAATGGTTGAACAATGTTCTCTGGGGGCCTGACCACCCCCCACTGTATGTGAATTCGAGACCACTCCACACTGAATGTGATTTTGAGACCACCCCCACTGAATGTTATTTTGAGAACACCCCACTGAATGTGATTTTGAGACCACCCCCCACTGAATGTTATTTTGAGAACACCCCCCACTGAATGAGATTTTGAGACCACCCCCCACTGAATGTGATTTTGAGAACACCCCCCACTGAATGTGATTTTGAGACCACCCCCACTGAATGTGATTTTGAGACCACCCCCCACTGAATGTGATTTTGAGACCACCCCTCACTGAATGTGATTGTGATTTTGAGACCACCCCACACTGAATGTTATTTTGAGAACACCCCCCACTGAATGTGATTTTGAGACCACCCCCACTGAATGTGATTTTGAGACCACCCTCACAGAATGTGATTGTGATTTTGAGACCACCCCACACTGAATGTGATTTTGAGACCACCCCCCACTGAATGTGATTTTGAGACCATCCCACACTGAATGTGATTTTGAGACCACTCCACACTGAATGTGATTTTGAGGGGCACCACACTGAATGTGATTTTGAGACCACCCCCACTGAATGTGATTTTGAGACCACCCCCACTGAATGTGATTTTAAGACCACCCCACACTGAATGTGATTTTGAGACCACCCCACACTGAATGTGATTTTGAGATCACCCCACACTGAATGTGATTTTGAAACCACCCCCCACTGAATGTGATTTTGAGACCACCCCCCACTGAATGTGATTTTGAGGGGCCCCACACTGAATGTGATTTTGAGGGGACCCCACACTGAATGTGATTTTGAGACCACCCCACACTGAAAGTGATTTTGAGACCACCCCCCACTGAATGTGATTTTGAGGGGCCCCACACTGAATGTGATTTTGAGGGGACCCCACACTGAATGTGATTTTGAGACCACCCACACTGAATGTGATTTTGAGGGGCCCCCATAGCAAAATCAGTGCAATGGGTCCAGAATTCCTAGCGACAGCACTGAGAGCAATCACAGTTTCAGGCCCATCCACAGTTTATCACCTTGTTTTCACCCCCATACTCTCCTTTCCTTACTGTAACCCGACTGAAGAGTGTTTCTCCACATGGAGGTGGAAGGTTTTCAATAGGCTCCGCACAAACAATCACTCTTCTCCAGGCCATAGATGATGCCTGCAATGGCCAATGTCAGGCCTGGATTTGCTAGAAAGTGAGCAAATATAGCGCTTCCATGTAATCACTAAAACGCTGTCACTCACTTCACTTTATAGCAATCTCACAATGTTCCGCTTTTATCGATGAGGCGCTCTAAAAAGCACAATGAACCTTAAAGCCTCTTTTCCACCGGGGCTGGTGCCAGAGCTGGTGCCGGTGCTCGGCCAAGACTGGCACTCGTTCAGAACCGGCTCACATTTCCACTGGCATGGAGCAGAACCTTGTACGTCACCAACATGTGACCACAATCGCTCATTATCTCTTGCGGAAGGAGAGCGGTAATGTTGGTAATTTACCTCAATCTTGACAGCTTTTAAAAATGGTGGCTTTCAAACTGTGTTCTGGGGTGGAAGCTCCGCCTAACTGACATCATAGGTTGCCTTGTTCGCGACCAGCAAGATTTCGGGGCCAGTTCAGAACCAGGATCTGGGCACTGGCCCAGGATATTTTGGGGTGGAAAAGCACAGCCCAGTTTCCAATTGGGCTCCAGCTCCAGCACCAGCCCCGGTGGAAAAGCGGTATTAGTTACATCATGTCTATACTTTGTTATAATGAGAGGAATCACGATCGTGCATGAAAAAATCTGGCGTTTAGAGGTGAATTCAGACTAACTTGAACGGAACGCCCAATCAGAGGTGTTCATGAAATCAACAGACATGTCTGTAATTGGCTACATTGCTTAATGCTACAAAAACATGCTGTAAATAAAAAAAATGTAATGCTTTCCAGAGCGCAAACACAAATACGCACTGGGGCCTTTAAAAATATCCTATTACTACAGTTTTAACTGAAGGTGCTTTTGGCTGTTTCTCAATATGCGTTCTTATGTGATCTTGCATGCTTGTGTTCTCGTTGTCGGTCATCATTAACTGTCAAAGTTCAATTCCAATACTCAAGAACGCAAGTATAGAAGACACATGAAAGTGCCCAGATGTGTTCTTGAAATTGAGGATGCATTGAATGCAGACTTGAGTAAATCAAGCTGTGAGAAATCCCAGAAGACGCTACGGGGCTTAAGCCTGTAAGTTTTAATCTTCTCGTTCTCGCTTAAGAGATTACTGCTGCAAGCTCGCAAATACGTAACGTCTTGTGAAAATAAAGACCTTCTCCACGTGAACGCAAGTCCGTTCTTTGGGACATGAGAGCGTGAGAACAGTGTCAGTTGCACTGAATGCGTGAGAATTGGCAGTCCTGATATGGCTGGTTTGGCTCATATTTACCTGCCCAATTTTTCTCCGTTTTTATGATTTTGTTTTCTGTGGTAACCTCAGTGGTGTTGTGACCTCTCACCTTCCAGAGTGAGTTCTGAGCTGTAGTTCTCCATCACTCCTGAGGTTGAGGTAGGAGCTCAGAGAGGACACCAGGGTCCCAGAGAGCCGTCGCCGGCACCGTCTGTGCCAGCCGTTGGGAAAGGCAGTGGCCGCTGGCACGTTGGCGTTGTTGATATTGGAGTTGGATGATTTGTCTGACATCGACGGACAGTAATTTTGGGTGGAGCACAGAGGAAGCGGGAGCTGCAGAGGACGCTGTGTGATGCTGCTGTACTGATCTCCACTCACATGATTCACTAACACAACCCCATTCCTCTGCACATACAGACAAGAACAGCAAAAACATTTAATAAACAGACTAATATGATTTGTTTTCCAGTACAAATATGTACAAATCCTTAGAACAATGTATTTACTTAAATGTAAAACTTGGACCTGGGGGGGTTTAATGACCAACAGTGAAATCTAGAGAAAGTACTTGCATATTATTAAAATCAAATCAAAATCTCAAGAAGTTCATTCAGAATTTGTTAAAATGCTTTCCAGTTTAATAAAAAACCTTGCCGCAATCCTTGAACCGGGTTCACACATTCGCTTGGAGTCAAACCCATGACGTGGTTTACAAGCGCAATGCTCTAATACATATTTACATGTGCACCGATAAAGATTTACCTCATATATCTTCTCCTCGTGGAGGTTGAAGTCTACTAGACCTTCATCCTGTAGATCACATGATATGGCTCGACGGATCTCAGGCCCGATATCATGCAGTGTGCGCAGACCAGCCTGCAGAAGACACAGATAAAAAAACACACCATTTCTGTTTCATTTCAACAATCCTGAGACATACATCACTATGATATGTGTTTTGAACCTTTAGTACATCAGCGCCCACAGTTTGAGCTCACCTGCAGAGCGGTGGTGGTGTTTAAATAGGGTTGGCATCCCACAAGACCTTGCTCTTTGCGTTTCCTGAATTTCCTGAAGTAGTCCTGTATCAGGAACGTGGCATAGAACTTCCCCACAGTGATGTCATCATCTAAACACACAGACCACACAAATCGCCAATGACCTGTTGTATCATTACACAAACCTATATGTATGAAGTGCTGTGTTTGAGTCATTCTTGTCATGCAGTACATTTTCATATCCCCATTAATACACCGAAAATCATTTTAGTAATTCACTGGTTTGAGTCCTGACCAGGGGGGGGCAATTAGCATTTAATTTTTCTGGTTGTATGTGATTAATTTCTATCAGAAAAGAGGAGCGTCCAGTACAGTAGAGATACCAAAACTGAGAACCACAGTGGATTGGTCCTCCCTCACACAAATGGGAGGGAATGCATGACTATAACCTCATGGCCACCTGGAGAAAGTGGACAGTGTGTCACCTCGACAGACACTAATAAGTCCACTTTCATCTCCTTAAACACTTCCCACATCCCCAGTAGCACCAGATGATACTGCGTCCATTACTCAAGCGATAACTGATAAGTTCAAACATGGTGGGCTCCGTTTCACCACCCCACGAGACAAAACCACAAGATATTCAAAAAAGTTGTACACTAAAACGAATTACCTGCACATTATAAAATCGTTGAACAAAATGTTCTGTTTTGCAGAATCCTGGTATTCCCTACATTATAGAGACCAAATGTCCCCACAAGGATGGAAATGCCAGTAAATATGGACCTTGTGGAGAATTTTTTTGGTCCCTGTGAGGAAACAAACTAAGAAATCATGCAGAATTAAGTTTTTTGAAAATCTAAAAATGCAGAAAGATTTGTGGGGAATAGTTTAAGGGGTAGAGTAGCAAAGGGATAGAAAATATATTTTGTACAGTATATAAACCATTATGCCTATGGAGAGTCCCCGTAAAACATGTAATCCAGTGTGTGTGTGTGTGTGTGTGTGTGTGTTTGTGCATGTTTATGTGGTTTATGAGGACACAAATTTGTATAATGACATGGGTATGACATAGGTATTACAAGGAGAAGGTGATTTATGAGGACATTTTCAGTGTCCCCATAATTTAAAATGCTTATAAATCATACAGTGTGCGTTTTTTGGGGGGAAAGTAGAAATGCACCGTCTCCTGTGAGGGCTAAGTTTAGGTGTAGGGCAATAGCACATACAGTTTGTACAGTATAAAAACCATTATGCCTATGGAGAGTCCCCATAAACCATAAAAACCAACATGTGTGCATGCGTGTGTGTGTGTGTGTGTGTGTGTGTGTGTGTGTGTGTGTGTGTGTGTGTGTGTGTGTGTGTGTGTGTGTGTGTGTGTGTGCATGCGTGTGTGTGTTAGACCTCCAGCAGGTGGCACCACTTGGTCCAGGAGTTTCATGCTAGTTTTCTTCCAGATCTTCTTGATGACGGCTCGTAACTCCTCATTGGCTTGATCCAGATTCCCTAAGAGACACACAGTCAATGACACATTTAATGACACAGTCACACGAACACAGACATGTGAAAGTCTCTGTTTGCTAAATCTTTACCTTCAGTCTTGATTTTCAGACCAGTTCTGACCAGAGCGAACAGGGTGGCATTGAACATGACCGTTCCGTCGCTATTTAGTGGCATGTTCATGGCAACCAACCTCTGAGGAGATATAATGAGAAAGAAGGGAGTTTAGACTGTGTTTAGTCTATGTGCATAATGCAACTAATGCATGTGATATGTGTTTATATTTACACTTCCTTTATTAATGTTATATATTAATAGTATATAACATGGTCTAAACTGTCCTTTTTTATTTTTACAGCCTACAATTACTGAAATTGCAGCAGCTTTTTTTAAAAATTGCAGCTATATTTGCAGATTTATTATGATTTGCTTATGTAATTAGTGTTAATGACAGTAATAGGACGATTAAATGTTTGTGTGTGTGTGTGTGTGGGATTACTGAATATTTGGTCCTGGTCCCCCATGCACAAGGCATTCATGACACCAGAACAGAAATATCCATAGTTCTGCTTTGCTAAAAAATACAGAATTGTGTAACACATAATAGCTTGTACACTGTCTCTGTACGGTACGTAATCAGTTACGCTGTACATTTTATATGTCTTAAATAATATTTAGTTTTTTTTATATTATTGCTAATTGTGGTAATATTTTTTAGCATTTCTTTTCTCATTCATCCAATCAGAGTATTATCAGTGATTACATTAACCAGAAGTGTTTAAAAAAGTGTATATGCAATAAAACAATGTACTTAATGAAATCTAAATTGCTGATGAAATCAGGCATTATTAGGAAAAGCACATATTCACCCCAAGATACAAATATTCAGTATTACAAGTAGTAGTTTAATTAGTATCAATAATCCTATAGAAAGTTATATTTTGCCCCACATACTTAACATGTAAATATGAACAATTTAAACATAAGGTGATATAGTGATTAATTTGTTTGGGCTCATAATTAATAATTTTGATGAGCTAATATTGTTTCCCCATTGATGTTAACATCTCGGTTTTTGAAGTACAGACACTAGGGGTCGCACTTGGGAGGCTAGACACATCATTAAGAAAAGGCCAATGAAATTTGCGAACAGAATTTGCATAGCCGGCCACCTCTCGGATACCTGGGTATGAATCACCCAGCGTGGCATTTGCATAAACAACTGAGACGTTCCCTTTCAGTGGGTCACCACAACGTTGTGTCGTAGTGCAGACACTAGGGGTCCTTATACTATGTGCCACAACTGGCTGAATTGAATGACAAGTTCACGATGGCACGGATACTGACAAGACCAGAGTGCATGGCCGGACTTGCCATTGGGCTTGAGTGGGCTGCAGCCCATGGGCCCCGCCTTGTAGGGGGCCTGCCTTAACCCGTTTACCTGTGTTTGATTTGTTCAGTTATTAGTCATAAATTATTAGCAGCATTTCCACTGCACACGCAAAAGCTAAACGGGCCAGCCGGAGCTTCCAACTGCAACCTTTAAGGCCATAATGAAACAGCATAAATGATTTTTTAACACATAGAAGGACATATGTATATCACTGTACACATGTATCGATTAATTTGTGATCACATGGCTACTTTAAACAACTCCATAAAAAATGTTTGCCCCAAAGAACGCACATTTAGAAACACAATGATAAATTATCATATGTTCGCACTTCAATTCTTTACAGAGGATGATTCTATATTATATTAAGTAAAAAAAAAAAAAAAGTCATGGAAATGTCATGGAAATGTGATATAAATAAATTTAATCAGGTCCTGAATCTCGGTCATTAGAGTACACATCCTGTTTATTATATTATAATTACTATTTAATATTAAATAGAAAACCCATCCTTCTTGGGTACAATGAAGTAAGGGCTGTAAAACCCTTTCTTCATCCCAGCTAGGGGAACAGGCTGTCCCCCTGAAGAGTAGATGGAGGTTGCTGTATCAGTTGTCCAGGGATAGAACTTGGCCAGTGTTGAGGCAGCATGTATCTGCTTCTTAATTGTCGAGAATTTGTGTATGAGCAAGGGAGAGACCGCTGCCTACGCTATAAGTCCAATGCAGAGGCTTTGGAGAAGTGAATGAAGTTCTGCTTCTCAGTAAGAAACGCTGCATCAGCTCTGAAGAACAGAACAAGTGAGAAAATGCCACACTGGCATTGTTATGCAAGGATATCTGGGGCAATTGCTCTTTCAGAGGAATTTTTCTCTCAAAGATTGCCGTCGAAGCACCCAGGGGCGCACTGACCACACTTATCTGTGTATGATAAAGGAAGAGACCACTGCCTGCGCTACTTACCACTGCACGCCAATTTCATTGACCTTTTCTCAATACTGTCAGAGGTGTCTGGGCTAATAAGTGCAACACCTATTGTCAGAACTTAGAAACAACGTTGACGTGACCAACTGAAAGGGAATGTTTTCTTGCCAAAAAAATTGAGGAAATGAGACAAAAAATGCAAGCTGCAGGTGGGGGAAAAAACGTAATTTGCATTACATTTAGAAATCGCAAAGTCCTAGAGAGACTGCTTTAAGTTGGAAAAAAAACTTGCTTAGTATTTTAAAAAGGAAAATGTATGCCTCTGCACATTTTTATGCATATATGTCTATGTGCATGTGCTTTATACCTTGCAAGCCACTCTATGAGGACACAGCTTGCCAAAGCCCAGCGGTGGTTGAATCCTGCGCAGTAATGTCACCACATCTAAGTGTTTTATACGGCCCCTGATACACACAGTATTCATTGTCAAACAAAATACACACAGAGTGATCTAGAAGTACAACATCTTTTGGATATATATACTTGGCCTCAGGATCATATTCCGACCAGATCCTCTTAAATTCATCTAAATGATGTGGTCCAAGAATTGACCAATCACGCGTCAGGTAGTCAAAGTTGTCCATGATGACAGCGACAAACAGATTAATGATCTGGGGAAAAGGAACAATAATATAACTGAGCAATATCATTTATGTCAGATAACAAAACAAAAACAATTATCACAGAGTAGGAAAACAGTGCAATATTGAAGAAAAAAAGAACAAGAAGTAGTAGGAGTAGATGCATGATTATTAGAGACTGAATATGCTTAGAACAACTAAACACACAAATGCAACACTTCTTAAAAGCTTAAATGTTTTGAGGTACCAGAAAAGCACAGAGCATGTAGAAGCTGATGAAGTAGAGGATAGCGAAGTTGCTGCCACAGGTCTTCTCCTCTCCAGGGTTATAGTCGGACTCAGAGTCACACAGTTTGCCAGGCAAACACGCCAACATAATCTGCTGCCATGCCTCACCTGTTGCACATCTGATATACAGTAAGAGAAAAACCAATGAAAGACCATCCTGTATTATGTGAATTATTACAATTATTGACAAATTCATTTTGATTTGTACTTTTATTTTCAACGAATTTTCCCTAAATGGTACGGTTCATCGCGGACAACAAACAAACACACATGCAAAAATTTAACATTTTGTATATTTGGTATTCAAAAGGAGGAGATGCACAGCCTGGTGTCCCTATGATTAAAAGCCAAAGAACCACTTGAACACATTTTTGAGAAAAAGTTATTTATGGCACCTCTTATGGTACTAAATAGCACCATTTGACAAAGTGCTATATGGCACCTCTATAGCACCATTTGAAAAGGTAAGTTCACCTTTAAGAATAGGTGCTATATAGCACCAAAAGTGGTTCCGCTATGATTACGAGCCAAATAACCACTTTTGGTGCTATATAGCACCTCTTTTTTTTTTAGAGTGTATGGTACGGTTCATCGTGGACAGCCGACAAACATACATTTAACATTTTGTATGCACAGCCTGACAAAACTTAGCAATTGAGCAAAGAATGTACTACTGGGATCTGATCAAATTTTATATTTTTAATGCATAAATGTGTTGCTAGCTATATGCTTACAGAAAACATTGATTCACCTTCACGTTTTTTACTAGTTAATACAAATTCACTCCATTTACACTAATATTTTTGGATGTTATTTAACTTAATTTACACTGATTTGATAATATGTACAGCTTTTGCCATTCCAGCAAGACTCACTTCACTAAACTTAATTAAACATGCTCACAAACACACAATATTCTCATGAACACACCTGAACAGCAGGAGCACAGCTTGTAGAAAGGTCTGGAAATTATTGTTACGATTAATACTGGTTCCATCCACCATGGCAATCTTCCCAAACACCTAAAATAATAAAACCATCACATTATCATAATTCACAACAGGTTTACTATATTACACGAGCAGATGATTTACCTGCATTCCAATGACAGCATAAATGAAGAACAACATGGCAATAAGCAGAGCCACATAAGGAAGAGCCTGAGAGACACAAGAGGAGGAAATTACATCAGCCAATCTTCATTATTAAAGGCCAGGGAAGGTGATTTGGTTCAAAAACATGTTGTTATGCTGGTTGAAAATCTCTTCACATCCCGATAGCAATCACTAAGTTAAGTGTTCTAAATTTATTTTAATGTATTTTTATCATCTGTGGAAGGCACAGGACCATAAAATGTTCGTCCAATCAAAATGTCCGATCCGAACATGCATCCTGCATGTCAAAATATGCATTTGCATACCTCTGCACACCCTGTTTGTGCAGACATTGTGTGTCATCAGTGCGTTCCAGTGAGAATGAAAGGTGCTATTATTGTAATGTTTTCTCAGCAGTGAATGAGACGTGAGGTAATCTGACAGCGCTGCATTCAATCCTCTCATCGTGCCGCAGGTTTGTCTCTGTTCTGACGGAGTGTGTTCGTGTGTTTTGGAGGCATGGGTTTTGTAAAGTGATTATCATAAGGGAGGGGATCTTACTTTCAAAGCTAGCTTGCTATCCCTTGCCTTTCCGAAATCACATACCCTACCTTTAAATATCGATAAATAAACCCTAACATTAAGTCAAATATTACATTTACAAAGCTACTATTGCAATATAAAAATAATTTAATGTATTTTATTAATCTGCATTCTAAGTTACTTCTTTATATGTACTAGTTAACTAACAGCTAGTCACAGACATGACCAGTTTATAACCAGCTCAGGAACAACTTAAAACCAGTTCATGACCAACTAAGGACCAGCAGAAACCAGCTCAAACCAGCTGCCATGCTTCAATACATACCTAACATGACTTTATTCAACAAGGGTGGCTTGTTTCCATTGTGTTGCGCTAATTTCATTATGTTGCAGTTTGTTTCCATTGTGTTGCGCTAATTTTATTATGTTGCAGTTTGTTTCCATTGTGTTGCACTAATTTTATTATGTTGCAGTTTGTTTCCATTGTGTTGCGCTAATTTTATTATGTTGCAGTTTGTTTACATTGTGTTGCGCTAATTTTATTATGTTGCAGTTTGTTTCTATTGTGTTGCGCACATTTTAATGTGTTGTGACTTGTTTCCGATGTTGCAGCTTGTTTCCATTGTGTTGCACTAATTTTATTATGTTGCAGCTTGTTTCCATTGTGTTGCGCAAATTTTATTATGTTGCAGCTTGTTTCCATTGTGTTGCGCTAATTTTATTATGTTGCAGCTTGTTTCCATTGTGTTGCACACATTTTATTGTGTTGTGACTTGTTTCCGATGTTGCAGCTTGTTTCCATTGTGTTGTGTTAATTTTATTATGTTGCAGCTTGTTTCCATTGTGTTGCGCTAATTTTATTATGTTGCAGCTTGTTTCCATTGTGTTGCACTAATTTTATTATGTTGCAGTTTGTTCCATTGTGTTGCGCAAATTTTATTATGTTGCAGCTTGTGTCCATTGTGTTGCATTTATTGTGTTGTGACTTGTTTCGATGTTGCAGCTTGTTCCATTGTGTTCGCTAAATTTTATTATGTTGCAGTTTGTTTCCATTGTGTTGCGCTAATTTTATTATGTTGCAGCTTGTTTCCATTGTGTTGCGCTAATTTTTATGTTGCAGCTTGTTTCCATTGTGTTGCGCTAATTTTATTATGTTGCAGCTTGTTTCCATTGTGTTGCGCACATTTTATTGTGTTGTGACTTGTTTCCGATGTTGCAGCTTGTTTCCATTGTGTTGCGCTAATTTTATTATGTTGCAGTTTGTTTCCATTGTGTTGCACTAATTTTATTATGTTGCAGCTTGTTTCCATTGTGTTGCGCTAATTTTATTATGTTGCAGTTTGTTTCCATTGTGTTGCGCTAATTTTATTATGTTGCAGCTTGTTTCCATTGTGTTGCGCACATTTTATTGTGTTGTGACTTGTTTCCGATGTTGCAGCTTGTTTCCATTGTGTTGCGCTAATTTTATTATGTTGCAGTTTGTTTCCATTGTGTTGCGTTAATTTTATTATGTTGCAGCTTGTTTCCATTGTGTTGCGCTAATTTTATTATGTTGCAGCTTGTTTCCATTGTGTTGTGCTAATTTTATTATGTTGCAGCTTATTTCCATTGTGTTGCGCTAATTTTATTATGTTCTAATTTTATCATGTTGCAGCTTGTAATTTTATTATGTTGCAGCTTGTTTCCATTGTGTTGCGCTAATTTTATTATGTTGCAGCTTGTTTCCATTGTGTTGCACATTTTATTGTGTTGTGAATTGTTTCGATGTTGCAGCTTGTTTCCATTGTGTTGCGCTAATTTTATTATGTTGCACCTTGTTTCCATTGTGTTGCGCTAATTTTATTATGTTGCAGCTTGTTTCCATTGTGTTGCGCAATTTTATTATGTTGCAGCTTGTTTCCATTGTGTTGCGCTAATTTTATTATGTTGCAGCTTGTTTCCATTGTGTTGCGCTAATTTTATTATGTTGCAGCTTGTTTCCATTGTGTTATAAATTTTATTATGTTGCAGCTTTGTTTCCATTGTGTTGCACACATTTATTGTGTTGTGACTTGATGTTGCAGCTTGTTTCCATTGTGTTGCCTAATTTTATTATGTTGCAGTTTGTTTCCATTGTGTTGCACTAATTTTATTATGTTGCAGCTTGTTTCCATTATGTTGCGCTAATTTTATTATGTTGCAGTTTGTTTCCATTGTGTTGCGCTAATTTTATTATGTTGCAGTTTGTTTCCATTGTGTTGTGCTAATTTTATTATGTTGCAGCTTGTTTCCATTGTGTTGCGCTAATTTTATTATGTTGCAGTTTGTTTCCATTGTGTTGCGTAAATTTTATTATGTTGCAGCTTGTTTCCATTGTGTTGCGCTAATTTTATTATGTTGCAGCTTGTTTCCATTGTGTTGCGCTAATTTTATTATGTTGCAGCTTATTTCCATTGTGTTGCGCTAATTTTATTATGTTGCAGCTTTTTTCGATTGTGTTGCGCTAATTTTTATTATGTTGCAGTTTGTTTCCATTGTGTTGCGCAAATTTTATCATGTTGCAGCTTGTTTCCATTTTGTTGCGCTAATTTTATTATGTTGCAGCTTGTTTCCATTGTGTTGCGCATTTTATTGTGTTGTGAATTGTTTATGTTGCAGCTTGTTTCCATTGTGTTCTTGTGCGCTAATTTTATTATGTTGCAGCTTGTTTCCATTGTGTTGCGCTAATTTTATTATGTTGCAGCTTGTTTCCATTGTGTTGCTAATTTTATTATGTTGCAGCTTGTTTCCATTGTGTTGCAGCTTGTTTCCATTGTGCGCTAATTTCATTATGTTGCAGTTTGTTTCCATTGTGTTGCGCTAATTTTATTATGTTGCAGCTTGTTTCCATTGTGTTGCGCATTTTATTGTGTTGTGACTTGTTTCGATGTTGCAACTTGTTTCCATTGTGTTGCGCTAATTTTATTATGTTGCAGTTTGTTTCCATTGTGTTGCGTTAATTTTATTATGTTGCAGCTTGTTTCCATTGTGTTGCTTAATTTTATTATGTTGCAGCTTGTTTCCATTGTGTTGCGCTAATTTTATTATGTTGCAGCTTATTTCCATTGTGTTGCGCTTAATTTTATTATGTTGCAGCTTGTTTCGATTGTGTTGCGCTAATTTTATTATGTTGCAGTTTGTTTCCATTGTGTGCGCTAATTTTATCATGTTGCAGCTTGTTTCCATTTTGTTGCGCTAATTTTATTATGTTGCAGCTTGTTTCCATTGTGTTGTCTAATTTTATTATGTTGCAGCTTGTTTCCATTGTGGCGCACATTTTATTGTGTTGTGAATTGTTTCGATGTTGCAGCTTGTTTCCATTGTGTTGTTTTTTATTATGTTGCACCTTGTTTCCATTGTGTTGCGCTAATTTTATTATGTTGCAGCTTGTTTCCATTGTGTTGCAAATTTTATTATGTTGCAGCTTGTTTCCATTGTGTTGCTTAATTTTATTATGTTGCAGCTTGTTTCCATTGTGTTGCGCTAATTTTATGTTGCAGCTTGTTTCCATTGTGTTGCACACATTTTATTGTGTTGTGACTTGTTTCCGATGTTGCAGCTTGTTTCCATTGTGTTCGCTAATTTTATTATGTTGCAGCTTGTTTCCATTGTGTTGCTAATTTTATTATGTTGCAGTTTGTTTCCATTGTGTTCTTGCGCTAATTTTATTATGTTGCAGCTTGTTTCCATTGTGTTCATAAATTTTATTATGTTGCAGCTTGTTTCCATTGTGTTGCGCTAATTTTATTATGTTGCAGCTTGTTTCCATTGTGTTGCGCTAATTTTTATGTTGCAGCTTGTTTCCATTGTGTTGCACACATTTTATTGTGTTGTGACTTGTTTCCGATGTTGCAGCTTGTTTCCATTGTGTTGCGCTAATTTTATTATGTTGCAGCTTGTTTCCATTGTGTGCTAATTTTATTATGTTGCAGTTTGTTTCCATTGTGTTGCGCTAATTTTATTATGTTGCAGTTTGTTTCCATTGTGTTGCTAATTTTATTATGTTGCAGCTTGTTTCCATTGTGTTGCGCTAATTTTATTATGTTGCAGTTTGTTTCCATTGTGTTGCGTACATTTATTATGTTGCAGCTTGTTTCCATTGTGTGTTGCTAATTTTATTATGTTGCAGCTTGTTTCCATTGTGTTGCGCTAATTTTATTATGTTGCAGCTTATTTCCATTGTGTTGCACTAATTTTATTATGTTGCAGCTTGTTTCGATTGTGTTGCGCTAATTTTTATTATGTTGCAGTTTGTTTCCATTGTGTTGCGCAAATTTTATCATGTTGCAGCTTGTTTCCATTTTGTGCGTTAATTTTATTGTGTTGTGACTTGTTTCCGATGTTGCAGCTTGTTTCCATTGTGTTGCGCTAATTTTATTATGTTGCAGCTTGTTTCCATTGTGTTGCGCTAATTTTATTATGTTGCAGTTTGTTTCCATTGTGTTGCGCTAATTTTATTATGTTGCAGTTTGTTTCCATTGCGTTGTGCTAATTTTATTATGTTGCAGCTTGTTTCCATTGTGTTGCGCTAATTTTATTATGTTGCAGTTTGTTTCCATTGTGTTGCGTAAATTTTATTATGTTGCAGCTTGTTTCCATTGTGTTGCGCTAATTTTTATTATGTTGCAGCTTGTTTCCATTGTGTTCTTAATTTTATTATGTTGCAGCTTATTTCCATTGTGCGCTAATTTTATTATGTTGCAGCTTGTTTCGATTGTGTTGCGCTAATTTTTATTATGTTGCAGTTTGTTTCCATTGTGTTGCGCAAATTTTATCATGTTGCAGCTTGTTTCCATTTTGTTGCGTTAATTTTATTATGTTGCAGCTTGTTTCCATTGTGTTGCGCTAATTTTATTATGTTGCAGCTTGTTTCCATTGTGTTGCGCACATTTATTGTGTTGTGAATTGTTTCGATGTTGCAGCTTGTTTCCATTCTGTGTTGCTAATTTTATTATGTTGCACCTTGTTTCCATTGTGTGGCTAATTTTATTATGTTGCAGCTTGTTTCCATTGTGTTCTTTAATTTTATTATGTTGCAGCTTGTTTCCATTGTGTTGTGCTAATTTTATTATGTTGCAGCTTGTTTCCATTGTGTCAAAAATGTATTATGTTGCAGCTTGTTTCCATTGTGTTGCGTTAATTTTATTATGTTGCAGCTTGTTTCCATTCTGTGCGCTAATTTTTATTATGTTGCAGTTTGTTTCCATTGTGTTGTAATTTTATTATGTTGCAGCTTGTTTCCATTGTGTTGCACACATTTATTGTGTTGTGACTTGTTTCCGATGTTGCAGCTTGTTTCCATTCTGTGTTGTGTTAATTTTATTATGTTGCAGTTTGTTTCCATTGTGTTGCGCTAATTTTATTATGTTGCAGCTTGTTTCGATTGTCTGCATAAATTTTATTATTATGTTGCAGCTTGTTTCCATTGTGTTGCAAAATTTTATTATGTTGCAGCTTGTTTCCATTGTGTTGCACATATTTATTGTGTTGTGACTTGTTTCCGATGTTGCAGCTTGTTTCCATTGTGTTGCGTTAATTTTATTATGTTGCAGTTTGTTTCCATTGTGTTGCGCTTAATTTTATTATGTTGCAGCTTGTTTCCATTGTGTTGCGCTAATTTTATTATGTTGCAGCTTGTTTCCATTTGTTGCGCTAATTTTATTATGTTGCAGCTTGTTTATATGCAAGAAACATCTCATGGATGCACTGGAACGCATCCTCAGTGATGTATCCTGGGATCATTGGTTTCGGTAACATCATACACCCTCGCCCAGGTGACCCAGCCAGGGTTGATCAAGCCCGACTTACGTCCCAGTAGCAGTCCACGGATCAGCCCTCTTAATCCAAAGCCACCTAGTGGCCTTCTCTGCGGCTTCGTCATGGATTGAATGGCCCTCCTCTTGGCCACCCCTGTAACACCCAACGCGACTGAGGACTTTGCAAAGTGAACGTCCTGCAAAGCCTCTACAGCCAACTTCTATAGGCTCATAGAAGGTCCTCCAGCCTCTCCCTGCACTCCTCCACCAGTTCCTGGTACTTGGCACGCTTCCTCTCATTGGCTTCCTCAATACGCTCTTCCCAGGGCACAGTGAGTTCCAGCATGATCAGTTGTTTTAAAACCTCGGAGGTAACTATCATGTCTGGTCGGAGACTTGTTGTTGCAATGTGCTGAGGGAACCTCAGCTGTTTTCCCAGGTCGACCTGCAGCTGCCAGTCCGAGGCTCTAGTGAGGAGGCCTGTCGTTAAATGAGGGCGCGCCGGGCTTCTCTCAGCTTTGATGAAGGAGATTACCTTCTTTGAAACATGATGGTACTTGCTGGTGCTGATGGCTGAGTCTAAGCTCTCAGCAATTGCCTTTAGCACCTGGTCATGGCGCCAACGATAGCGACCATCAGCCAGAGCCTTTGGGCAGCTGCTGAGGAGATGTTCTAAAGAGCCTCTTCCAGAGCAAAGAAGGCAAGAAGGTGTCTCGCTCTTCCCCCAGACATGGAGGTTCGCTGGGCTTGGCAGGGTATCATAGACAGCTTGTACCAGGAAAAGGACCCGATGGAAATCTGCCTGCAAGATGTTTGCCCAGGTAATCCTGCGCTGCAGTGTACTTTCCCACCTGGTCCACGCTCCCTGCTGCCGGAGTCCCATCGCCCTGCTCACTCGCTCTTCCTCCACGCCTGCTCGGACCTCTTCCTGGAGTAGATGGTGTATTTCCTTGCCACGGGCCTGGCTGACCAGGGTCTTTGGGAAGTAGCCCAAACCTGCTCTGCCTGTCGACACATTGCCCACCAGTGCCTTTTGTCTCAGGCGTGACTCTGCCATCTCCACTGCCTTCTCAGCCTTCCATTTCCTTCCTGTCCTTACCTCAATGCTGATGACACCTTGCAGTCCCTGGAGTCCCTATACTGTAGGGCTTCTCTGGTGCGTACCACCTTAAATTCTTCTGTGAGGCCACTGAAGGGCAGCTGCAGGATGTTACTAGTCCCATACAGTGCAGCGCTGGTAAGACTGCGGGGAAGGCCTAGCCACTTCCGAAGAAAGCCACTGATCTTCCTTTCTAGGGACTCAACTGTTGTCATTGGGACTGCATAGATCAGCATGGGCCACAAGGCTCGGGGCAGGATAGAATGCTGGTAGATCCAGGCTTTAAATCTACCAGGCAGACCGGACTTGTCAACCTTGGTGAGCCAAGCTCCAAGTTCTTTGTTGGAGTTCTGGATGGCGGCAGAGTCTTTCAGGCTGGAGTCAAAGAGCTTCCCCAAACTCTTGACCGGTTGCTCCGTGATGGTTGGGATGACAGTTCCTGAGACAGAAAAATGGAACTTGTTAACAACTTTCCCCTTCTTCAGCACCATGGACCTTGACTTGGAGGGCTTAAAACTCATCCTTGCCCAGGTGATGACTCTCTCAAGTCCTTGTAGGATCCACCTGCTTCCTGGGACCGATGTCGTTGTGATGGTAAGGTCATCCATATAGGCTCTTATAGGTGGCTGTCGTATGCCTGACTTGGTTAAGGGCCCTCTACATTCCACCTCAGCTGACTTGACCACCATGTTCATGGCAAGAGCGAAAAGAATAACGGAGATGGTACATCCTGTTATTATTCCTTTCCTAATGCAATGCCAGTCTGATGTTTCTGACCCAGAAGTGACCCGCATCCTGAAATTATTGTAGTAATCCAGGATCAGGTCCTTAATTTTACAGGGAACATGATGGAGGTGTAAAGCAAGCTCGACCAGCTTGTGCGGTATGGATCCATAGGAATTTGCCAGGTCCAACCACAAGACAACTAGGTCGCCTCTGTTCTCATGGGCCTCTCTGATGAGTTGTGTAACTACACCAGTGTGTTCCAAGCAGCCGGGAGCTCCAGGAATCCCCCCCTTCTGCACTGAGGGGTCGATGTAGTTGTTCTTGAGGAGAAACTCCGTCAGTCTTCGGGAGACGATGCTGAAAAACACCTTCCCTTCAACACTCAGTAGTGAGATGGTTCAAACTGGTTGATGTTTTTCGAGTTCTCCTCTTTGGGAATCCACACTCCCTCAGCAAACCTCCACTGGTCAGCAACTCTTCCTCTTCGCCAAATCACCTTCAAAATCTTCCACAGGTGCCGGAGAAGCTCTGGGCAGCGCTTATAGACCAAGTAGGGTACACCACTAGGGCCTGGAGTAGATGCTGAGCGAGCTGCCTTGATGATCTCCTCAACCTCCTTCAGACTTGGCTCCTTCAAATTGAACTCTGTTGTTGGGGGGGCAGGGCTGATGAGAGCTTTGTTGGGCTCCAAGTCGTGCTCTCTCAGGGAATCGCTCACTGTGTCCTGTAGGAAGCTATTCACTTCCTCTCTTGAGCACTCAAGCCGACCGCTGCGCTTGTCCCCGAGCAGTTGTTTTGTAAAGTCAAGGGATTAGCGATGAAGGCTGCTCGCTTCCTGGCTCGCTCTCCCCTTCTCCGGTGCCACTCTGCTCTGCGTGGGATCATTAGCTTCTTCCAAGATGTTTTGCAACTCTGCTAATGGTCGCTTCTCCTCATCAGTAGCTTTCTTGTACTGTTTTTTGAGGGTGCAAAGCTCCTGACGCAGGTGATGTATCTTGTTAGCTCTGCGGTTCATAGTATAGGAGGTAGACTTGGTTTTTCCTTTCTCTACCTGCCCGAATCTTTCTAAGTCATAACTAAAAATAATTGTTGTTATCGTTTGGAGTCGGCTGTCAGCATCTCCTTTGGCTGTGGCTTGGAGGATGTTGGACACATCCTCGTCAAACTGCAGCCACTCACTCCGTTTGCTGGCTGGGGGCCACTTAATTCGCTGCTGAACTACTCTGCTGGGATTTGGAGGCTCTGGTACGTGGAGGGACTGGGCTCTGTGGGTTGCCTCCTGGCCGGGCTCCTCCTGCGTCTCACCAGGTTCAGGACCTGTGCGTTGCACCTCACTCTCCCGCTCCAAACATTTCATTCTGGCCTGATGGATTTCAATTGTGTTGCGCACATTTTATTGTGTTGTGACTTGTTTCCGATGTTGCAGCTTGTTTCCATTGTGTTGTGCTAATTTTATTATGTTGCAGCTTGTTTCCATTGTGTTGCGCTAATTTTATTATGTTGCAGCTTGTTTCCATTGTGTTGCGCTAATTTTATTATGTTGCAGTTTGTTTCCATTGTGTTGCGCTAATTTTATTATGTTGCAGCTTGTTTCCATTGTGTTGCGCTAATTTTATTATGTTGCAGCTTGTTTCCATTGTGTTGCGCAAAATGTATTATGTTGCAGCTTGTTTCCATTGTGTTGCGTTAATTTTATTATGTTGCAGCTTGTTTCCATTGTGTTGCGCTAATTTTATTATGTTGCAGTTTGTTTCCATTGTGTTGCGCTAATTTTATTATGTTGCAGCTTGTTTCCATTGTGTTGCACACATTTTATTGTGTTGTGACTTGTTTCCGATGTTGCAGCTTGTTTCCATTGTGTTGTGTTAATTTTATTATGTTGCAGTTTGTTTCCATTGTGTTGCGCTAATTTTATTATGTTGCAGCTTGTTTCGATTGTGTTGCGCAAATTTTTATTATGTTGCAGCTTGTTTCCATTGTGTTGCGCAAATTTTATTATGTTGCAGCTTGTTTCCATTGTGTTGCGCACATTTTATTGTGTTGTGACTTGTTTCCGATGTTGCAGCTTGTTTCCATTGTGTTGCGTTAATTTTATTATGTTGCAGTTTGTTTCCATTGTGTTGCGCTAATTTTATTATGTTGCAGCTTGTTTCCATTGTGTTGCGCTAATTTTATTATGTTGCAGCTTGTTTCCATTTTGTTGCGCTAATTTTATTATGTTGCAGCTTGTTTATATGCAAGAAACATCTCATGGATGCACTGGAACGCATCCTCAGTGATGTATCCTGGGATCATTGGGTGTTTCGGGTCTCGCAACATCATACACCCTCGCCCAGGTGACCCAGCCAGGGTTGATCAAGCCCCGACTTACGTCCCAGTAGCAGTCCACGGATCAGCCCTCTTAATCCAAAGCCACCTAGTGGCCTTCTCTCTGACTTCGGCTCGCGGATTGAATGGCCCTCCTCTTGGCCACCCCTGTAACACCCAAACGACTGAGGACTTTGCAAAGTGAACGTCCTGCAAAGCCTCTACAGCCAACTTCTATAGGCTCATAGAAGGTCCTCCAGCCTCTCTCCCTGCACTCCTCCACCAGTTCCTGGTACTTGGCACGTTTCCTCTCATTGGCTTCCTCAATACGCTCTTCCCAGGGCACAGTGAGTTCCAGCATGATCAGTTGTTTTAAAACCTCGGAGGTAACTATCATGTCTGGTCGGAGACTTGTTGTTGCAATGTGCTGAGGGAACCTCAGCTGTTTTCCCAGGTCGACCTGCAGCTGCCAGTCCGAGGCTCTAGTGAGGAGGCCTGTCGTTAAATGAGGGCGCGCCCGGGGCTTCTCTCCAGCTTTGATGAAGGAGATTGCCTTCTTTGAAACATGATGGTACTTGCTGGTGCTGATGGCTGAGTCTAAGCTCTCAGCAATTGCCTTTAGCACCTGGTCATGGCGCCAACGATAGCGACCATCAGCCAGAGCCTTTGGGCAGCTGCTGAGGAGATGTTCTAAAGAGCCTCTTCCAGAGCAAAGAAGGCAAGAAGGTGTCTCGCTCTTCCCCCAGACATGGAGGTTCGCTGGGCTTCGCTGCAGGGTATCATAGACAGCTTGTACCAGGAAAAGGACCCGATGGAAATCTGCCTGCAAGATGTTTGCCCAGGTAATCCTGCGCTGCAGTGTACTTTCCCACCTGGTCCACGCCCCTGCTGCCGGAGTCCCATCGCCCTGCTCACTCTTCCTCCACGCCTGCTCGGACCTCTTCCTGGAGTAGATGGTGTATTTCCTTGCCACGGGCCTGGCTGACCAGGGTCTTTGGGAAGTAGCCCAAACCTGCTCTGCCTGTCGACACATTGCCCACCAGTGCCTTTTGTCTCAGGCGTGACTCTGCCATCTCCACTGCCTTCTCAGCCTTCCATTTCCTTCCTGTCCTTACCTCAATGCCGGCTGATGACACCTTGCAGTCCCTGGAGTCCCTGTACTGTAGGGCTTCTCTGGTGCGTACCACCTTAAATTCTTCTGTGAGGCCACTGAAGGGCAGCTGCAGGATGTTACTAGTCCCATACAGTGCAGCGCTGGTAAGACTGGGAAGGCCTAGCCACTTCAAGAAAGCCACTGATCTTCCTTTCTAGGGACTCAACTGTTGTCATTGGGACTGCATAGATCAGCATGGGCCACAAGGCTCGGGGCAGGATAGAATGCTGGTAGATCCAGGCTTTAAATCTACCAGGCAGACCGGACTTGTCAACCTTGGTGAGCCAAGCTCCAAGTTCTTTGTTGGAGTTCTGGATGGCGGCAGAGTCTTTCAGGCTGGAGTCAAAGAGCTTCCCAAACTCTTGACCGGTTGCTCCGTGATGGTTGGGATGACAGTTCCTGAGACAGAAAAATGGAACTTGTTAACAACTTTCCCCTTCTTCAGCACCATGGACCTTGACTTGGAGGGCTTAAAACTCATCCTTGCCCAGGTGATGACTCTCTCAAGTCCTTGTAGGGTCCACCTGCTTCCTGGGACCGATGTCGTTGTGATGGTAAGGTCATCCATATATAGGTGGCTGTCGTATGCCTGACTTGGTTAAGGGCCCTCTACATTCCACCTCAGCTGACTTGACCACCATGTTCATGGCAAGAGCGAAAAGAATAACGGAGATGGTACATCCTGTTATTATTCCTTTCCTAATGCAATGCCAGTCTGATGTTTCTGACCCAGAAGTGACCCGCATCCTGAAATTATTGTAGTAATCCAGGATCAGGTCCTTAATTTTACAGGGAACATGATGGAGGTGTAAAGCAAGCTCGACCAGCTTGTGCGGTATGGATCCATAGGAATTTGCCAGGTCCAACCACAAGACAACTAGGTCGCCTCTGTTCTCATGGGCCTCTCTGATGAGTTGTGTAACTACACCAGTGTGTTCCAAGCAGCCGGGAGCTCCAGGAATCCCCCCCTTCTGCACTGAGGGGTCGATGTAGTTGTTCTTGAGGAGAAACTCCGTCAGTCTTCGGGAGACGATGCTGAAAAACACCTTCCCTTCAACACTCAGTAGTGAGATGGTTCGAAACTGGTTGATGTTTTTCGAGTTTTCCTCTTTGGGAATCCACACTCCCTCAGCAAACCTCCACTGGTCAGCAACTCTTCCTCTTCGCCAAATCACCTTCAAAATCTTCCACAGGTGCCGGAGAAGCTCTGGGCAGCGCTTATAGACCAAGTAGGGTACACCACTAGGGCCTGGAGTAGATGCTGAGCGAGCTGCCTTGATGATCTCCTCAACCTCCTTCAGACTTGGCTCCTTCAAATTGAACTCTGTTGTTGGGGGGGCAGGGCTGATGAGAGCTTTGTTGGGCTCCAAGTCGTGCTCTCTCAGGGAATCGCTCACTGTGTCCTGTAGGAAGCTATTCACTTCCTCTCTTGAGCACTCAAGCCGACCGCTCACTCCGTTTGCTGGCTGGGGGCCACTTAATTCGCTGCTGAACTACTCTGCTGGGATTTGGAGGCTCTGGTACGTGGAGGGACTGGGCTCTGTGGGTTGCCTCCTGGCCGGGCTCCTCCTGCGTCTCACCAGGTTCAGGACCTGTGCGTTGCACCTCACTCTCCCACTCCAAACATTTCATTCTGGCCTGATGGATTTCAATTGTGTTGCGCACATTTTATTGTGTTGTGACTTGTTTCCGATGTTGCAGCTTGTTTCCATTGTGTTGTGCTAATTTTATTATGTTGCAGCTTGTTTCCATTGTGTTGCGCTAATTTTATTATGTTGCAGCTTGTTTCCATTGTGTTGCGCTAATTTTATTATGTTGCAGTTTGTTTCCATTGTGTTGCGCTAATTTTATTATGTTGCAGTTTGTTTCCATTGTGTTGCACTAATTTTATTATGTTGCAGTTTGTTTCCATTGTGTTGCGCTAATTTTATTATGTTGCAGTTTGTTTCCATTGTGTTGCACTAATTTTATTATGTTGCAGTTTGTTTCCATTGTGTTGCGCTAATTGTATTATGTTGCAGCTTGTTACCATTGTGTTGCACTAATTTTATTATGTTGCAGCTTATTTCCATTGTGTTGCGCTAATTTTATTATGTTGCAGCTTGTTTCCATTGTGTTGTGCTAATTTTATTATGTTGCAGCTTGTTTCCATTGTGTTGCGCACATTTTATTGTGTTGTGACTTGTTTCCGATGTTGCAGTTTGTTTCCATTGTGTTGCTCTAATTTTGTTGTGTTGCGCTAAATCCGTTGTGTTGTGGAGATTTTGTTGTGTTGTGGAGATTCCGTTGTGTTGTGGAGATTTCGTTGTGTTGTGGAGATTTCGTTGTGTTGTGGAGATTTCGTTGTGTTGTGGAGATTCCGTTGTGTTGTGGAGATTTCGTTGTGTCAACCAATCAGCTGTGAGCAAATTGACATATACTGTATATCTGACGCAATAAAGCCACTCCCACCGTATCTCTCACTCCAAATTAAAGCAGTTTACAGTGAGGCAAAATTCCCCATCTTAAGCTGCTAATTATTTATTATATTCATAATTTATAAAATATCATATTTATAAATAAATTATATAATAAATTATAAATATATTTAAAAAAAAAAACTGTATATGACCTGGCAACTAATATTAAATTTTGCATTTCATTAATTTAAATATATACATATAAATACGCTGTGATAATAATAAATAAAGCATTTAATATATGAAGCTTTTAAAACATATGTTTTCCTTTGAGCACTTTATGAAACTACATAAATAATTAAATTCAGTTGATTCACTTGCATAGTCATATATGTTCTTTCTGCTGCCTTCTCAAAGTTTTGCTGCAGCACTAGTGTTTATTCCTGCCTTGTAAATGTGTATAAGTTCATTATATTTTTAATAACGACATCTCTTAAGCATCAGCAGGGAAGTGAATTGCGATAACTCTTGTGAGAAGTGAATCAAACCGATGCTCTCCATGTTCCCTGTGACTGGCTGTTTGCTGCACGTTTCACACTTTCAAGTGCATGCACTCCAGAGTTAATCACAACCTCTGGATCAAACTCTGAGTTGACGGAGAATATATAAACAGAGAATGTTTATATTGAGCTTTGTGAGCCCGCTGGACCTGGGGCCTGTACCATGATGAACAAATTCAGAGTTACAGGATTAGTTAAGTTGACAAAACCAAACCACTTTAACCCTTGTGCATTGTTCAAATTCACTACCCTTTCGTTATGTTCGGGATGAAAACATCCACTAAATTAACTGCTGTAAAAATTGATCTGATAAATATTTTTTACCATTTTTTTGCATAAATCTGTTAATCAACCTCAGTACTGTTCAAACAAAAAAAAAAAAAAAATCCAGGATTTTTACTCTTTAATTGCCAAGTTCATAAGTGATGTCACTGATTTTGGAAAAAACACACAAAATTACTTATTTTCAATATAAAAGTGATTGTGGACTGGAATTTTTTACTTTTATCACAGTCTTGGGCATGTCCAAGATTAGGAAAAACATTGGCTTTGATGCATGTTAGTTTTTGAGCAGCATCAGATTTACATTTTTCTCCCTCATTTACTGTTCGTGGCTGTTTTTGCCCCATTGACTTCCATTATAACGACATTTTTGATTGCAAAGCCATGACACCATATAATCATGCATTTTTGATTGTTGGTGGTTTTCCTGTTGGGAAGAGGTCAAATTTGTAATTTTTACAGTTGATCACCAGGTAGCACCATTAACCCTTTAGATAGGCCTGTGCAAACAAAAGCTTAGTTTCTGGTTTTACATGGAGTTATATGGAGTATAACAGCATATTATAGTATGAGTGTGTGTGTTTGTGTGTGAGAGAGAGAGAGTGACCTTTGTGCACTTACCTTGATGCGTCTGAGAAAATCTAAATATGCACCTCAGCTCTCAGAACTACATGGAGTAAACAAAAACAAAGTAAGTGTATTTATGCACCTGCTGCCTTTTGATGGTGAGAAGTATAGATGGCCTATGTGTGAAATGCTTGTCTTTTCTTGATGTAAAGAGCCATGTATAAAGCCAGTTTAAAACCTTAAAATCCTTCAGTGATACACTTTTCAATTTTTTTCTGTAAACAATCTACTCTGCATTAGATTTATGAACATAATTTATTATGAACCAAAATGCAACAACAACTTCAAATAAACTGAACAATGGTGAAGAGTTGAGGATGGATGGAGAACTAAACAATTATTCTAAGTATTTAGTGTGAGAATTGTGTGTGTGTGTGTGTGTGTGTGTGTGTGTGTGTGTGTGTGTGTGTGTGTTCAGTCTTTCCAGCAGGACTTGCAGCATATCACTTGGTGCTCTTTGCAAGTGTGTCCACCACAACAGATGCAAGAGCTGAGTGTTCTTTTTTTTTGTCCTCTGCACCACTTGCATGTTCCCCTTTTCACTCCTGAGCTGCTGGTGTCTGTGGATTTGTGTCTAGAGGGACAGCTGCAGGAGACTGAATCTCTCTCACCAGTGCAGTAATGGCACATACCTTGTGTAGATTTTCGACACTTCCCTTGCAGCGGTTGTAATCTGTGGTTTGTGACAATACATACTGCAGCTCGCTGGAGGGGTCAGGCTGCATAATAATTTCTAAAACTTTGGTACAAGTCAAGTCCTTTCTCATGTTGCTTGCTGCTCTTCTCACCATCAAATGACCAGCAGGATGGTATGCAAGGGTTTAAATCCACTTATCTTGTTTTTATTTAGTCTGCACTTCTCACCATCAAAAGGCAGCAGGTGCATAAATACACTTACTTTGTTTTTGTTTACTCCATGTAGTTCTGAGAGCTGAGGTGCATATTTAGATTTTCTCAGACGATCAAGGTAAGTGCACAAAGGTCACTCTCTCTCACACACAAACACACACACACACACACACACACACTATAATATGCTGTTATACTCCATATAACTCCATATACAAGCCAGAAACTAAGCTTTTGTTTGCACAGGCCTATCTAAAGGGTTAATGGTGCTACCTGGTGATCAACTGTAAAATTACAAATTTGACCTCTTCCCAACAGGGAAAACCACCAACAATCAAAAATGCATGATTATATGGTGTCATGGCTTTGCAATCAAAAAATGTGGTTATAATGGAAGTCAATGGGGCAAAACAACCACGAACAGTAAATGAGGGAGAAAAATGTAAATCTGATCCTGCTCAAAAACTAAAAATGCATCAAAGCCAATGTTTTTCCTAATCTTGGACATGCCCAAGACTGTGATAAAAGTAAAAATTCCAGTCCACAATCACTTTTTATATTGAAAATAAGTAATTTTGTGTGTTTTTCCCAAAATCAGTGACATCACTTATGAACTTGGCAATTAAAGAGTAAAAATCCTGGATTTTTTTTTATTTTAGTAATTTTGAACAGTACTGAGGTTGATTAATAGATTTATGCAAAAAAATGCAAAAAATATTTATCCGATACATTTTATAGAAGTCTAATTTAGTGGCTGTTTTCATCCCGAACATAACGAAAGGGTAGTGAATTTGTCCACGGTGCATCGTTGAGTTTTGAAAAAATTTCAAAGCATTTTCCTAAAATATGTGTTAAAATAAGATTTGTCACCAAAAATCATTCCATTTGCTGAAACACAAAAAAAGTTGTGGCCAAATTAACACTCAACAGCACCCCTTAGTGGACGAAAACGTCCCCAACAGCACATAAGGGTTAATCTGGCTTTGTTGGTACGATGAAGCTGATCATCAACTTTCTCTGTCAGCTCAGGCTTGATCCTGAGTTAATGAAGCACGTGCACATGAATGTGTGACATCATCGGCGAACAGCCAATCACAACACAGAGCAAGTGTGATTAACTTCAGCGAGATTCAAAACTCGTTTGGTAAAGGTTAAGAGATTAAAGAGGAATTTAAAAGCATTTCCACTGAAGTACTTGTCCATGAAAGAGGACAAAAAAAATAAAAAATCTCACTCTATTAGTGCAGTCACTTGTGAAGTCACTTTATATACTTGATAATAATATAGCGATAGAAACTCAAACATGTAAGGTCACGTGTAGCCATTTTTAAAGTGTTATCTGTTGATTTTACCACTTATTTATATTACATATGATCTATATATATTAATATTCATTTAAAATACATGCTTTATAATAATTGTTAAACTAAACATGCTTGTGTGTAATGGAGTAATAATAATATAAATCACATTATAATTATAAAAATCATAAGTAAATTGTAATTATCATTAAAGCCAGACAATTGTGTTGTATTATTTTTTTAAGTACTTCATATTGACCTTTAATTTGTAGGAAGAGAAACTGGGCGAGTGACTTTTTTGTGTCAGACGTGTCAATTTGCTCACATCTGATTGGTAAAATTTCAGTTTGATATCTCTAATTCAGATCATAATCTGCCCCGGAGCAGGTTAACCGTGGAGTGTACTATGGCAACGAACGCAGCTAAAAGCCAAGCCACTTGCATGGTACCTAAATCCCAGGATTGGTGCAAACTAAACTGGGTAGCAGCTAAACCGGCTTCATGGTATCCAGATCTAAACCCAGTACAATTTGTTTGGTTTTGTCAACTCTAAACCTGGGGTCTCTTAAAACAAGTTTACCAAATAAGCCAGGTTTATTTCAGTTAGTCTGCTGTATTATCATTTGATTTGGTTCAAAATAAGTCAGACTAATTTAAGCCTGGCTTATTTGGTAAACTTGTTTTATTAAACTGGCCCCTCCTGTGCCAATGAAAATACACAAGCTGCGTGCCACACAGCACAAGATATAACATGAATGCAGCAGCCGATAAAAACACGAACTGTGTTCAACACCAGTAAACAACTGCGGTCAGGCCAGCCTCCACTTTGAAAAACACAGTCATTCTAGCCGCCACGTTATTTTCTGGTGCGCGCGTATACTATGCGTTGCGGTAATAGCATGTAAAAACTCAGATCACAGGAAAAGCGATCTCTGGCATTCATTTATTGAGGCAGTTTTTCTGTCAATAACTAATAAACAAATTAACTAATACATTCCACTACCCCAGGGTGTCACTCAAGCCGTTTCCAGACGATCTAAAGTAGTGCTGGGCGGTATACCGGTTCATACCGAATATCGGTTTTTATTTTTCTTATGATATGAATTTTTTAAATACCGCAATACCGGTGTCATTTAAATAACGATCGGAACGCGGCGACAGAGGGGTCGCTTTTCACTGTTGCATTTTGGCAAGGATACAGTTTGTTACTAAGCGTGAAAGTTCCGAAACTGAAACACTAGTAGAATGTGATGAGAGAGAAGTTATCCACAATATCCACCGTCCGCTGCCATCAGCTCCCACGTCTCTCACACACTAAAGTTCTCCGTCGATACGACGGATTCCTGTCAACTGCAGGGTTCCCGCCTTCTTAAATTCACTTTTCATAACTTTAAGACCGTAAATACGCTTACATTTCTCAAATAGTGCTATACATGTCTTAATTTTAGCTTGAATAAGTCTTAAATGAAGGAAAGACGAGGTGCATTCAGACTGATGAGGGGGATGTGATGGAAAAGAAGTTGAAAGGGTACAGGAGTATAAGTATCTTGGAACTATATTTGATACTACTTTAAAGTTCCAGCAGAATACAGAGGTCATTATTAAGAAAGTGAATCAAAGAATGTATGTTCTTAGGAAATTGAACTCTTTCTGTGTACAAAAAAAGATACTGAGAACTTTTTATACTACCTTTATTGAGAGTGTCTTGAGTTTTTCCTTTTTATGTTGTTACTCATCACTCTCTCTTAGGAACAAGAATCGTTTGCAGACCTTAGTTAAGACTTGCTCAAAACATTTTGGTGTGCCTTTACGGTGTTTAGCAGAATTCTACAAGCAACAAATGTTAAGGAAAACTCGGAGTATCACGGGAGATGACTCTCATCCCTTGAAGGTTTTTTTTTAAATACTGCCCTCTGGAAGAAGATTTAGAAGCATTAAATGCTCATCTAATAGATATAAATTTACCTTTGTTCCAGAGGCTATTCGTTTTTGCAATTCAAAGTCTTAAGTGTATCTTTTGTTTATTTTTTTTGTATGAATTTATTTATGAAGCATGTTGGGTTGTGTTGTTACTTATAATTCTTATATTTTTTTTATCTCTATGTGATGTTTTGTGTCTGCTGTGATGCTATGTGTCTGCTATGATGCTGCTACCCTGCCTGAATTGCCCCTTGTGGGATTAATAAAGTTGTTAACTTAACTTAAAGCCTGGAGTGGATTAATGCAAGTTCCTCTCTCCACTCTAAGCATTCTGTAATAACTCTGTGTTCACTCCATTTAAACGTTATCAGGGATTACTGAGGGAAAAGAAACATGTAGGAAACATGTAGCGCACTGTTGTTGTTCGGCTGCAGTTTCCCAATGACAACCGCATTCATTCACATTCGGGTTCTTAGCAGAGAACACAGAGCAGAAATTGAATTGCGGCGGTGGGATTGCGGCTATTAATAATAATTATACTCATTCCCGCAGGTATATCCGACAGAATATATCACAATTTGCACGTGCTTTTGAGTCTTGAGAACTCACTCACGCTCTCAATTTCGGTGCGCCCACAGATTGCGATAAGGAGAGTGACATATTTTAATAATTATATGGGGAGTTTGCAAATTTGATATATTGATTTAATACAACAGATCAATAAACAAGTACTGCATGATTTTGCTCTATATCATCAACAAAAATTGTTCCAAATAAAGAAACAGCGCATGCATCTCTAAAAGTGCATCTCTAAAAGCACATTTTATATTTAAAACATTAATGTCCACATGAATCTATGATTTTTATTGCACTCATGCCACCTCTGAGCCTCATTAAACATCTGAAAATTTACCTACAAGCCACTTTTGTGTTCTTCTGTGCCACATTTGTAGTACAAATAATTTTATTAATACTAATTTCATGATTGGTAACTTATTTGTCTTATTGTACTTATTATATTGTTTTAAATATAAATTTTAAAAAGCTTATAAACATACATTTTTGAATTTGATGTAGATTAAATTTATGCCATTGCAAAGGTAAAAATAAAATACCCCTGTAAGTCACTTTAAGGAGTCAAATGTCACATGGTATTCGGAAGGCAAATTTATCATCAGAGTTTTTATTATTGATTAGGAGGACAAGCGCTCCTAATTACAAGAAGAAAAACACGGCTCTTAAACTGTGTGTGTGACTGTAGCCGTATGACTGTGGAATGGGGTTTGGCAGAGGAAATATTGTCAAATTGTTATTAAATTTTTTTAACCCCTGTATTTAGTGTGGAATTTTTCTACAATATTCACTCATCATGACACTAAAATATGGCATTCTAAGTCAATCTACTGCAGTTTTTCCTCAGTCAGTAGAAAATGTGGTTAACACCCGGTCATGCATGGAAAAAATAAATACCGTTATATACCGTGAAACCGGTATAATTTAGAAAAATATCGTGATATAAATTTTTGGTCATACCGCCCAGCACTTCTAAAGTTGTATTACATAATAAAAGCTCTCCAAATCTCACACTCTACCAGACATGTCTGTGATTTTTGATAGCTCTAAAAAGGAAACTCCCTGTTTCCACAGAACAATTTCAATTCAGATTGACAGTCCACTACCCCGTGATGACACTCAAGCAGTTTCAAGACAATCTGATGTTGAATTACATAATAAAAGCACTCCAAATCTCATATTCCACCTCTTCTGTCTGTGATTTTGGATAGCTTTAAAAAATAAAACTCCCTGCTTCCACAGACCAATTTCAATTCAGATTGACAATCCACTACCCCAGGATGACACTCAAGCAGTTTCAAGACAATCTGATGTTGTATTAAATAATAAAAGCTCTCCAAATCTCATATTCCACGTCTTCTGTCTGTGATTTTGGATGGCTTTATAAAGGAAACTCCCTGTTTCCACAGAACAATTTTAATTCAGATTGACAGTCCACTACCCCAGGGTGTCACTCAAATAGTTTCAAGACAATCTGATGTTTAATTCCATAATAAAGGCCTTCCAAATTTCATATTCTACCTGTTCTGTCTGTGATTTTGAATGGCTCTAAAATAAAAGTCCCTGTTTCCACAGAACAATTTCAATTCAGATTGACAGTCCACTACCCCATGATGACACTCAAGCAGTTTCAAGACAATCTGATGTTGAATTACATAATAAAAGCACTCCAAATATTCCACGTCTTCTGTCTGTGATTTTTGAGGGCTTTTATTATGTAATACAACATCAGATTGTTTTGAAATTGCTTGAATGACATCCTGGGGTAGTGGACTGTCAATCTGAATTGAAATTGGTCACAAAACCACGAATAATATTAGACCGACGTGACAGAACCCTGACAAAAACACAAAATTGAGTTTAATTTATTAGAGCATTCCTCAAGTGGAATGGATTTGATTGAAGTGAACTGAAAAGTGAACAGACTATGTGCTAAATTAGAGACCAGTAGAATCCAATATCATTGGTCCTAAAAAAAAGTTTAATATATAATAAAATGGTTCTGATGATCGTGCTTAACAAACTAAGCTGTGGTTGGTTGATTTATTTGCCTCTGTCTGTCTAAGTGGGTGGCTATTCACCAATGAAAGCTGCTATAGACGGTTTCATCAGGAAGTTAACTTCCGGTCTGTGTTTGTATATTAGTTTGTCTGTTAGTGGCGCTGGCTACAAACGCAGTTAAAGTGATGAGTAATGAAGTTGGGCTCAGGTTGTTGTGCTGTGTTTCACATACATACATTTACATTTATGCATTTAGCAGACGCTTTTATCCAAAGCGACTTACAGTGCATTCAGGTTATACATGTATTGTCATTTACATGTATTTATATGTAGCAACCCGCCACGATATCAAAACTGACCGATTTTCCAAAAGGCTTTGTTCAATAAACATGAGCATGTAATGCACGTTTAAAAATCAAAACGAGGCGCGGGTGTTTTTACATCACTGTATTTCTGAAGGAGCACTGTCTTTAGAAAATGTTTATTTTAATTTTAGTTTCATCTTGCATGTTATATGTCTGATAAAGCAGCGTTTGTAAGATCAGTTTACAGTCGTTACCGGGCGCAAACCTCTAACGTTAACATTATTTCTCCCGCTTTTAAGCGTCTCCTGCTGGCAGAGAGTGCATTTGCATTTTTAATAAGTCTGTCCAATAGTTATCGCTACATCTCAGTCCGTCTGATTTACGAAGCAAACATATTTTTCTTGTTATAAAAAATTGTCTACTCCAGAGGGGCTTAGCTGTTGTTATTGATTCTATTTGGATGTCTACCGGAAGTTAAGTTAGGGACACAAACGCGTGCATGCGCGGTAATGTTTGTTTATGTTGTTGCCGGTGAAACCGTCTATAGTCCCCAGACCTTTAGCTGTTAATCAAACCTCTACACAATGTGGCTACACAGTAGCTGCAATTTAACATGTACTTCTATTATATTCCTATATGTCCTACCAGTTTTTGGCTCTTTTAAAATATTTTCTCAACTTCTCGCTTTAACTGAAGACACCTAAGCTTCAGTTTTTGTCAAAAGTGGCTTACATTACAAATAAATTACATATACAGTTACATTACATTTGAAAAATGTCGATTTTAAGACTTAAGATGGCACAAATGAACTGAAATGAGTGATGGGAGTAAAAGTGTTTGCTTTGTTGGTTAATTGTCCAGACTGTCCAGACAGTCATGTATGAAGTTGCTTTATGAAATGAACTTACCTGAAATGATTTGATGAAGGTCCACAGGAGCATGCGAATGCCCTCTCCTCTGCTCAACAACTTCACTAAGCGCATGACACGAAACAGACGAAAGAAAGTGATGGAAATTCTTGCACTGTCTTCTGTGTTCTGAGAAAAACACCAGACAGCATTCAAGACACAGTTCATGTTAATGAGGCACAATGTGTTTCCACACTCTACTGTCTCTGTCACACATCGCACAGTGTGTGTGTGGATTGTGTGCAATGTTTTAACGTTCTGCATCATTCACTGCTCATTTTCATGCAGAGTTTGTGCATGCACTGCAGGCTTCACATTCCCAACAACAAATGCTTAACGGTCCCATATTCATAACAAAGACCTTCTTTTCAAGACAACACACCAGGCATCTTACCCCTGTCTATACTGCAAATACAGCAGCTTCTGTTTGCTTCAACAAATCAAAGCGCTCGTATTAAAACTCACAATCATCCTATAGTATTTATAGCAATACTAAAGTCAATATAAGTGACCCTGGAGCACAAAAGCAGTCTTAAGTCGCTGGGGTATATTTGTAGCAGTAGCCAAAAATACATTGTATGGATCAAAATTATGAATTTTTCTTTAATGCCAAAAATCATTAGGGTATTAAGAAAGTATTAAGGGTATATTTTCCATGAAAATATTTTGTGAATTTCCTACCGTAAATATATCCAAACTTAATTTTTGATTAGTAATATGCATTGCTAAGAACTTCATTTGAACAAATTTAAAGATGATTTTCTCAATATTTAGATTATACCCTCAGATTCCAGATTTTCAAAAAGTTGTATTTCGGCCAAATTATGCCTAGACACTGCCCTCAATAATGTGTTTTACATACTAAAAACATACAATAAAATATTTCAGCTGCATAGGATCACTTTAAACATTAAAAATGTGTTTATGGCGTACTTCTAACATTACAGTGATACAGGTAATTCTCAGGAAACAGTGCCATATGTGCCTGAAGCCTTCATTCTTTTGAAAAGTATTTAAAGTAATTATATTTCCAAACCTTAGGCCAAAATTACTATGGTTGTCACTGCCATAAACACTGTGACTTTAAGTGCAGACCTTGAGCCAAAAACACCAAAATTACCAAACACCAATGACTTGTACATATGGGTACAATCATTTTAGACACTTCCAAAATGGTTGCAACAGAGATGTAAATGCAATTTTTAATTACATGAATTATGTTTCCATCTTTGTAGCCACAGTTTTGGAAGTGCTTTTTCTGTTCTGAAGGAGGTGTCCCAATAAATTTGCCCATATAGTGTCTGTACAAGTCATTGGTGTTTGGTGATGAGTTGTTGGCTCGAGTCTTCCACACTGACTCAATCATTTCATTTTGAACCTTGCCTTATACACAGAGGCAGAAGTCCTGTCCAAACTGGTGCTATAAAATTAGAAGCACACAATCCCCTAGAATACGCTTAAACATTAAGATTTGTACTCATGGAAATTACTAAAGTAGACAAGCAGGTTCATTAGAAGGGGTGCCAATACTTTTGTCTATTTAGTGTATTTGGACTACTCGTGTGTTCAAAATTATCCAATTTCAATCCTCAAGTGACAGATGGATGATCAAATACCACAGAGACAGTCAGTCACAGCCTTGCGGGCAAGCGCACCAACATACAGCGCCGTAGCGCTTTAGCAGACCCGAGTGTGAGTCCTGACTTTAGGACTTAAAGTCACACACCACTTGCTATTGCTCTTCGTCTAATGCTCCCTGTCTACACTTACACTGTCCTACCAAAATAATGGGGAAAAAGTGGGAAAAATGCACATTTCAAAAACTGCAAAAATTAGGATGAGATCATTTCTTTTAACCTATTAGTTGTAATAGTCGTAGGCAGCTGGCTGATATTGAGCTTAAGAACAAACATTGTATTTGAAAAGATCGCTTCATCGATCAAATACTGTCACTACATTCCTTCTGGTTGTATCAGCAATAAGATGTGGAAATAAATGGCACCTCTCCTGAAAATGACCCACATAAGCTTCACCTTTAATATTTGAACAAAAACAGACATAGATGCTGGGCTTGGATCACGATTTTACTTACATTGATCTCCGTGATCGCAATGTCAATGATGCTACCAACAACAATTAAGGCATCAAACGTGTTCCATGCATCGGCAAAATAGTGCTGCGGACACCCAGCGAAACAGAGAGATGAGAGAGGAAAGGAGGATTGGAAGAAAGAGATGAATTGACAAAGGAACAGAGAGTGGGAAGAAAAAGACAGAAGAAAATCAGAGTTATGATGCTGCAGCCACACACAGAAACAGCGACACACTGTTGGGTCTCATTCCACTCCCTATTTCCCATTACGCATATAATTATGAAGCTATGAAGAGTCTTAAACCACTAAACATTTGGACTTATTTTGTTTATCGTGCATCTTTGTTGCACCGCAGCGGTTATAGTAGTCATGAAATGTCATCATGTGCTCGTCCTCCAGTTCTATCAAGTTGAAAGACTGGAAAAGACACGATAACATGATCATTTTCAACAAGTGATCATAGTTAGAAATTAATACTCTCTGTTTTTTTGTGGGATATTGTGTTATTTTTAACAATGGGACATTCCTGATGGCATGCTGTACCTAACCAGTGCACTGTAACTAGGGAGCAGATTGAGACACATCCTACAATAACAACACAGGCAGTCTGGGTATTTATTTATAGCAGGCATGTTTTTATATGATGAATATCATAATAACATGTTCATGTCACATTTCACCCTAAAATCCTAAAAGGAAAAATGTTGAATCGACATCTGCAAGACATGTACTGTAATGTGTCCAGACGAGTTGATTTTGTATTTAATTAATTATTGTATTATTTGTTTGTTTGTTTATTTATTTATTGTGGTTTTATATAATTATAAAAAATAAATTGATTATTTTTATAATTATATAAATTATAATTCTTGACACAAGGAATGCGATAGCTGAAACCCATGTCTTGCATACGTCTGTGCGTAGTGGTTCTTGAAGCACTGACTCCAGCTGCAGTCCACTCTAGTCCAGACGAGTTGATTTTGTATTTAATTAATTATTGTATTATTTGTTTGTTTGTTTATTTATTTATTGTGGTTTTATATAATTATAAAAAATAAATTGATTAAAATTTAATTAACGCTTACAATTTTTTAGGTATTAATTAGGTAATAATGACCTCCAATACAATTATCAGGTTATTTTTAATTCATAAAATATATTTTGATGTGTAAAATCAGCAGTCTATACAATATTATTATATTTAGATAATGTTTATACTATTAATATTTTGATTTTGACAATGATTCAGGTCCAGGTTTAGTACCTAGTTATTGACTAGTTATAGTAATTAATAAGTACGTAGTGTGTACATGAGTAACAGGACTGTAAAATGAAGTGCTAGTGTCATTGTTCCTCGCTCAACAGGGTGCTCCTGTGACTGGGACAGACTTTTAATATCACCACTGTTTAAAAATCTGCAGTCTAATCATATTTACGTGAAATAAGCCTGATCTCAAGAAGGTTCGAGTCTACGGACCTGATGCTGTGCAACAACTCTGAACTCTAAAGAATGCAGGATCTAAATTCTACACTTATCTAGATTAAAACCACATATGTGTGACCCTGGAGCACAAAAGCAGTCTTAAGTCTCTGGGGTGTAGTTGTAGCAATAGCCAAAAATACACTGCATGGGTCAAAATTATACATTATTCTTTTATGCCAAAAATCATTAGGATTTTAAGTAAAGATCATGTTCCATGAAGATATTTTGCTAATTTCGTACTGTAAATATATTCAAACTTAATTATTGATTATTAATATGCATTGCTAAGAACTTTAAAGGTGATTTTCTCAATATTTTTTTTTTGCACGCTCAGATTCCAGATTTTCAAATATTGTTCTATCATAACAAACCATACATCAATGAAAATATTATTTATTCAGCTTTCAGCTGATGTATAAATCTCAATTTCGAAAAATTGACACTTATGAATGGTTTTGTGGTCCAGGGTCACATATGAAAAACGGGGCCCTGGTCATCCTTATCCTTAAGTTTATTTATTTATTTATTTTACAATAATAACTGAATGACTGTACAGTATTCCTTACAAATTAAAGGAACAATATATATTACAGTGATGCATACATATTGTAAGAGCATGAAAGTAATGTGTATTTGTTTCCTACAATGAGATATTCTGCTTCTGAATTTGGGGTTTAAAAAAAAATAAAAAATAATAGTAAAGGTCTTAAAACAGGCTTCACTGGTAGGATGATTTTGGGGATAAATATTACATGTTCTTGACTGGTATTGTGAGACTCCCATATTATTTATTAGTCAGCACAAACATTTATAATATACAGGTGCTGGTCATATAATTAGAATATCATCAAAAAGTTTATTTATTTCACTAATTCCATTCAAAAATTGTATAATGTATACATTCATTCCACACAGACTGATATATTTCAAGTGTTTATTTCTTTTAATTTTGATGATTATAACTGACAACTAATGAAAACCCCAAATTCAGTATCTCAGAAAATTAGATTATTACTTAAGACCAATACAAAGAAAGGATTTTTTGAAATCTTGGCCAACTGAAAAGTATGAACATGAACAGTATGAGCATGTACAGCACTCAATACTTAGTTGGGGCTCCTTTGCCTGAATTACTGCAGCAATGCGGTGGCATGGACTCGATCAGTCTGTGGCACTGCTCAGGTGTTATGAGAGCCCAGGTTGCTCTGATAGTGGCCTTCAGCTCTTCTGCATTGTTGGGTCTGGCATATCGCATCTTCCTCTTCACAATACCCCATAGATTTTCTATGGGGTTAAGGTCAGGCGAGTTTGCTGGCCAATTAAGAACAGGGATACCATGGTCCTTAAACCAGGTACTGGTAGCTTTGGCACCTGTCCTGTTGGAAAATGAAATCTGCATCTCCATAAAGTTGGTTAGCAGCAGGAAGCATGAAGTGCTCTAAAACTTCCTGGTATACGGCTGTGTTGACCTTGGACCTCAGAAAACACAGTGGACCAACACCAGCAGATGACATGGCACCCCAAACCATCACTGACTGTGGAAACTTTACACTGGACCTCAAGCAACGTGGATTCTGTGCCTCCTCTCTTCCTCCAGACTCTGGGACCCTGATTTCCAAAGGAAATGCAAATTTACTTTCATCAGAGAACATAACTTTGGACCACTCAGCAGCAGTCCAGTCCTTTTGTCTTTAGCCCAGGCAAGGCGCTTCTGATGCTGTCTGTTGTTCAAGAGTGGCTTGACACAAGGAATGCGATAGCTGAAACCCATGTCTTGCATACGTCTGTGCGTAGTGGTTCTTGAAGCACTGACTCCAGCTGCAGTCCACTCTTTGTGAATCTCCCCCACATTTTTGAATGGGTTTTGTTTCACAATCCTCTCCAGGGTGCGGTTATACCTATTGCTTGTACACTTTTTTTCTATCACATCTTTTCCTTCCCTTCTCCTCTCTATTAATGTGCTTGGACACAGAGCTCTGTGAACAGCCAGCCTCTTTTGCAATGACCTTTTGTGTCTTGCCCTCCTTGTGCAAGGTGTCAATGGTCGTCTTTTGGACAACTGTCAAGTCAGCAGTCTTCCCCATGATTGTGTAGCCTACAGAACTAGACTGAGAGACCATTTAAAGGCCTTTGCAGGTGTTTTGAGTTAATTAGCTGATTAGTGTGTGGCACCAGGTGTCTTCAATATTGAACCTTTTCACAATATTCTAATTTTCTGAGATACTGAATTTGGGGTTTTCATTAGTTGTCACTTATAATTATCAAAATTAACAGAAATAAACACTTGAAATATATCAGTCTGTTTGGAATGAATGTATACATTATACAAGTTTCACTTTTTGAATGGAATTAGTGAAATAAATCAACTTTTTGATGATATTCTAATTATATGACCAGCACCTGTATATCTACATTAATAATATATCTGATCTGACACATTTTGCTGTCCCTTAAATTCTGCAACCATGCTTTTCTCTGGGTATAAACAGGATTTCCTGAAATCATATTCCCCCTGAAGTAATAGTGTCAGACACATCCATAAACACACCACGCTGAAGGACGAGACACAAAATCAGACAGCGCCAACTAGCAGAGGTGAGAAAAGATGAGGAACAGTGAGGGACAGACAGACGAGAGGAAAGCCGGGGGTCTACCTGACTCAGAACGATGTCTACTACGCTGCCAATCACCACCACAGCATCAAACCCATTCCAGGGGTCCACACAATAACCCTAATCAGACAGACAGCGGCGGGGAGGACAGGAGAGCAGAAGGGTTAAACATCACAGGACAGGGCAGAAGCACTCTCACATCACTGCATTAGAGCCAGACAGAAGAAAGACCTACCTTTGGTTTGAAGGCAACCAGTTTGAGGATCATTTCGACTGCAAAGACCCCCGTGAACACCATGTTCAAAATGTCCATCACATAATTGAACAGATGTGACTGGCCGTGATGCTGTGTACGATACGTAAAAAAACAAAACAAGAGCAGAACTCCCATAAACTCCTTAAAACTCATTCATAGAGATCATGTCACATAAATGCTTTCCAGAGGTCCAAACAGAAAATATACAATTATTCCTTAACCGCCAAAGAACCAACATTGTAGGCTACTACTCTAGAACTCACAACTGGATTCATTGCATACGCTTGAATAGAGGATTTTCAGCCTGTAGAGCGCACACTTTAAGAGGAACAGTAGTGGTTAAGGGGGGCAGGCATGTGCACAGTTAGGGCTCATGCCCTTTCTTCCCTTACACTCCAAAGTGCGCCTTATTTTCTTTACTTCTTTACTAAATCGATACTATTATGCTGCGTCACAATTCGCATACTATCCATATTAAGTATTCGAAAATAGAATTAGTATGTCCAAAATCATAGTATGTTTAAAAAAGTATGCCAAAGATGGTCTACTACTTCCAGTTAGAATTCGAAGTTCAGATCGATGCGCTCTAACGGCTAATATTGCACGTTGGACGAGGATTAGATTAGAACTACAAACACGCATTAAAAGTGTTGAAAAACTACAAACAAGGCGGATACACGCGACCAACGGACAGGGAGAGAAAGGATTGTAGTAATAAATAAACAGTCTAACCTGATTACAAATGATTTGTTTCATGTTATCCATGTTATATTTCATCTGCAGCAACACTGTGAACTTTTATAATTATACGTTTGTTAATTAACTTTTAAATGCATCATTATCCAAACCCATGAGCAGAGTTCTCGGCATTAAAGACCCGCGCTGTTCCTCTTTATTTCTCTACAATAGGATAGGAAATCAAATTAAATATGGATGATGTTAACTGAGACAAGATGAGTGACAGGCGGTTTAAACAGTTACAGGATGTGTACCTAATAGGGGTGTGGCGAGGCACGTATCCCATGAGGCGAGGCAGAAAGCGAGACTGGAGTTCACCTTGAGCGAGGCGAGACACGAGACTGGGTTCACGAGCGAGGCGAGACACAAGACTGGGTTCACGAGCGAGAGGAGACACGAGACTGGGTTCACGAGCGAGATGAGACACGAGACTGGGTTCACGAGCGAGGCAGGCAGCTAGACTGGGTTCACGAGCGAGGCGAGGCGAGGCATGAGACTGGGTTCACGAGAGCGAGGCAGGGCAGCGTGAGACTGGGTTCACGAGAGCAGGCGAGACACGAGACTGGGTTCACGAGAACAGGCGAGACACAAGACTGGGTTCACGAGAACGAGGCGAGACACAAGACTGGGTTCACGAGAGCGAGGCGAGACACAAGACTGGGTTCACGAGAACGAGGCGAGACACGAGACTGGGTTCACGAGAACAAGGGCAGACACGAGACTGGGTTCACAAGAAGACTAGGTTCATGAGCGAGGCGAGACTGGGTTCCACGAGAGCGAGGACGAGACACGAGACTGGGTTCACGAGAACGAGGCGAGACACGAGACTGGGTTCACGAGCGAGGCAGACACGAGACTGGGTTCACGAGCGAGGCGAGACACGAGACTGGGTTCACAGAGCGAGGCGAGACACGAGACTGGGTTCACGAGAGCGAGGCGAGACTGGGTTCACGAGAGCGAGGCGAGACACGAGACTGGGTTCACGAGCGTAATCTGATTAAACTTTATAATTAAAATGATGTTATGTGAAAATGCTCAACACTATGGTATCAGAGTGCTACACTTTATAAAACCTTTTTGCTATGCCAATAAAGCTACTTCAATCTGAACTTGTCAATTTTTCAAACCATGTCTCTGTTTATGGTTTTTAACACTCAATTGTATATTTTGAAATGTCAGCATTGATTCTGATAACTTTCATGTGACCGATCAAGCTATTATATGAAGCAAGAATGAGTAACAAAATATTTTATTTGTGTCCAGATATGACTAATGCAAAAACTTTGATAAATATGTATTTAATCATGTCTAAATATATATCCAAATTCAAGTAACTAATTATGTGGGGATCCAAAGTTCCCAGCCACACAGACATGTTTATGTGTTTATATATAGAGAGCTAAACAGTCATCTAGTGGTTACACGATGGTATTACAGATGATAAATAGTGAATAAGTTATAGATAAATATTTTGTAATATTTTGTAAAGTCCCTTAAATTACAACATGTTAAAGAAAAAATATATTACTGTTGCTTCTGTTGGTTCAATTATTGAACCAAATTTTTTCAAACATTTAACCATCCCTGATCAGTAGACAGGTGAAATTGTGCATGTATTAGGTTAGTGCAGATACTAGGCCTTCTTTAATTATCATTGAAATTACAATATAATATTAAAATAAACGAAATATATCATATAGCCTGTTTTGGAAGAGAAGGATACTACACAGCTCGTAATTCAGTTTGAACACATGGGAGTCTAGCTTAATGGTACCCGACTTATAAAATATAATGTTTTAATTAAGTTGGTATTTATTTGTTTTTTACTGCATGTGTACGATAAAAGTAACATTCCGGCAGCAAGAACGTCCCCGAACTAAATGAAGATACATGTCTTGGCGTTTGATGTGTTTATTTGAACCAATCAGATAAGAGTAAATGGAGAGTCAGCGAGAGCCTCATTTGATTGGCTACAAGAAGGTGGACCCGCCTCCCCTTTGCGCTTGCAAATCTCAGTTAGTGAGAGAATCGTGCCAAAACTGCAAGCGCAGATAAAAGAAAGACGGAGCTGTACAAATCGGATTATCTTGGGAACTTTTTACCCTACATACACAACAAGTCATTTAGACATGTGACAGTCTGTTTTTTTACACATACAGATTGGTTCTACACGGTCAATCCGTTTTGCAGTTCTTTAAACTGCTGTTTTCGCTTGCAAATCACTGTTCACAGGCTTGCAGTGCTTTTGGACCGTATTTTGGCGAAAAAAACGTGCCAAAAGTGTAAGCGCGGAAAAATGGAAGTCATAAGAATGCAGATCATATTTATTTAGTGTCAGCATGAAGTTGCAGTTTCACAAAACATGAATTACACTTACGAGTAACAGCAAAATGCTGTAAATATTTTTTTCTTGCACTTAAAACGCGATTTACACCTTTACAAAGCTTCTCTTGCGCTTGCTAATTTTATTTGCGCTTGCAGTCTTATGTACACTTTCACAAATCTTACCATACGCATGCAAATCTTTATGACGTAAAATTACCTTCATACACGTGCGTCTGCCGCTTTAAATTCTCGAGCACATTATAGCAGGATGGATTCTGATTGGCTGTCAGTGTTTGTATCGTTCATCAGCTGGAAAAAAATAGTTCTGGAGGTGCTTCCGACGATATCGATAATTAGTGCCTTTATCGTTATAGTTGTGGTGTGGACGCTGTTATTCTTTAATACTGAGAACGATTTTTAGAGCTATATATCTTTACCGTTATCGTGCTTGGTGTGAACGGGCCTTAATAGACATAGCTGTATCGTTGTCATTCAGGAATAAGATCGCATGGCTATTTCAATCAAGATCGCAAGCACAATTTTTACCAATTAATTGTGCAGCTCTAATGTAAACATGGCAAAATATTCTGCGAGGATATCGTCACAATCTAGCGAGACCTCTGCCACGAGATCTCGTCACATCCCTAGTAACTAAGCAACAGAGCGTCCCTTAAAGACACAGTAGTATGTCCCAAAGCATGTCTTGTATATTTTTCTCAGTAGATCAGATTTTAAGCTGGCATATGGTCATGTTACAATGTGTCCCTCACATGTTACAATGTACCCCACCTACGGGGCATGTTGTCACATTTCACTCCATTCTTTTGGGGTAAACAAAGAAACACGTATACACTGTATTTATGAAATAAAATGACATATTTGTACTACACAAGTGGATAAAATTATACTCTGAACACCGCATGTGGATTTACGCACACTGAGAAAGTCGAAATGCGTTTTTTAACAGTGTTTGTGTAACAGTGCTGATGTTTATATTGGTCTACTCACCTGAACGGCCAGACACAGTGTGTTGAGGACGATGAGCACAAACATGACATACTCAAAGCCTGTAGAGTTCACCACATACCAGAACTTATACTGGTACGGGTTTTTAGGGATGTATCTCCTCAGCGGACGGGCTTTCAGAGCATACTCCACACACTGGCGCTGTCAAAACACAAGAAAACTCACACCCTCATCTTTCATTCATATCCTAGCTGGATCAGAATAATATCTGTATGAACTTGCAGACCTGGTTCTTGTCCAGCTCACAGTTCGTGTACTCTTTCTCGCCCTGCTCCTGAAACGTGACAATGACAAAACCCACAAAAATGTTCATCATGAAGAAGGCGATGATGATGATGTAGATGATGAAGAATGATGGAGATCTCCACACGGTAGTTGTAAATGGGACCCATGTTTTCTTTGTTTGAGTCGATGGCCTTGTACAGCAGGCTGCGGGAGATAAAACACACTCAATGCACCAATGCATTTCAACAAAAGATGTGGAAGTAATCCAGTCTAGTTATTTTGACTTAACTGTACACAATTACCTAGTTGCATTTTATTATTTTAATTTACCCACCAGTTGAGAACCACTAACTTAAGATGTCAAATGCAGACAAGCACTGTATAAAACACAGGCAGCTGCTATAATCATACTGTACTGTTTTATACTCACATTCTCGCAGACCCTTGTGAAAAAGTACACTTAAGTACTTATTATGAAAATACAGTATTTATTTAAAAAAATATCTACTTAAAGGTTAACTGAATGTAATGCTTTTGGATCCATTGTTAACGGCAAGTATGTTTCAATTGTATATTAAATGCAGCTGAATTAGTAGGAATGAGAAGAGTTTAAGTATATCTTTATACACTTCAAAACTAATTATATTCTTAGTATTTTTGTCATGTTTTTTTAGTATAAATATATATATTTTAAATGTAATCAAGATGCATTTACTTGAGAAGCTAAATGACTCAAGATATAAAAAATGTATCAATATTATGATAAAAAATATCTGCTAATGGGGTAATAATCTTGTTTTGCCTTTGAATTATGATTATATTTCTTACCCCGTCTGAGATATTTTTTCTTGTTTTAAGCAAAAACTAACAAAATATTGACTCATTTTCCAGAAACCTTAAGTTTTGCTTTTAAAGTAAATTTATCTTAATTCAAGAATAATTAGATATTTATACCAGAAAAAAGACAAAAATACCCAGTAAGAAAATAATGTTTATCAGTGTAATTTCATAATTACATATTGTGAATATTGTATATTGTTAAGTGTATTATAATGACAAGCATTTACAGTAAACTAATATATACTTTAATGTAAAAAAGTGTAGTTAAGTATAGTTATTACAATAACGACTTCTAATATTTGTTTGTTTGCAAAATTATCAATAACAATTAGGCATAAAAGCTTTCAAGCTATTGTATTTAGGATTTATCGCAGTGTCATATTTTTTAGCTTTATTGTCTAATTTGTAACAGTTCTTATTTGTTTGAGTTTATATCTGTTTGCTTAGCTTTAGTTTGGGGACAAAACTGACACCAAAACTAATAAAATCGAACAAAACATCCTTTAGAGGCAATTTTTTGTGAAGAATTTGTGTGTGTTTGTATGTATGTATGTGTGTGTGTGTGTGTGTGTGTGTGTGTGTGTGTGTGTTTGGTTCATGCGTGCGGTGTGTGGTGTGTGTGTGTGTGTGTGTGTGTGTGCATGTTTATGTGGTTTATGAGGACACAAATTTGTATAATGACATGGGTATGACATAGGTATTACAAGGAGAAGGTGATTTATGAGGACATTTTCAGTGTCCCCATAATTTAAAATGCTTATAAATCATACAGTGTATGCTTTTGGGGGAAAGTAGAAATGCACCGTCTCCTGTGAGGGCTAAGTTTAGGTGTAGGGTAGGTGTAGGGCAATAGCACATACAGTTTGTACAGTATAAAAACCATTACGCCTATGGAGAGTCCCCGTAAACCATAAAAACCAACGTGTGTGTGTGTGTGTGTGTGTGTGTGTGTGTGTGTGTGTGTGTGTGTGTGTGTGTGTGTGTGTGTGTGCGTGCGTGTTGATGTGCGTGCGGTGTGTGTGTGTGTGTGTGTGTGTGCATGTTTATGTGGTTTATGAGGACACAAATTTGTATAATGACATGGGTATGACAGGTATTACAAGGAGAAGGTGATTTATGAGGACATTTTCAGTGTCCCCATAATTCAAAACGCTTATAAATCATACAGAATGAGTTTTTTGGGGGGAAAGTAGAAATGCAGTCTCCTGTGAGGGCTAAGTTTAGGTGTAGGGTAATAACACATACAGTTTGTACAGTATATAAACCATTACACCTATGGAGAGTCCCGGTAAACCATAAAAACCAAAGTGTGTGTGTGTGTGTGTGTGTGTGTGTGTGTGTGTGTGTCTGTGTCTGTGTCTGTGTCTGTGTGTGTGTGTGTGTGTGTGTGTGTGTGTGCTATGGTCTTACGCTGGCCAGCCCTCAAACGTTGAGACAGTGAAGAGTGCCATCATAGCCATCAGCACATTATCAAAGTTAAAGTCACTGTTGTACCAGATCCTCTCACGCATTTGAGGCAGTGCCGTCTCACCAATACTGTACACGATATACGTCCCTCTAGAAAAACAAAAAGATGGAAGAACACACATGCACACACTGTGTATTCACTGTAAAACACTTCATTCGCTCACTTGCAGTCCTCTGGACTTGTCTTTGCATCATCGGTACAGCGGTAGAACTTCCCCTGAGGACAAAACATTTTCATCACGTAACAATGGAAACTGCTTGTTAATAGCTTTTGTTAAATGTGAAATCTTGCTTTGCTGGGGCACCTTAAACAGCTGCACACCGATACAGGCAAACATGAACTGAAGAAGTGTGGTGACTATCATGATGTTCCCAATCGTCCTGATGGCCACAAGCACACACTGAACCACATGCTGCATTGACAGAGAGAGAGAAAGACGAGAAAAACGTTTTAATTTCTGACCCTGGACCACAAAACCAGTCTTAAGTGTCAATTTTCTTAATTTGAGATGTATGCATCATCTGAAATCTGAATAAATAATCTTTCCATTGATGTATGGTTTGTTATGATAGGACAATATTTGAAAATCTGGAATCTGAGGGTGCCAAAAAATCTAAATATTGAGAAAATCATCTTTAAAGTTTTCAAATGAAGTTCTTAGCAATTCATATTACTAATCAAAAATTAAGTTTTGATGTATGTACAGTAGGAAATTTACAAAATATCTTCATGGAACATGATCTTAATATCCTAATGATTTTTGGCATAAAAGAAAAATTTATAATTTTGACCCATAAAATGTATTTTTGGCTATTGCTACAAATATACCCCAGCGACTTAAGACTGCTTTTGTTCTCCAAGGTAGGCATTTTATAATTAATGCAGTAAGGGATTATGGGTCAGATTTACTAAACAGGGCAAATTAGCGTTAGAGCACAATTCCATAAAAGCGCCGATGGGAGGGGAAAAAGTGTGATTTAACACAGACATCATTTCTATAATGACCAGCGCAATCCACCAAGAGCAGCGCAAATTACATTTACATTTATGCATTTAGCAGAAAGCGACTTACAATTGCATTCAGGTTATACATTGTTTTGTCAGTATATGTGTTCCCTGGGAATCGAACCCACAACCTTTTGCGCTGCTGACACAATGCTCTACCACTGAGCCACAGGAACACATGCTTGTTTGGGCATTAAATAATGGCACAAATACCAGTAATAAAAGCTTGACGAGGGTAAACGGTAGTAATCGCATTATGTGATTATTCAATACTCCTCTCCTATAAATTTTGCATCTGAAAGGGAAGCTCCAACAAATGCATATTCAATAAGTTCATGTGCAAAAATAACTATGTCCACGCCTTTTCAGCGCTAATTATTCCCTGCACAATCCTGACAGGACTATTTTAACGCCAAAAGACGGTTAGTAAATCTGTCCCTATGAGTTTTTAGCTTCTAAAGGAGTCATAAGAAAGGCAATTTTGTTTGATATTTTGATTTATGAGAGTTCATTGCATTAAATATACAGGACGTGTCCAAACTTGTTGCTCAGTTATCAGAGCATTTTGAAATAATGCATAAAGAACACGTAATATCAATAAATAATGTCAATGCAAGACTAATTTAGGTCCAATAAGTAGATTCACTATAAAAATAAAAAATCTAGCAGATATTAAGCAGATAGACTACTAATACTCTTTGACTTGTAGTTGACATGTAGTTACTTTTAGTTAATATAATGTCTAAAGTGGAGTATTGAAATTAAGTGTTACCCTTTTTTAGTCAAAGTCAAATTTTCTTTGTTATCTGTTACATTATATCACCTTCAACCATCTATAATGTCCAAATAAACCAAATAAAAGTATATGTTTACATAGCTGCCACTTTTGTGACTTCTCTGCACCTGCATATAACCAATACTGTAGCACCTTTACCCAGATCTTCACAATCTTTCATATCTGCTGAGCTTCACATTACACTAGTGTCAAACAGAGATAGCAGTGCCTGACTTTGAGTCCTTTGGCTCTGTTGATGGCTCTCAGAGGTCGAAGCACACGCAGGATCCTTAAGATCTTCACCACTGAAATCGCCGAGGATCTGCCGAACACAGCACAGTGACTGACTTCAACTGTACAGAATGAAATAATCCAGCAATGTGTGTGTGTGTGTGTGTGTGCGTGGGGATGTGTACGTACTGTATCCCGAAGGAAACCAGGGAGAATCCAACCACCAGCAGATCCAGCAAATTAAAGTAATTTCTGCAGAAAGCTCCTTTGTGAAGGAAAGCGCCAAACGCAGTCATCTGATGAACACAACAAAGAGGAGTGAACTAAACTGCTTTCTAATTGTATTTATTACATTTAGATTTAATAGAAACAGTAATCAATCAAAGTGATTTGGGTTGTACATTCCTGTGCAACTCTATAATGTCACGGTATGTAAGGGAGGCGAAGACTCAAATGCAATAAATGTATTAAAAAAAAATAGAAAATAATAAAATTACAACAAAAACCACCCCGAAGGGAAAAACCAGTATGAGAAATATAAACAGGGAAAAAGTACTTGGATCAGACAGGGATACAAACAGAGAGACGTATCAGCCCAGGACAGCAAACAAAGGGAGCTTAAGTAAGGAACTGAATTACAAATGAATGAGGGAACACGGCTGGAAGCAAATTAATCCATGAACAGATGATGAGAGGGGCGGGGTAACAAGATAAAATAACAAAACAACCCCCATGACGTAAGACAGGAGAGTCGGCACCATCAGAGCCCTGTCACCAAATTACCAAACAATACAGATCGCTGTGACAGGACCCTGACAAATAACCCCAATAAGAAACGAGTAAAGCACACCTTTATAAACTAGAACAGGTATAGTCATGTTATATAGCATGCAGATGGAAATAAGACAGTCTTTACCTTCAACAAGATCTCCACTGTAAATATAGACGTGAATGCATAGTCAAAATAACCAAGAACCTGCACAGAGAACGTAACAACAACACAAATCAGTCAAAGATATTTGATTTCTGCAGCAATCCATGTTGTTTCAAAGCATCTTTAAGTGAGCAGCCATATAAGACTGTGCATCTTGAGAGGAACCAGCCCATCGTCCACCATTACAATGCTGAATATTACTATCTGGTTAATAGTGTCATGAATCTGGTTACCACTCACTACAACTGCACATCACCCATGGACTACATCTCCCATCATGCACTGCACACACACATTCCCGTCCACCATTACAATGCTGAATATTACTATCTGGTTAATAGACGTGTTAAATTCAATGCATGTTAAATTTATCTGCTATTCACTGCGCCTAAAATGTAAAAAAAATATATAAACGTTTGTATTGAACATTAATGGAGCAACAGATTGTGTGTGAAAATAAATCATTCAAGTTTGTTTTGTTTAAAAATCTAATAAATGTATGAGGTGGCAAAGTATTGATACAAATACTTCAGCTAATATAAAGTTTATTTTAAATAATGTATAAGTTAATACTTGTTCAAAACAATCACTTTAGCAAAGTTTGTACTATTTTCTGTTTATTGTGAAAAAAATTATATATATATATAGTCATTAAAATATGTTAATATAAAATATATATTTTAAAATACAGAAACATTTTTTTTTTTAATAAGTAAAGATTCTGAAAGTACGAAAGGAGATCCAAAAACAATGTATTATGTGATATGATTAATATCATGCTTTTAAATATAACATGGTGATTATGTCTAATATAGACACTTAACATAATATATGATATTTACCATCTGAATCTAACCATGTCAACAAATAGAAAAGTCCGCCATCTATTAATTATCATGTTAATTACTGTGCTACAGTGGGGGCGCTTTTTCCCCAAATACTATACTTTTCTTTCGTTATTAAAAAAACTTTGCTTTAATTATCTTAAAACTGAAAATTGTTAAGAGGACATTTGTCTTAAAATATATGCATTAATTTTAACGATTCTCATTTGATATTTAAATCTACAAAATTTAAAAAAAGCATAAATTATTGGATCAAGTAAGCACAGAATCAACTTTGTGCTGCAGTGCAAACGCGAATCAGACAAATATACACGTGCATCTTGAAAAGCCACGTTTTTGTGCCATCTAGTGGTTTACATGAAAATAATATCAAAGGCCTACTGGGCAGCCAACTTTAGAAACTTATTATACTGGGTGCAACATGATTTGCAATTGTGTAAACCTCTCTGGGTCCAAATAGACCAAATATGTTGCTCCCCAGTCACTTTAACATCTTTGCTTTGTTCTTCTATCCCTTCCACTCATAGTATCTTGATTAAGAATCCAATTGTTAAACATTCTCTGAGGATTTGGACTCAGTTCCGCAAAGCTCTACAGCTTAAGGGTCTTTCTTCACCTGCACCCATTGCCAGTAACGTGTCTTTTCCACTTTCTCTTTTTGATGGGGCCTTCAATATTTGGAACTCACAAGGCTTAGTCACGATTGACCAGCTATTCATAGATACAAATTTCGCTTCCTTTGACCAACTTAAAAAACTATTTAGTTTGCCTAATTCACATTTATTCCACTATCTCCAAGCTCGAAGCTTTGCCCGTAAACATTTTTCGGAGTTCCCCGCTGCTCCACCTAATGGTATTTTGGAGGGCATTTTACATCAGTATAGATGTATTGGGGGTGCCATATCAAATGTTTATAATATAATAAATAACAAACAAACCATCTAGTAGATCATTAAAATCTCTCTGGGAGGAAGATTTAAGTATCAAGTTAGAAAATGAAACTTGGAATGCTGTCTTAAAAAGGATACATTCTTCTTCAGTTAGCTCTAGACATAAGCTTATTCAATTTAAGGTAGTGCATCGTATTCATTGGTACAACTTAGCAGGATATTTCCTGAATTGGACCCTACCTGTCCACGTTGCGGTGTGGAACCAGCATCCCTGCTTCATTCTTTTTGGGCCTGTTCTAAGTTATTAAGGTTTTGGGAAATAATTTTTAAGAGTTTCTCAGAAATTTTCACTACAACAATAGACCCCAACCCTTTGACAGCTTTATTTGGGGTTCTTCCGGAAAATGTGAAATTGACAGTTTTAGAGATGGATAATATCGCATTTTGCACACTTTTGGCTAGACGGCTTATACTAATTAACTGAAAGCTGTCATCTCCTCCAACTTATCGTCAGTGGGTTTTGACCTTATATTTGCCCTCAAACTTGAAAAGATTACATTTGGAGTTTCGATTGAAACCCTATCTTTTTATAAAATCTTGGGGCCCATTTTTGGAACATTTTAAGGAGGCAGGTTTTGAATAAAAGGTTTTGTGTGTGATTTTTTCTTTTCTTCTTGCTTATATTTATATATTTATCTGTATGCTTATAGTACTGTAAGTAACGTTTATAGGTATATGGCCATTTACTATCCTTATTTGTGTTATTGTTTTTCCTTTAATTTTTACAAATTGATACTTGTATTGTGCCTTGAGATGTTTGTGTTTTTCTTTAATAATAAAAAAAAAATTATAATAATAATAATATCAAAGGCGCCTTTTTACCCTATCTTGAATAAACAGGTAAACAGTGAATCTGCATTTGAAGCATCTTGTGAATTCCTGTTTGGTAAATTACTCCTAAACTGAAAATGAAGCTGCATAATTAGACTTTGTGTTCCAGTTTTCCTCATATTTGTGTATTTTACGCTATTAAGAAGAACAGATGACACGTGCAGTTTTTTATGGACTGTCTTACAATGTTTCGGGCAGAGAAATTACGGATGGGGTCCTCGGCTGCCAGCGAGACGGAGCTCAGCATGATGAAGATGAGGATGAGGTTGGTGAAGATCTGATGATTGATGAGCCGATGGCATGCCACACGGATCCTGTGTTACAGACAGAGGTGAAAAGGACAATAGTGTGTGAGAATGGACAATATGGCAGTTTTTAAAACGCCTTGTGAAAAAGAAGCGTTCTTATATGTATTAGAGGTGTGTATTTGTAATGTACTTCTAATATTAAAAGCATACTTTTAAAAACTGTACGTGAAGATTATGTAAAAATAATCAAATATAAGACCACTTAAGTGTACTTAAATTAAACTTGCACTTCAAAAACAAAACTTTGTAATAGCTTTTTTTAAATCAGTATCTTTTGTTGCGCTTGTATGTAAAAAATCTGCTAAATATCTGCTTTTTGTAACCACTGAAAAAAGAAAGTGTTCACAAGCATATATATATATATATATATATATATATATATATATAAATAACTCTTATTTGTTAAAAATGGTTCTTGTTCTCTTCTGCATATTTACAGTGCCTTGCAAAAGTATTCATTTTTTCACGTTTTGTTTTGTTGCTCCCTTATGTTAAACTGCTATAAATAACTTTTTTTCCACATCAATCTACAGTACACTCCACACACCGTAATAACAAAGCAAAAACTGAATTGTCACAACTTTGCAAATGTATAAGTGCATTGCATAAGTATTCATACCCTTAACTCAGTACTTGGTTGAAACACCTTCACAGTCTCAAGTGTTTTTGGGTATGATATGACAAGCTTTGCTCGTCAGCATTTGTCAATTATCTGCTATTCTTCTCCTCATCTCATCACCTCTCAAGCTCTGTCAGGTTGGATGGGGCCGACAGACATTTTCAGCTTTCTCCAGAAATGTTTGATTGCGTTCAAGCCCAGACTACATAATTTGTTACATCTATATAGCACTTTTCTATGCACTTTTCCCCAGAAGTGTGGCTTTTATTTTTTGAAGGTTTACCTCAAGGGCTTGGTTTTTGCTCTGATTTGCATTATCAGCTGTTAGACCTTTTATTAAGACGTGTGTGTCTGTCCAAATCATACCCATTCAATTTAAATCTCCACAGTTTAACTTCACTCAAAGTGTAGTAACATCTGCATGCAATACGAATGCTCCTGAGCTAAATTTCAGCTGTCCTGGGTATGAATACTTATGATATGGAATCATTTAAGTTTTTTATTTTCAAATAAATTAGCAAACATGTTAAAAAAATTGTTTTGCTTTGTCGTTAGGAGTAAATTAATGTGAAAAATGTACTTCTGCTGTAGCTTGTGTACTAATCTAACTTCTACTTTAAACTTGCCATTTTGTACTATGCATATGTTATGATAAATTGCATGTGATGTTCCACATTTGTAAGAGACTTTGGATAGAAGTGTCTACTAAATGAAAATATGTAAATGTAAATAAAGTCATACTAATTTGGAATGGGGGTGACCAAATGATGGTCGAGGTCTCATTTCTGAGTGAACTATCCCTTTAAAGATTTGTATGACCTACAGGTTGGTGTTGCTAAGGATGAAGAAGGCGCTGCCCTCTGGGATGGGTGGCGTCTTTTCTCTGAGGCTCAGCTCTGACAGCCTCTGCGTCCGCGGGCCTGATGGTACCTCGGGCTCATCTTCCTCATCCTCCTCTACATACAAACCCAATCACAGCAATCAGCTGACATTACTGGAGCTCATGTGCAGAGCTGAGGGGTAAAAACTATTAGAGGTTCACCTGAGGAGACGATAATTTCCTCTGTCTGGTCCTGATCACCAGATGCCTGCAACCAAAGAACCTCAGTAATAGTGATCACGTAGAGCCATCTGCTCATTATAACATAATAAATGTCCTGATGTTCTAGTCAGATTGTCCTATCAGGGCTTACTGGGCATGCACACATCAATACTGCGTCCTTTACAACAATAATTACTGCATTTGCGTTACTGTAAGGGGTAGGAGTTGGTGTTGGTGTAGGCGTTAAAGGGTAAGTTCACCCAAAAATAAAAATGTTATTAATTATTCACCCTCGTGTCGTTTCGAACCCGTAAGACCTTCGTTCATCTTCAGAACTCAAATTAAGATATTTTTGATGAAATCCGAGAGGTCTCTGACCCCGCATAGACTGCAACCACGATCAACGCACAAAAACATACCAAGGACATCGTTAAAATAATCCATGTGACATCAGGGGTTCAACCGTAATTTTACGAAGCTATGAGAATACTTGCAAAGAAAACAATAATAACAATTTATTTAACAATTCTTCTCTCAGAGTTACCCTCTTGCACCATTTTTGGAGAATATCCCAGAACGTAATCAGCATGCGCATGCTTTTTATTTTGTTTAATTTTTTGATTGTGTATAAATATCTGAAGATGAACCAAAGGTCTTACGGGTTTGAAACGACATGAGAGTGAGAATTAATAACAACATTTTCATTTTTGGCCACTGCAAAAAATGGCTTATCTTACGTAGTATTTTTGTATTAAATCGTGATACTTTTACTAGATAAGCAAAATGACTTAAGATTTTTTGTCTTGTTTCCAGTGGAGGAAACCTAAATTAAGTGCATTTTGCTTAAAACAAGTACAATTATCTGCCAGTGGGGTAAGTAAAATACTCGTTTTCAAATTTTGACTAGAAACAAGACAAAAATACTATGCAAGATAAGCCATTTTTTGCAGTTGGTGAACTAACCCTTTAATAAAACACAATCTAAAAGGTAGAAGAATTAAGTTATTGTTGGCTTCCAACCGTAGCTGTATCCCTTCTTAGCCACAACCCTAAACAACACAATTACTGTATTTGCATTACTGTAAGAGTAGATGTAGACGTTAATAAACAGGTAGAATTTGTCATTGTCGAATTGGTCAACCTAGAGTTTTAAGGAGAGGTAGCAAAATCTGACAGGGTAGCACAAATCAACAGAACATAAACCCTGTCAGGGTGGTATTTTGACCCTCAGCATCTTTTTGTGATCATGTTCAGTATGGCCACTTATCAAAGAAATAAACACATGACTAGTCAAGTATTCCAGAGAGCCATGTCACCCACCTTTACATCTCCATCGTCACCGTCTCTCTTGTGTATGCTCATACTCCTACACAAAACACACTGTATGTTAGCAGATGTTTGTGTTTCGTATCTGAATGAAACGCTTCTCAGGGTATCAGAGAGGAGTGCTCACCTGCTTTTTCTTATCTTGTTCCTCTTCTCTTCCTCTCTCTGGGCCGAGTTCAGACTTTCAGCATCTGCCAGGTTATCCACAGCAATGGCCAAGAAGACGTTCAGCAAGATGTCTGATCAGATGTGTTAAGGAACACATTCAGTTCTCTCCCAATCAATATTTGAAAGCGAAATATACAGTACATACTTATTGTAAGTGCACAAAAGCAGGCAAGAACTCTTGTCATTAGCTGCGTTTCCATCCACCTATTTTTATGCGCATTTTGGAATATTGCATAAAAAAAACGCTGTATGGAAATGGCAAGATGTGCATAATTTCTACAAATGTGCATAAAAATCGTATGCGCACATTTGAGCTGGATATTTGTTTTCATCCGATAAGAAAAAATGCACATAAACTACGATGGATGAACAGTCTTTGGTACAGATCTTCTTAAATCTCACATTTATGCAGGAGTGCACTTTTCCACACAAGATCAGCCCAAAGAGGTCCTCATTTACTGTATATCATGTGGCAGTGGTCGGCAATAGGCCATAACTGGCCCGCCAGCAATAATATCTGGCCCATGCCTGCAGCCAAATAATTTTGAAAGCGGATGTTTCTGAAATAAATCTGTCATGACAGCAACAGTTAATCACAATCAGAGTATGAGAGCGGAGCGGTGTGATTCTGAATGGAGCGAGGAGCGGATATATTAATTAGATTTCACTCGCTCCAAGAGCACTCCACCACCATCACAAGTACAATTCATGCCAAAGACCCATAATATAACAGCATATTTAGCAAGAATTCACATGTTAATATTTAGCTAGCTTGATGGAGAAGAAACACTCAAATCAGAAACAATGTGAAGGCTATAGAGCTCCGGCAGTCACGTGACCCATTCTGTTTACTCCACCATGCTGGCAGGCAAGAACAGCCAGGAGTGAATATGACATGAATTTCAAGTAAAGTAAAGGTATAAGTTTCAAGGCGCACTTTAATTCAAAAGACATAGACCTGTTGTCATGGCAAAAAACTCAAAATCCAGTTGCGAGTGAAAATAAAGTAGTTTATTAAGGCTAATGAAGACTGGCAGTAATCAGGAGCACTAATGTGCAACAAAAGCTGACCCGGAATAGTGTAGACAGCAGCAAGTGAGATAACCGGGCAGGAGCAGAAGACCAGGGCGCCTGACTACTGGAACTCCAATCCCGGCAATAAGGTCCTCTAAAGTCTGCAAGAGACACAGGAACAGCACACCACGCTTGAGACAGGCGAGAACAGGACAAGGTATGAGTAACAACGAACTGACAACAGCTACACCAAACAGAGCGGCAGATATATCCGTATAGAAATATATCCAAATACAGGTGCTGGTCATATAATTAGAATATCATCAAAAAGTTGATTTATTTCACTAATACCATTCAAAAAGTGAAACTTGTATAATGTATACATTCATTCCACACAGACTGATATATTTCAAGTGTTTATTTATTTTAATTTTGATGATTATAACTGACAACTAATGAAAACCCCAAATTCAGTATCTCAGAAAATTAGAATATTACTTAAGACCAATACAAGGAAAGGATTTTTAGAAATCTTGGCCAACTGAAAAATATGAACATGAAAAGTATGAGCATGTTCAGCACTCAATACTTAGTTGGGGCTCCTTTTGCCTGAATTACTGCAGCAATGCGGCGTGGCATGGAGTCGATCAGTCTGTGGCACTGCTCAGGTGTTATGAGAGCCCAGGTTGCTCTGATAGTGGCCTTCAGCTCTTCTGCATTGTTGGGTCTGGCATATCGCATCTTCCTCTTCACAATACCCCATAGATTTTCTATAGGGTTAAGGTCAGGCGAGTTTGCTGGCCAATTAAGAACAGGGATACCATGGTCCTTAAACCAGGTACTGGTAGCTTTGGCACTGTCTGCAGGTGCCAAGTCCTGTTGGAAAATGAAATCTGCATCTCCATAAAGTTGGTCAGCAGCAGGAAGCATGAAGTGCTCTAAAACTTCCTGGTATACGGCTGTGTTGACCTTGGACCTCAGAAAACACAGTGGACCAACACCAGCAGATGACATGGCACCCCAAACCATCACTGACTGTGGAAACTTTACACTGGACCTCAAGCAACGTGGATTCTGTGCCTCTCCTCTCTTCCTCCAGACTCTGGGACCCTGATTTCCAAAGGAAATGC
>CM050420.1:30928644-31121144 GCA_027564155.1 Gymnocypris eckloni scoliostomus | reverse complement strand
AATTCTCTGGCCCTGACGGTACAAGGCCCTGTCCATCGTCCCTTTGATGCAGTGCAGTTGTCCTGTCCCCTTAGCAGAAAAACACCCCCGAAGCATAATGTTTCCACCTCCATGTTTGACGGTGGGGATGGTGTTCTTGGGGTCATAGGCAGCATTCCTCCTCCTCCAAACACGGCGAGCTCAGTTGATGCCAAAGAGCTGGATTTTGGTCTCATCTGACCACAACACTTTCACCCAGTTCTCCTCTGAATCACTGGCAGACTTCAGACGGGCCTGTACATGTGCTTTCTTGAGCAGGGGGACCTTGCAGGCACCTTCTCGCTGTAGTGTGTTACCAATGGTTTTCTTGGTGACTATGGTCCCAGCTGCCTTGAGATTATTGGCAAGATCCTCCCGTGTAGTTCTGGGCTGATTCCTCACCATTCTCATGATCATTGAAACTCCACGAGGTGAGATATTACATGGAGCCCCAGACCGAGGAAGACAGACAGTTATTTTGTGTTTCTTCATTTGTGAATAATCGCACCAACTGTTGTCACCTTCTCACCAAGCTGCTTGGCAATGGTCTTGAAGCCCATTCCAGCCTTGTGTAGGTCTACAATCTTGTCCCTGACATCCTTGGACATCTCTTTGGTCTTGGCCATAGTGGAGAGTTTGGAATCTGATTGATTGATTGTTTCTGTGGTCAGGTGTCTTTTATACAGGTAACAAGCTGAGATTACTCCCTTTAAGAGTATGCTCCTAACCTCAGCTCCTTACCTGTATAATAGACACCTGGGAGCCAGAAATCTTAATGATTGATAGGGGATCAAATACTTATTTGACTCATTATAATGCAAATCAATTTATAACTTTATTTAAATGTGTTTTATTGGAAATTTGTTTTGTCTCTCACTGTTCAAATAAACCTACCATTAAAGTTATAGACTGATCATTTCATGTGTCAGTGAGCAAACGTACAAAATCAGCAGGGGATTAAATAATAATAACATCCCAATTGATCAGTTTTGGCAATCCTGTTATCATTTTGTCAGTCATTAAGATTTGGTAACACTTTATTTTGATTGTCCCTTTAGAGCATTCTGTTGACAATAAGTAACTTTGCACCTACATGTCAACAAACAACAACAAGAGTATAGTAGACAGTCTGATTAATATCTGCTAACTCTTTATTGTGATGGTCTCCCAACAGACCTTCTACTAACTATAAGTAACTTTCAAAGTACATGTCAACTTTAACCCTAACCCTTCCAGTCTACTAATACTCTTCAAACACTCTAACCCAGTGGTTCTCAATTCCAGTCCTCTTCAATTGAGAACTGCTGCTCTAAAGAGAGTTAGTAGACATTTAGGTGCAACATTACTTATAGTCAACAGAATGTGTTAAAGGGACCATCAAAATAAAGTCAAACCCAAGCTTTATTCATTTTTGTGTCAACATTCAAAGGCGCAAGAAGAGTTTCAGTGAGTGGCTGCTGTGAGTTTCTCACCCTGGACCTCTGTGAGCCAGTCGGGCTGGTTATAATGTTCAGATGATATTGTGAGTGTATTGAGGAACACCAGCAAAATCACCAGCCAATAGAAGAGGGTGGATTTCACCACAGCTCGGCACTTCCGGCGACAAAACCTGTTCCAGCAACGCCAGCGGCTGCAGAGATGGGATGTGATTGGACAGCAGTTACACACTGAACGCGTGCATTTGCAGTTCATTTATGTGAACACGTTGTATGCTGTTTAGAGTGTCCATGCATGCAATATGGTCAGAAGACTGTTCACACTTTAATGTAATGAAATTCATTCGTATCAAACAGAACATACACAGCAAGCATCAAGCGCGCAACACCAACATAAAGTAGGTCTGTCACAATAACAACTTTTTGTTGTGCGATATATTGCCCCATAAATAATTGCGATAAGCGATATCATTATCATTTTAAGATGATTTTATGCCACTGAATCATAATATAACAGCGTATTAATGCAGGAAGGCCTATGACTTTCAGATGACAACAAACTTTTCTAAAGAATATTTAGATTATGGGAATTAGCTATCTAAATATTAGATACCTTAAAAAATTTAATAAATAGAAATTAACATTTTCTCACAAAAAGTGCAAAGTGATATGTAAAAAATTAAAATGCACAAAGAACTTGTATGGAGATATTTACATCTACAGATTTGTCCCTGACCTTCTTTTCTCAGTAAATTAAAGGTGCACACTATTTCTGAAAAACACAATCACTATCACAGTCAGATGTCCGTATGCACAATGGCACAGATCCCTTAACACGGCCATATCTGCAGATGAAACTTGTTTTGTAGAAGTAAATTTGAACTAGCACCTCACCACGTTATGTACAGAAGCTGCAAGAGCAGCATGCGTACAAGTGGAGGGCAAAAAACATGGCGACATTAATTTTATGTAAATGTAATTGCAATATATTGCGTCAACAAAAATTATTGAGGTCATGTGCATATATTATGCGATAAGTTGATATATTGATTATTGCGACAGGCCCAACATAAAGAGCTTTAAATTGTTAAAACAACGCACACATGCAGAATGATGAGGTGAAATAACATCAAAAAGACAAAAGAACAGCAAACACATGTGGAACTGAATTCAGCTTCAAACACACTAACCTGAACTTCGACTTTGTCCATTTCTGACTGAAAAAGTAAAAAATACGCCATCACTTTGTGCCACACTGCAAGCTGACAAAAAAACTTCCAGCACGTGACAACAAGTTAACATTTCATTCGTTTCTTTCGAGTTTATCGCAGGCACAAAAGGGTGTGGAGAACTTCCCATATAGCTGTATGTAAGGTATACAAATGGAGTGCTTACCAGATGGGCCCACAGCAGACTTTCTCTTCTTCTCCTGGGTTCTCTGTGTTCACAGACTCTGTCTCACTTGTGGGGATACTTGCTGCAGAGACACAGAAAACACATCTCTGAGTACAAGAGAGCCTAGCCTGCACTACTGTCATGCAAAGAGAGTGCAGAACCTGTCCTAAAATATAATAATTAATTAAAAATGCTATAATGCTAAATTACCCCTGCCTCTCCAGCAATCACACACACAGTACAAAGAACCAACTCTAGGCAATGCAAATAAATACTCCTTCAATCAAACAGAGAGCCCACGATGAGGCGCCTCTCTGGTAGAATGAGCTGCCAATCTTAACCTTATTTGCTGAGACCACTACACCTTTCAAGAACATCACCGGTCAGCAAGCTGGACTGATATCTTTCTGGTCTGATTTGTTTAAAAGTACACTTGTGTTACATATCCTAGCTACATTCCAGTTGTTAAGGCAACAAAGTGAGCCATGATGCTGCCTGGTTTTTGCAGTGCATTGTAGGAATTATTAATTCTGTGTTTTGGAACAATTATGACATTGGGACAGCACTAGAAATCCCTGGCCAGTGCCCTGACTTATGATATACGGAGCTGATCGAGACACATACTGTACAAAGAGAATGACATGAACATGACAGATTAACAAAGAACAGCTGGACACTATTAAAAAGGGAGCAGGAACAGAAGGGACGGGAACAGTGAGCACAGACCAAGCGTGCAATGATAAGGCATAAGGGCATGTTTGAATCCAATATTTGCACAACATCACTAAATGTATTATTGGCATAAATGTATTATTGGCTGCCTATGATATGCAACAGTCCTGCAAATGTGTGTGATTTCACAAAATTCACAAACATTTTCCATCAAAAAGAGTGAATTGTAGAGGATTGAAATGTAATCTGCTAGTCAGGGAATGAAAATTACATTATACAAATTATACAAACAAAGTGCATATCCACACATTCCTCCGTTTATAACTTAGAGATCTCATATAGCCCTATTGGTCTCTGCCTGGCTTCTTTCTCTCTTTTTCTAGTCCTAAATCTAGAGTGTAGCCATTTTACAAAAAAAAAAATTGCCTAAAGGGGAATAATCATTTTGATGACATTTAGTAGATGTGTACTAAGACTGACTCTGAAAAGCCACACCTGGTGTCACAATATGGAAGAGCGATCTAAAAATGTGTTGATGGGGTTCTTTTTGGAATTTGCATGATCTATAGGTTATAAATATTCAAAATGGTTTATTCTCACAAAAACATGTTCTCCAATAAAGTATGATTATGATAAAGCATGCAAAGATACAAAAGGTGATTAACTGGAAATGTATGCAACTATATTATTTAAAAAAATATATAAAATAGGCTGTTGCTAACACATGCCAGTTAAACAGCAAATACTACAGGAATACATTACATTTGAAAATATTTTAAAATATGATTTTTTATTGTAATAATTCTCAACATTACTGTTTTGATGATTTTTTTTAATTAAATAAAATAAAATGCAGTGTGTGCACCTACAGAAAAGGAGGATTTGTCTCTTACGGCTATATTCAATGCATTGTTTTAACTGAATATGTTGATGTGCATATGAATTGTCTGTCACACTCAAACACACAAACAGTGCAAAATGTACCATGAGTCTCAGTGGACTGACTGAACCAGCCCGACTTTCCCGTGTTCTTCCTGTGGGTGAGATCGGCCAGCGTCACCCCTTCAGTTCACATGCATTCAAACAGAGAGCAGCTATGAGTGTCTACTGCACAAAAACACAGCAGCGCCACAATACTACAACACTAGAGATAGACAGAGAGAGAAAAAAGAAGGAAATGAGAGAAACAAGGACACAGAAGGTAGTTTTGCTGTTCTGACTCAATATTAAGCACTAGCAAAGACTAAAAAGACAACTACAATCACACATTCACTACACAGCTACGCATACTTACACTAATGCAAAGTATATAATAAAGAGGTTGGGCTACGAATGATCATTATCCTTCATTTTGGATTGTAAATTTTCCATTTTGGTGTATTTTTATCATCAACATAATGTTGTAACTATTGTGATTTGAACTATTTTTTGTTTTACTAAACCCCGTGTTGTGGTTTCTTGGATTTTCCATTAATTTGGCTCTCACAATGTGAAAGTGTAACCCATTAACAGCAACCCATGAATTATTCAACTGAATTACACAGCAACAACAAACAGTGGTTCACTGCAAAACTCAGACAGCTCCGTCAGGCAAAAGAAGATGCTTACAGAAAGGGGGATAAAATCTTGTATAAACAGGCCAAATACACACTGGAAAATGAGATCAGAGTGGCAAAGAGGAATTATTTTGGCAAGCTAAGGAATAAATTATCTTCCAGTGATTCTGCTTCAGTGTGGAAAGGTATGAAAGGCATCACCGGTTACAAGACACCATCCCTGCACTGTGCATAATCAACATCTGGCAGACGATCTGAATGAGTTCTATTGCAGGTTTGAAAAATGCTTCACGCTTCAAATGCTCCATCATCATCTCCGACTTAATGACTATACAGACCTGTGGCTCCAACGTCTGTGGCCATGAAATAATTTGAAATTGTTCGTTGGAATCGTTTTGGCTTATTTGAAGGACACCACTGAACCCTTACTGGACCCCCTGCAGTTTGCCTGCAAAGCAAACAGGTCTGTGAATGATTGCAGCCAACATGGGACTGCACTTCATCTTGCAGCATCTGAACAGACCAGGGACTTATATGAGGATTCTGTTTGTAGACTTCAGCTCTGCTTTTAACACCATCATCCTTCATCATCATCCACACCCTTCAGAATAAACTGACTTACCTCCGTCTGTCAGTGGATCACCAGCTTTCTGACAGACAGGCAGCAGGTAGTGAGGCTGGGGAAATTATCATCCAGCACCCGTACGATCAGCACTGGAGCTCAATAGGGCTGTGTTCTCTCCCCACTGCTCTTCTCCCTGTTCACGGATGACTGCACATCTAAAGACCCCTCCGTCAAGCTCCTGAAGTTTGCAGATGACACCACACTGATCTGCCTCATTCAGGACGGTGACGAGTCAGCTTACAGGCAGGAGGTTAAGGAGCTGGCTGTCTGGTGCAGTCTTAACAATCTGGAGCTTAACACACTCAAAACTGTGGAGATGATTGTGAACTTCAGGAGAAATCAGACCACAGACTGCTGAGCGAATCATTGGTACAACCCTCCTCGCTCTCCAAGAGCTGTGCTGATCCAGAGTGAGCAAAAGGGCTGCAAAATCACTCTGGACCCCTCACATCCAGCACACTCCCTCTTTGAACTATTACCGTCTGGTCGACGCTACAGAGCTCTGAGCACCAGAACGACCAGACACAGAAACAGTTTCTTCCCTCAGGCAATCCATCTCATGAACACTTGACATTAAACATGGAACACACAACAATATTATACATTATTTATTCATCACACATACTTATTTTTTTATTTCAAATTTGCACATACCAGACCTGTACACACAATTGTCTATATTATATATTGTGTTTTTTTTTACATTGCCTATTTGTATATTATTCTTTATTATCTGTGTCATGTTCTGTTGCTGTCATTCTGTTGCACTGTGGAGCTTCTGACACTAAAACAAATTCCTTGTATGTGAAACATAGCTTGGCCAATTAATCTCATTCTCATTCTCGTAGGTTGTGAGATTCGCCTTCACGTTTGATACCTACGCAATTTATGTTCTTTATTGAGGGAATCTTTCTATAAAAGGCAAATGCAATAGACAGATTTAATTAATCAGTTTTGGCCATGTATTATATCTGAGGTAATATGTAAGTACCATTTTATTTTATTCTATTACAGGTCTGATGCTGCACACGACCTGAAAAGTGAAGCCAAAATATTTAGATCACCATCTGCTGGCTGGCTGCAGTATAGGTCATATACAAATGGGACATGAGCCAAACTTATACAAAAGTTCTGGTCATGCTAATGTATGTTCAATAAGTTTGCTTTTAATTAGTTATTTAATGCTATAAAATGGGATGTGGTGTCATGATAGTGAGATTGTGATTGGGTCTGCTACAGTACTGTACAGATTTGAGCACCAAACAAGTCACTACTGTGCAGCTGGTGAATCACTACCCACAGACTCTGGTTCCAAACAAATCACTACTGTGCAGACTCTTGCAAATGAATCACCACTGCAGATTCTGGCTCAGGCTGGATTCTAGCTCCAAACGAATCACTACTGTGCAGACTCTGGTTCCAAGCGAATCACTACTGTGCAGACTCTGACTCCAAACGAATCACTACTGTGCAGACTCTGACTCCAAACTAATCACTACTGTGCAGACTCTGGCTCCAAACGAATCCCTACTGTGCAGACTCTGGCTCCAAACGAATCACTACTGTGCAGACTCTGGCTCCAAACAAATCACTACTGCGCAGACTCTGACTCCAAACGAATCACTACTGTGCAGAACGAATCACTAATGCACTGACTCCAAACGAATCACTGTGCAGACTCTGACTCCAAACGCAATCACTACTGTGCAGACTCTGACTCCAGGCAATCACCAATGCGCAGACTCGGCTCCAAACGAATCCCTACTGTGCAGACTCTGGCTCCAAACGAATCACTACTGTGCAGACTCTGACTCCAAACGAATCCCTACTGTGCAGACTCTGACTCCAAACGAATCACTAATGCAGACTCAGGCTCCAAACGAATCCCTACTGTGCAGACTCTGACTCCAAATGAATCACTACTGTGCAGACTCTGACTCCAAACGAATCACTAATGCGCAGACTCCGGCTCCAAACGAATCACTACTACACAGACTCTGGCTCCAAAGGAATCACTAATGAGTAAACTCAAGCTCCAAATGACATTATATTTGTTAGATGACAGCAGCCATATTGAAATATTTTGTCTTCATTTTTCTATAGAGGAAGGAAGAGGAGACATGTCGTGTGTATATCTTTTTGTTACAGTCTATGATCGGATCACACTGGAGAAAAACTGGAATTTAAATTATATCCATCTAAAGAATATCAAGAAACAAAGCTAATAGCAGGTGAAAACCACAGACTGATAAAACGATCAGCAACAGTGTCTAATTGGCCAGTTAACAGCAGTGATAACAGCAGTTCTTCTGTCAGTTCCTTTTCAGTGAAAGGTACACAATTTCTGTTTTCAAATATTTTTAGTCTATTACAGTTTTAATTGGAGTAAACAGTGTAAAATATGTGTAAAATGAAATTGAAATATAAAATTACAAACTTCAGAACACTAGACTGTTCAAGCCACATTTATCAAAAATAGTTTTAAATGCTTTTTATGATATCTTTCAGCTTTGTCAAAGCAAAAGCCCTTGTCAACACTAATATTTTTTTGTTTTAAAATGCATCTTTTCTCTCCGTTTGGCCTTCTGTCCACACAGAGACAGCATTTTTGTCAAGGCCATTTTTGAAAACACTCTCCAAAGTGGATACATTTGAAAATTAGTTTTGTTGTGTGGACTGTGGAAACAGAGAATTTTGAAAACGATGACGCATGTTTAGTCATGTGACGCATATTGTAACTAATAGATATCTCTATTTTAATTTTTACTGGTACTGTGCATGTTATGTGCTATTCACTTTCACATGGTTGCTAAATATATTTACTTTGAACACTTCATATTACAGCCTTAAAAATATGACCGAAAATTTACTCACATTTGCCATCCTGCGGCAAAACATGAGGGCAGTTGCATTTTAGATCAAACATGAGTGAGTGCGACATGGACGCGTCAGTGAATTATGAGATTTTTTTCCGTAAATAAATGGTCTTGCCGGGGGAATTGCATGACAACTTATGTCTGTTCTGTCTGAATCACCCCGGTGAGCTTTTATGAGCTTATACTCATGCGCAGTAAGGCGAATTAAACGTTTTCCGTCATTTCAGCTTGGATGAGAAACTTTTGGAAAAAAGCTGAAAACGCTAATGTGGATGGAGAGCATTTAAAACAAAAACTCACTCCAGATTAATGTAGACTTATGTGTGCAAATGGCAGCAAGCGTTTCAACAGACCTTCAGTCCGATTAAAGAGGAGAAACAAATGAGTCTTGCATTTTTACATACGGCTGCGTTTGGCTTCTTGATCTCCCTCCTCATCATTATCAGGGTCGATGTCCTCAGCTTGTGTGATCCAATCCAGATATCCCTTCAGATCCTCCTCAAGCTGCTGCTTCTCGCGCAGTTTCTGGAAATCTCCACGAGCCTTGGCCTTCTCGCGCTCCTTAGAGAACTCTCTGTGGTGCACACATGCAGACAAATTTACACAAGCAACAACGTACTGTACGGAAGAGATCGTGTACCCAGATATAGACCATGGAAATGTTGTTTTGGTTATGGCACTTTGAAGGGTGCATCTAGGAAATTACATAAATTGAACATTAACAGCATTTGTGACCCTGGAGCACAAAAGCAGTCTTGAGTCGCTGGGGTATATTTGTAGCAATAGCCAAAAATATATTGTGTGGGTCAAAATTATAGATTTTTCTTTTATGCCAAAAATCATTAGTATATTAAGTAAAGATCATGTTTCATGAAGATATTTAGTAAATTTCTTACCTTAAATATATAAAACGTAATTTTTGCTTAGTAATATGCATTGCTAAGAACTTTATTTGAACAACTTTAAAGGCGATTTTTGCATCCTCAGATTCCAGATTTTCAAATATTGTCCAATCATAACAAACCATACATCAATGGGAAGATTATATATTCAGCTTTCAGATGCTGTATAAATCTCAATACCTAAAAATGTACAATTAAGACTGGTTTTGTGGTCCAGGGTCACATTTGGATAAAATAACTCACCCACTGAGAACGCCCAATACTAGATTGAGGACAAAGAAGGAGCCGAAAATGACCAGACTGACAAAATAGACCCAAGGCAACTCGGAGCCCATAGCATCATTCATCTGAAACACAAGGACACACAGCAACTCTCAGATTAACTCATGCTACCAAGTCTACCCTTACGAACAGAAATATGGCAACAAAAACAGGCCAATTCTGACTATACTCTCAGCTGCTAACCTTTTATGGCATTTTAGCAAATATAATAAATAAATACATTTAAAACTAAAATCTACTTGTCACGTCAAGATTTAAAATAAGAGAACACAGAATAAGATAAGAGAACCAATGAAGTTCCATATCAATGCCCCATGCTATATTATTATTTTAACCTTTATTTAAACAGGCAAGTCAATTAAGAACAGGTTCTTATTTTCACTAACAGCCAATGTGTGAAATGTCAGAAATAATATCTCCTGATAAACATACAAACATACATTGCAATACATAAAGCACATAAAAAGGAATACGATCTCAGTTCAAACATTTACTGTCAGGGTTCTGTCACTTCGGTGTAGTTTATTCGTGGTTTTGTGACAGAGCCTTGACTCTCCCTTCTTGTCCTGTTTTTTTATGTGTCTCTCGTCTGCGTGCCTTGTTTCATGTTGGAGCGTGGTGTTCGGTTCCCGGCACTCATGTCTTGAGTTTCGGTTTCGTGTCGGGGTTCAGACACTCACGCTCCACGTTCTGTCTCTTTGTGTGAGTGTGCGGTCTCGAGTTTGCTCAGCTGTGCGCTCTCTCGTCTGCGTGCCTTGTTTCATGTTGGAGCGTGGTGTTCGGTTCCCGGCACTCATGTCTTGAGTTTCGATTACGTGTCGGGGTTCGGACACTCGCACTCCATGTTGTGGGAGTGTGCGGTCTCGAGTTCGCTCAGCCGCACGCTCTTCTGTCCACGTGTGTTTTGTGGTGTTGCACACAGTTCGTGTTTTTATCGGCTGCTGCATTCATGTTATATATTGTGCTGTGTGCCACGCAGCTTGTGTATTTCATTGGCTGTGTGCTTTCATGTTGTCATGTCTTGTGTGAACACATGGCTTATGAGTTTTCTCATTAGCTGTGTGTTCGTGTCCTGTTCTGCACATGGCTGGTGATTTATTTTGCTGGCCATGTGCTTGTGTTTTTTTGTCTTGTGTGAGCACATGGCTTGTCTTGTTTTGTTCTATGTGCCATGTGCTCTCATATCAATTGTCTTGACCCCACCCATCTTGTTACCTGATTATTGATTTATTTGCCCCACCTGTTCCTCGTTACCCTCCTCAATTGCTCCCTATATAATCTCCTTGTGTTTGCAGTCCCGGGTTGGCTTGTTGTCGTATGCTGTGTATACCTTGTGTCCTGTCCTGCCTTGCCAGTCTGTTTTTCATAGTGTTTTGTTTATATTATTATTAATAAAAATCATTTTTCTCTCCTGCATTTGAATCATTGCCCTCATCCCTTCCCCGTACCTGACATTTACAGGTTGAGGTCAGAGCACTCACTAGTCGTTTTTTTTAAAGCACATACTGGAATATTTGTCTCTAGTTTCAATAACTTTTACAGCACATCCCAATCATTTGGGCCAGCAAACTCAAAAGCAGAATGACCCTAAATACTTTTCTTTCTAGGGATAGTCAAGGAAATATAATTAGATGTTCTAATTATTTGCATACTAGTTGCATATGTATTAATGAGGTTTCCGCAACTTTTGAAGATATTCAGGTAATAATCCTAGCAGAACTTTGTAAATAAAGATATACCAGTGAATTTCCCATCTTGTATGCAACAATATCCAATTCAAAAGAGAGTATAATTCACAATTATGCATTCTGTAAGGTGTATTAGTAATTAATGTAATTTCTGCATGATACAACACATCGAATTGCTCCAGAACACCTTTCCGTGCATTTCTATATACCACATCACCATAATCAAGCAAGGGTAAAACTGTGGTTTCAACCGGATATTTATTGGCTGAAGAGGTAAACAGAGATATATTTTGATAAGTCTAGATCTAACTTTCTTCTGAAGATTAGTTATGTGATTAGTAAAATCAGAGCTATTTAGTCAGATACCAAGATATTTGTATGAAGATACTACTTCAATTTTTGCCCCATCCAAAGATATAATGTGTTTATTTCCTTGCTGGGTTTTTCCCAAACCACATTACTTTAGTTTTATACTGCTTTGTATGAACAAACACAGCTTGGGGAAACATACAGAGTTATTTGTTCACTGTGTGTTATCTCAGTTCACAACCACCATGTTTTTTTTTTTTTCATTACTAAGTAATGATAGTTAAGATATTAATTATTTGGTGAAATACATGGTTTTGACTCTTACAAGGTATGTGTGAATTGAACAATTAAAAGACTTAGATTAGGGAACTCATATTCAATATTAACTAAGAGTATTCCCTCAATACATGTATAATATGCTGATTATTGATAATAAGTAAGGCAATTGTTGTAGTAGGATTAAGGGATCTATTCCTGCATTAATATGCGCTTTATAAGTACTAATTGTTACGAGACGGGAGGCATGAGGATCCATTTGCAGGGCTTTATTAGGAGGCATGGTCGGAAACAAGCATGGGACACACATTGGCAAACAGGTATATAAATGGCAAGACAGAGAGTAATCCTAGGGCAAGCGTAGGTCTGCGATTCCAATATCCAACAGGGCAAGGCAGAGAGATAATCCAGGTACGAGCAGGTATCAAAACACTAGAACACAGGCAAGGCAAGACTATAACTGAGTGGGTCTGTAGAGTCGCTATCGCTAGGATATTCATGCTGCCATGACAGAGAGGAAGTCCAAGGCTTATATAGAGTGTGATCAGTGCAATCAGCTGTGTGATTAGTGATCAGTGCAATCAGCTGTGTGATTAGTGCGATCAGCTGTGTGACGTCAGTGCGATGGGTTATGGGAAATGTAGTCTTAGGTGATATGCAACCGTTAGTGTGTTGCAAGAGTCCATGTGGTGAGCGAGTGACCTCTGGTGGTAAGTAACAGGGAGTGCATGGACAGGATTCGTGACACTAATAAACAGCCAATATACTAGTAATGCTCATGCTAATAAGCACCTAGTTAATAGTGAATATTGTTCCCTAATCTAAAGGGTTATTTTAATACATAATATTAAGCTGAAACATAGTAAGTAATGCTGACATGTAGAACATGTTTTGTAAAGTGCTCTTGTAAATAGACTGTTAAAGTTTATTCATTAAGATTATGTGTAATTTGAAGCCTCATGTGTCGACAGCAGTGGTGGAAAGTATTTGTACTTTGTTACTGTGATGAAGAACATTTTTCAAGAATCTAATCAGAGTATTAATATTTTGGTTTTTGATATTTTTATTTATTTGCTTCACTACATTACAAAGCCTAATATCATACTTTTCACTCCACTACATTTTGTAAAAACATATCGTTCCTCTTTATTTGAAACCAAAGAATCTGACGCTCGCTCAAGACGAGATAGTAATGCTTGATTCATCATCCTTTAAATCGCTTTACAAATCACTATGAATGATTCATTGGCGAAATTAAACTGATCCTGTCACGGCGGGTCGGGCAATGAAGAGGAGATGAATCTAAACAAGCTTTTTATTTCGAAAACGAAGATGACAGCACATTATCGTTTGGCCTCAACGGAGGCGGTCATTCTTCACTCCCGTCCTCCCCTTTTTCCCCTGCTTGCTTTTTGTTGTCGTCTCATCCTATTGAGAGACTCTCTGCACTGCTCTTCAAACTGAGAAATTATGGATTTGATGTAAAACTGTGGTTTCAACCATTGGATATTTATTGGCTGAAGAGGTAAACAGAGATATATTTTGATAAGTCTAGATCTAACTTTCTTCTGAAGATTAGTTATGCTGATTAGTAAAATCAGAGCTATTTAGTCAGATAACAAGATATTAACCTATGAATACTACTTCAATTTTGCCCCATCCAAAGAAATAATGTGTTTAGTTTCTTGCTGGAGCTTTAAACCAACACGCATTTTTTCTACTTTATCTGCACCAGCACTGCAAGGTCGTTGTTGGAAATTTATCCCTGGAAAGAACACTGCAGCGGGACGCTCTTGTTCCCTCCCCTATCACAGACATTACTCCCCTCCCCCGATCAAACTGCCTCTGAACGCTTTGTACCGCCACGCTGTTGAGCAGGTCTGTGACCGGCGCCGCAAATGGCTCCTGACCGGATGGCTGCTTGCCAGTGCTGGATATGTTTCCCCCTGTTGCAAGTTGTGTCTATGGTATATGTGCTTTTGTGCTGAGGTGTTTTTTTCTGTTCTCACACTGTACTCCCAATGGAGCATAGTCTGGGGGTTAATTTTTTTCTCCTCCCTCTCCTCATGTAAATGCTGTACTTTTCTTCCATTCCCTGTCTTCCTGTTCTGTCTACCCCGTTGTCATATGTACAGTGGGGTAAAAAAGTAATTAGTCAGCCACCAATTGTGCAAGTTCTCCCACTTAAAAAGATGAGAGAGGCCTGCAATTTTCATCATAGGTATACCTCAACTATGAGAGACAAAATAAGAAAAAAAATCCAGAAAATCACATTGTAGGATTTTTAAAGAATTGATTTGCAAATTATGGTGGAAAATAAGTATTTGGTCAATAACAAAATTTCATCTCAATACTTTGTTATATACCCTTTGTTGGCAATGACAGAGGTCAAACGTTTTCTGTAAGTCTTCACAAGGTTTTCACACACTGTTGCTGGTATTTTGGCCCATTCCTCCATGCAGATCTCCTCTAGAGCAGTGATGTTTTGGGGCTGTCGCTGGGCAACACGGACTTTCAACTCCCTCCAAAGATTTTCTATGGGATTGAGATCTGGAGACTGGCTAGGCCACTCCAGGACCTTGAAATGCTTCACGAAGCCACTCCTTCGGTTGCGGGCGGTGTGTTTGGGATCATTGTCATGCTGAAAGACCCAGCCACGTTTCATCTTCAATGCCCTTGCTGATGGAAGGAGGTTTTCACTTAAAATCTCATGATACATGGCCCCATTCATTCTTTCCTTTACACAGATCAGTCGTCTGGTCCCTTTGCAGAAAACAGCCCCAAAGCATGATGTTTCACCCCCATGCTTCTACAGTAGGAATGGTGTTCTTGGATGCAACTCAGCATTCTTTCTCCTCCAAACACGACAAGTTGAGTTTTTAGCAAAAGGTTCTATTTTGGTTTCATCTGACCATATGACATTCTCCCAATCCTCTTCTGGATCATCCAAATGCTCTCTAGCAAACTTCAGACGGCCTGGACATGTACTGGCTTAAGCAGGGCACACGCCTGGCACTGCAGGATTTGAGTCAGTGTGTTACTGATGGTAGCCTTTGTTACTTTGGTCCCAGCTCTCTGCAGGTCATTCACTAGGTCCCCTGTGGTTCTGGGATTTTGCTCACAGTTCTTGTGATCATTTTGACCCCACGGGTGAGATCTTGCGTGGAGCCTCAGATCGAGGAGATTATCAGTGGTCTTGTATGTCTTCCATTTTCTAATAATTGCTCCCACAGTTGATTTCTTCACACCAAGCTGCTTACCTATTGCAGATTCAGTCTTCCCAGCCTGGTGCAGGTCTACAATTTTGTTTCTGGTGTCCTTTGACAGCTCTTTGGTCTTGGTCATAGTGGAGTTTGGAGTGTGACTGTTTGAGGTTGTGGACAGGTGTCTTTTATACTGATAACGAGTTCAAACAGATGCCATTAATTCTTAAAGAAGAAGTTACAGATCTGTGAGAGCCAGCAATCTTGCTTGTTTGTAGGTGACCAAATACTTATTTTCCACCATAATTAGCAAATAAATTCTTTAAAAATCCTACCATGTGATTTTCTGGATTTTGTTTTCTTATTTTGTCTCTCATAGTTGAGGTATACCTATTATGAAAATTACAGGCCTCTCTCATCTTTTTAAGTGGGAGAACTTGCACAATTGGTGGCTGACTAAATACTTTTTTGCCCCACTGTATGTTGTGTATGTATGGACAGGTTGATGGCTAATTTCGCTGGTACTTGTGACTAGTGACAATAAAGGGCTACTACTACTACTATAACAGTAAACTAACACAACTAACATTGAAACAACTGAGGGTAATATATACACAGGATAAAGAGGGGTAAAATAAGACACAGGTGGGATTACTTAATTAACTGATTGGTAACTAAAGAAACAAACTGGACATAGGAACAAAAGAGACCGGAGCTAAACACAGGGACAAAGGAGAACAAACTAAATATCCAAAAACAGAAACTTAAGGGAATCCAATCACAGCTGTTCTCGAGTCAACAACTGACTGATTCAATGATCCAGTTAGAGAAAGCCTGGAGTTTACGATTTACTGATATGTTCACTCAATATGTGCCAAGAAGCAGGAGAGTCTCTAAACTACGATGTGCATGACACCGATGGCACTAAAAGTATGTTACTAAAGTTCAATTTCAATATTGACAATATTATGTTTGTGAACTAAATTTATGGTAGCGTTGAAGCTTTTAAAGCTGTTCTAAAAGAAATAATTGTATGACACTTTATCACAGTCTCTACAGGGTAGGCATCTGTGGGTAAAACCTATGAATAATGTAAAGTTAAAATAATGCAGTTTAATTACCATAGATCTTCCCTGCTGCAAATGCTATTTCAAATGATAAAAAGCTCCAGTTGCTAATCTCCAGTTACTAACGTAACCTTGGCTCCCTGAGATAAGGAAATGAGCATTGCATTGAAAGCTTATATGGTAAACTCATGTTTACTCTGATACTGAAGCCTTGTTTGTCCATATTCGTGTTGCTGCACAAACAAATGGTGCTTTAGCCCACCAAAAGGGGTAGAGCCGACTGCTATATTTATCTCTAAATTCATCAGACTCTTTTGACTGATAACAACAATCATTGACCACGTTTACATGCGCATGAATAATGTGATTATTTCCAATAATCCGAGTAAGGACTTAATCGCATTATGATGTTTACATGTCAAGAGAAAAGCTCTTCCATGTCACAGTCATCTGCTGGAGTGCCCTTAACAGCCATCAGAGGGCACTCTTTTGGATGACTGTGACATTTACTCCCATTTACAGGCAATTTCCATATTCGGTAACACTTTAGAATACTGTTTCTTACTTACTGCATAGCTAATAAGGAATTATTGAAGAACTAACAGGTAATTTATTCATTAACACTTAAAGTGACTATTTGCATATAACTGTACAGTAGTAGTTATTTCATAGTTATTTTTCTTGAAACTTAACTAGTAGATACTTAATAGTAGTTATTCAGGAGTTATGACAGAATTCATTAGTTACTGATTAGCTATCTGTTACTTAACACAATCATAACATTGTATTACATACTGATTAGTTAACACATCTCCCTTAGTACTTAACAGTAGTGAGTTAAGTGTTCATTAATAATTACCTGTTAGTTCTTCAATAATTCCTTATTAGTTAAGCAGTAAGTAAGAAATAATATTCTAAAGTGTTACCCCATATTCTTATTATTCACTAAGAATTGTGGTTATTTATTTACTGCCATTATTCACATACCCCACTGCACAGCACAAATAATGGACTCAGAAAGAGCAGGTGTGTTACTGGCCGCTGTTTTAATTTATTTACGTCTAATGCATAATGATTTTGTATGGCTGTATTCCACGCTTTTTCAGCACCATAGAAATGTTGATGGAATACATTACAGCTGTGCATCACATCCTGTAAGGATGTCAAGCCTTACGCGCATTTTTGGTCAGAACGGCAATGCTTAAAGGAGGTGGCTTATCATGGCGGTATATTTAGATGTCTCTGCGTACTATGTTAATATGATTATGCTTACTGCGATTATGAGCTTAATCACATTATTTAGATCGATTACATGATGTAAAGCTTAATTGCAATATTGTCAAAACTCATTATAATTGCATTAAGAGGGTGCATGTAAACTGACTCAATGACTCGTGAGCAGCACTGCAGCTTACGCAACACTGCTTCCCTTATCTCTGGGAAACCGAGGTTACATTAGTAACCAGAGCATTCTCTATCGAACAGGCTCTCCCGATGTGTTGAACGCTTATGGGAATGCATCCAATTGTGCCATGCTATAAGCAAGTGCAGAACAAAGCCAAAAATGAGGGCTCTTAAAAGACATGAGACAATCATGAGACCCAAGCCACTAGGCTGGGGTCAACACACAAGACCTTTTCCAATAGGGGATTAGGTAATTTAAAGGGACAAAATCCGTACCAGAAGGGCAGGGATGTCCAAGTTATAAAATCTGGTGAAGCTAGATGGCAAAGACCCACAGGCTGCCGCACAGACTTCACCAATTGAAACTCTGCTGGGCCAAGCCCAGGAGGAGGCCATTCCTATGGAGGAGTGGGTCCTTGCTCCAATAGGACACTGTAAGCCCACTGAGGCATAAGCCAGGGCAATAGCATCAACTGTCCAGTGAGATCTATCCTGCTTCGTGATTAGCAGCCTTTTAGAGCTCTCTCTAAAGCATACAACGAGCTGCTCCGAGTGCATAAAGTGGCCAGAGCTCTCAACATTCACTCTAACATTCACTCTAAGATTCCCAGGGAACACACATACTGATAAAAAATAAAAATGTTGGTTAAAAGAGTCTGCTAAATGCATAAATGTAAAATGTAAATGTGACAGTAAACATGTTTCAGATTCAGCTATAAAAAACAGTCTCCTGGGCATATTTGCTCAAGGATGTGCTTCAAAGTTAACATCCTGAACAGGTGCTACTGTATGTTAGGGCCTGATTCAGGCATTCAAGATCGAAGAGGGGCCTGAGCCACCACCTTTCTTGGGAAAGAGTATGTAATGGCTGTAAAAACCTGACTCGCTGTTCACTGGGGGAACCATCTCTACAGCTCCCTCTGCAAACAGGCTTTGCACTTTGGCCTGAAGAGCAAGCAAATTGTCAAAATGCTTCATCACTCGGTCTCCTCTTCACCAGTAAGCTGGTGTGTGTTCTGGCGCACTATGGCTGCCATTGCATCATCCAGAGGGGGAGCTTGCCATATCCCTTTTCTTCAGCACCGTCAAAGGAGGTGAGGGCGGCAAAATTAGAATAGAGGATGTTTATTGTGAACTTCTGGAAAAAAAACTGCGCCAGTTCCTGGCATTGCGTTCGATAGGGAACACTTAAATTGTTACTACATTAAAGTAAGTTTTGGTGATTAATTTCAAATAAATGCTTATTTTCATATCAATGCATTTAATCTACTACTCTTCCTTATTGTATGATTAAGTATATAAAAATGCAGAATAAATAAACATGGTATATTGTCAGTGCTTTTAATACTTAAGTACATTAAAAAATCAAGTACTTCTGTAAAAAAAGTCAAATGGAAAAGGATTACTTTCAATTGAGTAATAATGTATTATTGTATCTGTACTGTATCCACCTCTAATAAGAATAGGCTGACATGCATTCCTGTGTTCTTAATTTTGCCCGTCTTATGACGTTGTCCCTTCAGTCTTAGAGGGTCAATCTCATTAGCATCTATTGAGCTCTCTGTGTGTCATGGAAAAGCGCTTAGAGTGGAAGTACGCTCCCAGCAGGAAAGAGGACAGAGTATGCCAGCGACAGTGAACATTTAAGTGACAGGAAGACATGCGAGTCTCACCCAGTACAGCACGTCAGTCCAGCCCTCCATGGTGATACACTGGAACACAGTCAACATGGCAAACAGGAAGTTGTCAAAGTTTGTGATGCCATTGTTGGGCCCATGCCAACCATCCCTACATATAGTGCCATTGAGAGCGCAGTGACGCCCATGACCAGAGAGAGAACAGGGTGCTGGGTCCTCCTCTGCTAATGTACCTGTGTGGAGAGTGAGAAATATATGGCTCATTCTCAGGAAATGGTGCTATTTAGATTTATGTACTGTGTGTAAAAGCACCCTGGTCAGAATTTCTTTAAGACCCATTATTTGATGTGTGTGTGTGTGTGTGTGTACGAGTGTGTGTGTACGAGTGTGTGTATGTGTGTGTGTGTGTGCGTGCACAAGTGTGTCTGTCTGTCTGTGTGTGTGTGTGTGTGTGTGTGTGTGTGTGTGTGTGTGTGCACGAGTGTGTGTGTGTGTGTGTGTGTGTGTGTGTGTGTGTGTGTGTGTGTGTGTGTGTGTGTGTGTGTGTGTCTGTGTGTGTGTCTGTGTGTGTGTGTGTGTGTGTGTGTGCATGTTTATGTGGTTTATGAGGACACAAATTTGTATAATGACATGGGTATAACATAGGTATTACGAGAAGGTGATTTATGAGGACATTTTCAGTGTCCCCATAATTTAAAATGCTTATAAATCATACAGAGTGAGTTTTTTGGGGAAAGTAGAAATGCACCGCCTCCTGTGAGGGCTAAGTTTAGTGTAGGGTAGGTGTAGGCAACAGCACATACAGCTTTGTACAGTATAAAACCATTACGCCTATGGAAAGTCCCGTAAACCATAAAAACAACGTGTGTGTGTGTGTGTGTGTGTGTGTGTGTGTGTGTGTGTGTGTGTGTGTGTGTGTGTGTGTGTGTGTGTGTGTGTGTGTGTGTGTGTGTGTGTGTGTGTGTGTGTGTGTGTGTGTGTGTGTGTGTGTGTGTGTGTGTGTGTGTGTGTGTATGCAAAATACATTTTCAAAACAGAACATTTATGGTTTATAAATTAATCTAGAGCAGTGGTTTTCAACCCTGTCCTGGAGGACGCCCTGCCCTGCACATTTTGTATGTCTCCCTAATTAGACACACCCAATTTAGTTCTTGCAGTCTCTGCTAATGAGCTGATGAGTGGAATCAAGTGTGTTAGATGAGGGAGACACACTAAAAGTGCAGGGCAGTGGGTCCTCCAGGACAGGTTTGAAAACCCCTGGTCTAGAGAATGTGAGAACACACTGACGTGTGCCGTTCAGATAGCAGGCTGCATGCATCTTCCCGATGAACAGCTCCAGCCCGATGATGGCATAGATGATGATGACGAAGAGTACAAGCAGAGCAATGTGCAGCAGAGGAACCATGGCTTTAATGATGGAGTTCAGCACTACCTGTAAGCCTACACACACACACACACACACACATTATCAGCATGTTATCAGGCTGTTCTGGTTTTGAATTCTGGGTAAAGATGGTGACGCACTTGGCACTCCTGAGACCAGGCGGAGGGGGCGCAGAACTCGAAACGCTCGTAAAGCCTTGACATCGAACCCGCCCGGCTTGCCACCTGACTGCCCGCTGACATCTCGATCTTTGGTTACCAGCTCCAGCACGACACTGAAGAGACTAAACACACACACAAACACACTCATCAGTATTAACGATAATAACAGAATGTGAGCTCAGGCTATTATTATCATCAGATCATTAAGTTATAAAGAACATTATAAGTTAAATGTAACAACAGCAGAAAATGTAAAAACAATCTATCTGCTACCACTGGATACCATCCAATGCACATCCATGACATTGCGTACCCAGCTTATATATAATCTGTTGCACCTTCACATACTATTGTGTGTATATATGTGTACATAATGTAGAATGTGTACATATGATGTGTATTGATAACTGTATGTCTAATAGTACACTGTGTGTACTGAGTATATGTATGTGTATTCTGCACATTATCTTCTGTATAAGTCTGTAAGTATGTACTGTCTATATGCAAATTGTTTCTGGAGCACGCTCATGTGCTGTGGTGATGTGACAATAAAAGTGATTTGATTTGATTTGAGAAGACGAGAAAATAGTGTAAAGAAAACATGCATCATATGAAAATTAAACACATAAAATAGAATCAGAGCAAATTGGCATCAGAGCCTTAACTAACATTAATCAAAAGCCTGAGAAAACAAATCAGATTAGAGGACAGCCTTAAAACTAGATAGTGAAGGAGCAAGTCTCAGATTTCTCAGGCAATCTATTCCAAAGTTTAGGGGCTGCAGCTGAAAAGCCCGACCACCCTTGGTTTTACAGCGACAACGCGGGACAGTTAGGAGAAGCTGATTATTAGACCTAAGTGCTCTTTGAGGAGAGTAAGGAATCAGAAGGTCACTGATGTATTTAGGTGCAAGGCCAGATAAAGCCTTGTACACCAAGACACATCTATTTTAAAATCAATTCTAAACTTTACAGGATTGTGGGTAATGGAGAGAACAAATTACATAAGATGAATGAAGGTCAGTGTCATAATGATTGAATCAATTAGTATCCACCATATTATGCTATCTCTTTCCTTTGTGCACACATAAAGATGTTTTGCTTTTGGATGATCATTCAACGTTTCTAATGGTTGTTGTTCATGCAGTCTACAGCAGAGACTGATGAAACGCTTGTGTTTTTTATTTTGTTGATTACTGGCTGGTTTTGGGAAAGAAACTCATTCACTAGCCTCTCTGGATATCTAGTATCTGAATTTAATTTATTATCACAGCACCTTTTTACCATAATGTTGGGATGTTGTGAACGGACAGACAAAATGGCAGATAACAACAATGCCTGTCAGCGCAACAGTTTAAATTGTTATTTGAGCTGTCAGTCATTAATTTGTTTGCAGATCTGTTGTGGTGTGCTGCATGTTTGTTTTTATACTTAACTTACTTAACTCTCCCTTAGTGATGTATAAATAATTAACATGCAAAGCTAAAAATGGTGATAACCAAAAATTTTGAATCTGACAAACAGCAATGTAGGGTATCGGAGACTGAATCAGACAAAATTTAAGATGCGATCAGAACATCGAAACACGAGGAGCCGAAATTCCAGAGAGGTCCCAAGGCAAAAGGACATCATAAATTGGATCCCTAGCTCCAGCCCGTCTGAAGAAAGCCTAACTAGCAAGCCCCTTTTACAGAACAGCTCACAGCATTAAAACAAAAGGAACACGTATTGATAATTCCAACTCAGGAAGACGAGTGTCAAATTTGAGGCAAGTAAGTAAGATTGATGGTCAAAGACACAGCACATCATGACCGTCACATGAGGAAATCATTAGTAGAGACTTTGTTGGGTGGTTTCCACCAGACTGAAATTTATTCTGAAATCTATTCTTTCCACAATGCACAACGGGTACCACCAACATATACATAAATCAAATTATTTTAGCTGGATGAACTTATTTCTAAGGCTTACTCAGCTTCACATACTGATCAACATGAATACAAAAACTTGACTGTGGTGTTTCTCTGGGTGCACTTGCATACAACATATGTATGATATTTACAACCATATAGTAATAAGCTCGTACCACTTACTTGATAGTACCTCAATTTGAAAATAGTGAAATACAAATCAGACTGCTGTTTCAGTTTTTGAGATGCTATATAGTTGTGTTCTTAATTGTGTACAGATAAATATAGAGATACAGACAGATTGTTATCTTATTAAAGATAGATGAAAAGTAATGTTTAGGAAGTTTAAGAAAGTTAGCATGACTAAAGTGGCGCTGTAAAGCTAGTGATGATGAAGGTGCTGAAAGTGGTACAGCATTACAAATACTATTTACAGAAATAACAAATGAATATAGGGCATAATATCAAGTCAGGTGGGTTTTTATTTTGTACATATGTGACCCTGGACCACAAAACCAGTCATAAGGGTACATTTTTCGAAATTGAGATCTATACATCATGAATAAATAATATTTCCATTGATGTATGGTTTGTTATGATCGTACAATATTTGGCTGAGGTACAACTATTTGAAAATCTGGAATCTGAGGTTGCAAACAAATCTAAACATTGATTAAAAAAATCGCCTTTAAAGTTGTCCAAATGAAGTCCTTAGTAATGCATGTTACTAATCAAAAAATGTATACATTTTACTTTAATTTTTAACGTTTTTATATATTTACAGTAGAAATTTACAACATATCATCATAAAACGTGATCTTTACTTAATATCCAAATGATTTTTAGCATAAAAGAAAAATCTATAATTTTGACCTCTACAATGTATTTTTGGCTATTGCTACAAATATACCCCAGCGACCTAAGACTGGCCTGTGTTCCAGAGTCACATTTCATGGACCTGTATCAAATAACTCTCATCTGGCACATGGGGATGTCACAGATGGCACAGATGAGATTGGATGGGATCCCTGAGGATCCGACAGCAGCACAATCTCCATCCAGCATGACCTCTGACTTCATGCACTGGATGCCTCCTCCCTGCATGGAGTTAATCTCATTACATCAGGTCAGAGATCAGCACTAGATCGGGGTGTAAGCTCGTGTGAACAGTTGCCAGCTATGTGCCAGACAAAATCCTTTCAACAATTTCCAGCTGACATTAACTACTTCCAACAGAGTTGCTCAATCATGACATCCATTTGTAGCACAACACAGAAGACCAATTTTATGCCATTAAAACACCATTTAACACATGCTATTTGATGGTAAACACAAAGTGACACAAAACACCAGACGATTGAACTATCGGTAAGCCCCTCCCTTGAACGTAGACTAGCCAATGGCAGTCGAGTATCAGTTGCATGGGGAGGAACTCGGACATCTTTAGGTTTCAGCGTCATTGAGAAACATTGGAAGATCTGAAGCTTGCATCGGTTTAATGTTATGTTATTTAAAAAATGGAAAAACTATGTGCCCAGGGTACTTGTAACACTGATTCCAGGTATCCTGAGAGGATGGGCAATATCATTTATTTTATTACATTTCCTGAATCCAAACAAAACAGAGCAAAATGTCCCTTAGCATTCAACCCCGATACAAATGAAGACAAAAACTTTCATTTTCTGGTTGTCATACACTCATTAAGTTACACTTTTCATCTGCTCAAGCATGTTAATGTTATCTTGTGCTTCAGTAAGGTATCTCTGGCTAAAACTAGCTAACGTTAAAGATAGTGAGTCCATACTAACGTACAAACCTAAATATCGGACTGATCGCGTCTTGTACAGTGTAAGTCAAAAACACATAAATGAAGGTCTACATTTCAGTGTCTCTCCATATTAAACTGGTTAAATGTAGATTAATTTAATCATGCCGTGTGATACATGAACAGTATTGATCCTGCATGTTGACAACCGCGACTGTAATATGAGACTTCTCCTTGTCAGGATCCTGCCCTGACTGTCTTGTCTGTCTTGTCCCTGTTCAATGTTTCTTTGTTTGTTTTGTGGCTGAGCACATGGCTCTGTCTCTGTTTGTGTTTGCCATGTCCTCCGCTTGTCCCACCTCCCTGTTTCCCCTGTCACTCCCCCTTGTTTAGTCCTTATCTAGTCCTGGTTTGCTTGAATGTGTTCACCTGATCCTCGTGTGCTCTGCTGCTTTATATTGTGTTCCTTTCCCTTGTGTCTTTGCTGGTTCGTTTTGGTGTTTACCTGTTTCTTGGTCTTAGAGTTCAACTTTGATCTTGCGCTAGTTATTTTGATCTTGCTCAAGTGATTTTTTTTATCTTGTTATTTTATATCCTCGTTTCCCTTTTGTTTTCTCTAGTTCTTGTTTTTTGATTTTGTGCATATTTTATCTAGTTTTGTTTTACCCTTGTTTTTGCAGTTCCAGTTCCTTTTTGTGCTTTTTAGCTTTTTGTTTTTGCTCTTTGATTATTTGTTTTTATTTATTTATTATTTTAGTTTACTTTTGTCTGTCTGTGTCTTTGTGTTGTCTTTAGTCTTGTCTTGTTTGTTGTTGTGTTTTGCCCTGTCCTGCCCTTTACCCAGATTCCCTGGCCTCTGACTCCTACTACCTGGAAGCAGCTCTCCACTCTCATGAGTCAACGCTCTGGTTATGTGAGTCCCTACCTGGCAGCTAGACTTCTGAGATTCACTTCAAGCTACGGGGTCCCTTCCTCTGGAGCTGCCGCCTCCGTGCTCGAGTTCTTACCGATAGCTCAATTAAGAATCTGAATACACAACTGACAACTGAATACACAACTGATAGCTCAATTAAGAATCTGAATACACAACTGATAAACAAACTGAAAAACACATTAATAACAGTTTAGTAATAAAACAATATTTGTACATATTTTACAAACAATATTTCTTACGTTTTGCCCAAGAGCATAGTTCTTTGGGAAACGTTTGGGTTTTCTGTAATGATGAAACTTGTGACCATAGTTGGCTAAAGGATGAAATACAAAACTTTTGCCCAGGTTTTCTGTCTGAACATGTTAATGTTAGCTGTTGAAAATCAGAGCCAGTCAAATGTAAATTCATGTCCCGGTAACATTTTCTTGGTTAAATAAACATTACTTTCACTATCAGAAAAAAATCTATATTTTAGATGTTTACATTACCAGTGTAATCAATATTCTATTTATTAAAACAAAGTATGAATCTCATCAAGTTAGAGTTTTTAAGAATTTTACATTTATTCCAAAATAATAACTCAATGCAGAGCATGTTTCCAGGCCAATTTAAGTCTTATTTTTATGTAACAAAGTGGATTATATCTAAGTTACATGACATAAACTTTTTTATATTAGTCTTCCCATTAACGCCATTATATTGTTCATTCAGACTGATTCGCACAAACACAAGAGGTGGGATCAAATGAACCAATCACAGCAGAACTTAACCAGTCATATCCAATCATATCGCATTGTCTTCTCTGAATTACCCCCAGCAAACTCACCGCACACTTTAGAGGGTCTGTTAAAACTCAATGGGCTGAGGGGAGGCGAGAACGACAATTGGACACTTTCTTTAGAAAAACAAGGTGTTTATACATTTTTAATGTTATATTTAGTAATATTGGTGTTGTTTTATTTTTGTACTAAGTATTTATTTTCTCATCCAATATTTTAAGGAGACACTTCCTCCTCCCATGCCTCCTCGTAGGAAACGCCTCTGCTTCAGACTAAGGGTGAATCCCATTTCTCTGTCTTAACCCTTCCCCTTCGTCTTACCGAAAACATGTGAAAACATACCGCTATGAAATGAGACGTCACTTGGTTACTGTTACGTCATCATACATCGTCGCTAACTGGCTGCTACGTCACCAGAGGAGACAAGTGTTGATCGTAAACTCTCCATCTAAAAGTGTGTGCATGTCGATTGCGTGGGTTTTAGTGATGTTTTCTTTAGTCAGAGAAATGCGGGACTGTTGTGCAAATCAGCAATGTAATGTTAGCGTGGAAAAATAGCGATTTTTAAAAACATTTCAATTAAGAGCATGGTTGCAAATATATATGTAAGTTACAGGACTGTGTAGAGCACAAAACAAGACTGTCGTAATTTTCAATAAATTATTTAAGACGAAAATACTTCTGGATGATCTGGCCGCAGTGTGTTCTGGGTACCTTGGTTTCAAGTAAGCTTGAGAAAATGCTTGATTTTAAGGGGTATCTACCCCTTCCCCTTAGCCCTACCCCTCGATCAAAATGAGAATTGGGACAGCCCTTACTCTCACGTGAACGCGCAAAACTAAGGGGAAGGGGTAAGACAGAGAATTGGGATTCACCCTATGATTCCATCCAGTCAGAGAATATTTAGAGATCATATAGAACACATTGTATTCATTTGTCAAGCATTTCCTAGCAACAAGGCCCATGTTTCTGTGTGAGTTTGCTGTGATCATAAGGATTTTTAAAGCTGGTAGTGTGTGATCCTCAGTCGGTAAGTTTATGATGCCTAGCATTTTAAAATCTGTTTTTAATAGTTATGTAGTGTATAGTGATGCTTTTGGGGGAAAAGCCTCGAGCCCCTCCCACGAGGCGCGTCCCGCGCCGTATAACATCCAATGGGGAGGGAGGGTGCCCTCAAGGGACATGGAGACAGGGCAGGTGGCCTCCAGGGCGGTGCCCGTTCCGGTACCAATGGTGGAGCAGGGATCTCGGGCCACCATGGCGGATCTGGGGGTTCGGGCGGCCATGGCGGATCAGGGGAGTCGGGCGGCCATGGCGGATCAGGGGGGTCGGGCTGCCATGGCGAATCAGGGGAGTCGGGCTACCTTGGCGGTGCAAGTGACTCGGGTGGCCATGGCGGATAAGGTGATTCGGGCGGCCATGGCGGATCAGGTGATTCCGTGGGCCATGGTGGGTAGCCCCCCCCAAAAAAATATTGGGGAAGTCCACAACCTCAGGGGGGCGCTGTGGAGGTGCGGACACTAGGGGGCGCTCTGGAAGCGCGGACGCTAGGGGGCGCTCTGGAGGCGCGGATGCTAGGGGGCGCTCTGGAGGCGCGTACGCCAGCGGGTGCACTGGAGGCGCAGACGCTGTGAGCTCCTGGAATGGAGCGGGCTCTGGAGTGACTCAGTGAGCTCCTGGAACGGAGCGGGCTCTCTGGGACTGGGAATGGCACTCCTGGCCATGAATAGAGGACTGGATTCCTGGGGATTGGGAACGGCACTCCTGGCCGTGAGTAGAGGACTGGATTCTCGGGGACTGAAAGCAGCAGACTCTTGGGGGTGCTCTGGCAGCGCTGACTCTCGGGGGCGCTCGGGCGGGGCTGACTATCGGGGGCGCTAGGGCGGCGCTAACTCTCGGGGGCGCTCGGATGGCGCTGACTCTCGGGGGCGCTCGGGTGGCGCTGACTCTCGGGGGCGGTCGTGTGGCGCTGACTCTTGGGGGCGCTCGGGTGGCGCTGACTCTCGGGGGCGCTCTGGTGAGCTGGACGGAACCAGCAGGGGCACTGGAGTGCTGGATGGAACCAGCAGGGGCTCTGGAGATCTGGACGGAAGCAGCAGGGGTACCGGAGAGCACTTGCGAGGAGTCGGCACTGGAGGGCACTGGCGAGGAGCCGGCACTGGCAAGGAGCCGGCACTGGAGGGCACTGGCAAGGAGCGGCCACAAGAGGGCACTGGCGAGGAGCTGGCACTGGCGGGCATTGGCGAGGAGCGGCCACAAGGGGGCGCTGGCGAGGAGCCGGCACTGGCGGGCATTGGCGAGGAGCGGCCAAGGGCACGCTGGCGAGGAGTGGGCTCTGAGGCTGGGCTCCAACTCATCCCCTCATATGCCACCAACAAGCCCAGGGGCACATGAGCGTCGGTAGGTGGGCTTGGGGTGGCTGGCGGGCTTATGTGAGCCACGAACGGCGGCTGATTTCCCGCGAACGGCGGGCTTAAGTCAGCGGCCAGTGGCGTCAATCCTCCGCGGACGGCGGGTTTGGTGAGCTGCCGATGGCGGGGTCGACTTCCCGTGAACCGCGGGCTAGATTGACCCACGGACGGAGGTTCTGGGCTGAGGATGATGGTGCTGCTTCGGATGAAGGTGGGGTCTTTGGAGTTGTGCGTGCGGGGTGAACCGTTGGAGAGGTATGCACAGGTTCTCGGCATGGGATGAGCTCGGGTGGCGCAGCGCGTTCCAGCTGGCACGGGATGACGAGGTTGGGGAACCTCCTCAACTTCTTCGTCGGAACCGTTGAGAAAGAGGACAAGATTAATTAATTTGATCAGGGGAAAATCACCTACAGGAAGATCGCAGCGTATAACCTTGTCCTCCAATCCCAGCAGGAAACACGCCCCCAGCACGGCATCGGCCCAGCTCACCCAGTTGTCGAGCTCGAGGAAATCCTCCACATACTGATCCAACCTCAGCCTGCCCCGCAGTAGCCCCCACAGCGCGTCCTCAGCTGAAGTCATCCTTCTCTTCTTTATGGTTCTGTTCATCTGTCACGGTCGTGTAGCGGGAAGGACGCGGGAGACGAGAGGTAAGGTAAATGAAGGTAATTTTAATAACAGAACACAGGATACACAACTATATGGACGAGTGAACGGAAAAAGACTCAGCGGAAACTCAGGGCTTATAAACACATAGAACGTAATCAGGGAAAACAGCAACAGGTGAGGAGTAATCAAACACAGACGGGGACAAATGAACTAATGACCAGAAACAGGAAGGACCATATATGGGTGTGGAAACACAAGGAAGAGTCTGACACATACTCATATATAGACTCATATATATTACATAAATTAAAAATAATTATATCAATTATATATGATGCTCAGGTTCCTACATACAAAAACCATCAGGGTAACACACGTGACACCAAATGAATGCTATAAATATTAATTAAATAAAAAAATATATAAACTGTAGAACTGATAAAAAAAAAGTAATTTAAATAAAATGTCAATCATATGTGATGCATCACACAAGAACTTTTAGGAATGTGCTTTTACTGTATTTCACTATCAATTATAAGATTGTCATATATAAACATATATATATATATATATATATATAAGTGCTGTAAAATTTGGTAGAACTGATGCTTTTTGGAAGTTATATGTATGAATTACTACGAAGAAAAATGCACGCACTTTTAACAAATGTTAAAATCGTTATATATATATGTATATATATATATATATATCCAAAAGCATCATCTGTGATGGGAAACTCTTCAGAGCTGCTATTAAGATACAGACGAATGTCTCAGCTATTCCCAGTAGACTTCTGTTTGAAAAGCCATTAATTTTGAGCTGTCTGGAGGGGTCTGTTTATTTGACAAGTATTTTGGATTACATTCATTTATTGTGTATCTGCAAGTTACGTCTTTTGGATTAAGGACAAGATTTGAATCTTAAGTAACATCACAAATGCTCACTGTTTAAAGGACGTTGTACACTTGTGAAGAAAGTGCTTCATTATATTACAGTTTTTCTCAATTGCTAACACACTATAACTGATTCATTTGACACAATTTTCCAAACCATTCATACAGTTCTCGAAACAAAGACACGTTTCTCAAAACTTTTAACACATTTCACCTGTTTTCACACACGCTCCAACTTGCTCTACACAAGAACAGCATCATTTTGCACAGATTTAGCCATGTTTCTTCAGAAAACACAAGCACGCGATATAACTACCTCAAGAATCACCAAATAAACTCAAACAGCGCACATTTATCCATGTGTGAACATTTAGTAGCAAGACTGAAGACACAGAGGTCAGAATCTGAGGATGATCATGTGTTGTGGAAAATGAATCCTCGAATTGTCGTGAAAGACAAAGAGGAATAGGAGGAGAAAAGAACAATGAAGGGATAAGGTCAAAGGTTATTTGTTGCTGATGAAATATAAAGCACTATATTAATGTTCTTCTGCATGGATTGACCACGAGGGAAGATGTCCTACAGACTCATCTACAGTTTCAATTCGACAGACACATGCAATATAATTATCATACAGTACTTCAGATGGGAGAACTTTCATTATTATATGTACAATAAATACTGTATCACATGTAGTACACCCTCAAACTCATTACTGTTGAATTGATTTGTAGCCAAGTAGTGCTTACATGTACTGTATTTGTGCAGAACTGAGAGACGACTGTCTAGAGGAGGCAGAGAAGTCTTTGTCAGAAGAATAAGAAACTGCTATAGTGTAACAAATAATGATATTACCAATACTGTAATGCAGATTGGCCGAGGATGCAGAATGAATGAATGAACGAATGAATGCATTTATTTATTCATTCATTCATTTACAGTAACTGACTGTATAATCCAGTGTGTGTTTACTGTATATTCAGCTGTTTGGTTTTGTAACGTTTTAGTTCTTTTCATCTACTGTAATATATCTTTACTGTAATGAGTAAACTAATATCTGTAATGTCTTTTTGTAATGAAAGTCAACTTTTCTTAAAGTTCATTGCTGAATTTCACTAAATCTGCACCATATACTGTAACAGTCATAGACTAGCAAGATGTCTCCTGTTTCCCAAAAGCAGGTTATGGTAACAGTGTTTTGAATTTTCCTTGAATTTTCTAGACAGAGAAGTAGTATTTGACGGGTTTGTGTGTCATCTGAGGCCAAAGATTGAGTCTGACAAAAGAGAAGATGTTTTTGACTAAACTGAAGACTGAGGTTTGCACAAGTAATTATTGAGGTGTGTAATTATGAGATTGTGTTTATAGCTGTGAGAAAATGGTGAATTGTTTCATGAATTGTTAGCAATTGAGAAAAACTGTAAATGTGCACTTGTAGTGTACTTTAAATCTTAGAGAACATTATTTATAACTATACTTGCAGATAACATAATATCAATGAAATAAAAGGCCACTAAAGTGTACTTAAAGACAATATGCTTGTTAGCACACATTTAAGTAGGCTACATTGTATTACAGTTTTTCTCGATCGCTAACAGACAATTCATGAAACAATTCGCAATCTTCTCACAGCTATAAACACAATCTCATAATTACACACCAACTTGTGCAAACCTCAGTCTTCCAGGTCAAAATCAAATAGTTTAGTCAAAACCTATATTGTGTGTGTGTGTGTCTCTGTGTATGTGCACGTGTCTGTGTGTGTGTGTGCGCATGCGTGCGTGCGTGCGTCAGCGTCTGCATGTGTTTTTGTTTGTGTGTGTGTGTGTGTGTGTGTGCGTGCGTGCGTGCGTGCGTGCGTGCGTCTGTGTGTGTGCGGCGTCTGTGTCTGTGTGTGTGTGTGTGTGTGTGTGTGTGTGTGTGTGTGTGTGTGTGTGTGCGTGCGTGCGCATCTGCATGTGTGTGTGTGTGTGTGTCTGCGTGTGTGTGTGTGTGTGTGTGACTGTGTGTGTGTGTGTGTGTGTGTGTGTGTGTGTGTGTGTGCGTGTGTGTGTGTGTGTGTGTGTGTGTGTGTGTGTGTGTGTGTGTGTGTGTGTGACTGTTCACCTACCCTACAACGACGATGACAAAATCCAACATATTCCAGCCGTTTCTCACATAGGAGTTCTGGTGCATCACAAGTCCATAAGCTATGATCTTGAGGAAAGTTTCAATCGTGAAAATGATCAGGAAGGCATATTCCACTGTTTCCTGTGAAGCACAATGATAGAAAAGCAAGATTTTAGTGCTATCTCATTCATGTTTTAATTTGAAAACAAGAGCATGTGCTCGGTAAATCAAATTTATGTAGAGAATGAAAAATCAATATGCATAAAACATTGCTGTTGCAGATTTAATTTAAAGTTTTCACAAATATTTAGCATATAAACGTAGAAACATAGAGCACATCACATAAGGTAAACATGGAGGCTTGTGGGTGTGCATCACATGCTAGAACAAACCCCATTCTCATGCATGCATTACACTGTTTATCATATGTGATGTGTGTGTCAATCATTGTTTAGATGTTAATCAAAGCCTAAATATCATGTGTTCATCATATAAAGCGATCACATGTCTTTACAAGACTGGAACTAAACCGCTCTGTATATCAACCTCATGATCTTCAACAGGTAAAAGTGCTCTACCATTGAGACACAAGCCTGATGCAGATGAGGAGTGTTATGAAACATGTCAAGAAGCATTAGCCAGTCTAGACCAGGTCAGATGGTGGAAGGTAGACCCGTGACTCTCTGCCGGAGTGAAGGAGTCTTGAGTGAGTCGTGTGTGAGGGCGCAGTGGCCAGATCCAGCTATTGTATGCATTTGTGGACTTATCTTTTCCACTTACTTTGACTCTTTAGAAAGTTTATTAACTTTAATAAGGAGGACGTTGCAGTTTAGGGTCAGCGATATCTTTATCATATCTTAATTGAAAAATTATTTCAGGTTATTTGTATTATTTATTGTTTTTTGTTTGTTTTAATAGCAATATCTGGCAACACTGCATCGACGGTACTTAAACTGACAGTAATCAACTGGGCAGGTAATTGCTGACAGGATAGCACATTCGGTAAGGGAAACACAAAAATGATCATGCTATTATCAGTCAGAAACATTATCAACGCTGTCAAAAACAGTAGCATTTAACATTAGTACACAGATCTGTAGAACAAGTACACAAATGAAATACACAAACACTAGCTATGAAGAAGTATATACTAGGTCATTCATTATAGTAGTAGCCTATGATTTTCACAAATCATACTAAAACATCCATAAGAACACTAGGCAATGTTATCAGCTATATAGCAATGATTATTCATAAAAACTATAACAGTGATATGTATTGTTGCATGAATAATAAACAGCTGATAGAATCCACCCCTAACTATAGTAAAGTATTAACTAATTTTGATGCAATAAATAGGGAATGATTTAAAACTTATCATCCCTTCAAAACAGAGAAAACATCTTTCACATCTTTGTCTCTTTTGAAGTGATTTAGTGTAGTAATACACATAGTATATGTTCATCAAGTACTTTCACTTCAAATGCATTAAATCCTAGCCTCAACCCATTCAGAAGTACCTGTACTTACATAGAAACTTATGCATAGTAGCCAGACAGAAATGGTAATTTGAAAGAGGTCATCGGATGCCCATTTTCCACAAGTTGATATGATTCTTTAGGGTCTTAATGAAAAGTATATTACCCCTTTCCACCAGCAGGAACCAGGTGCTAGTTCAGAGCTAGTGCTCTTGCCGGTTCTTAGTTGGTTCGACTGGCGAGCCCTTTAAGAACCGGTTGCTTTTCCACAGGGTAGAGAGCCAATATAGATTGTTTTGTTCACTTGCGTGTGAGGTGCATCAGCTCCGATCAATCGATCGGCAGACAACACAGTAAAGCACCCCGAGAGCGATCCAAAAGCATAAAGAGCAGTCTGCTTTCCAGTCGCTCCCGCAGCACCGACCGGTCCGTGCAGCGCCGATCCATCCCGAACAAGCCTAAACAAACTATCAACAATAGCGGATGTTGCATTGCTATTGATGTTCATGGCTTTGCGAACATACATCGGCATCCAAACACGGTGAATCAAACGTGTCCACGTTTAGCTGCTATTTCAAATATAGCGGTTCAAAGTTTCTGTTCTGTTTCTGCACAGTAACCCCGCCCCCAGCCCCTGAAGCAAGCGGTTCTTCCTTCCAGCCCAGCAATGTTTGGTGCTACTTACGAACCGCTTTTCCTGATTCGGAGCTGGTGCTTTGGGTGTCGAAAGACAAAGAACCCGTTTGAAACTAGGCTCCGGCTCCGAACCAGCACTGGAAATGCTTTGGTGGAAAAGGGGTATCTGACATACTTTGGTTCAAATTTCTCAATAGTAGTGTAAAAAGCAAATTTTTTACCCTGTCAAAATCAGCTCTGTTTTCAGCAAGCCATTTTTTAGGCCATGTTGCTTTAAATGCTAATGAGCTCTGCTGACTCCGCCCCTCTCTTCCGTGGAGTGACGAGCAGACTGTAAACTTTCGCCGCAAAACTGTCTAACTAGCACATTATTAGGAAAGGTGATTTTCAAAGATTCATAAAAACCCTTATACTCACTTCTTCTGTAGATGAAGCTGGATCACGAATGATTCGGGGGAACATAGATGCATTTAGATAGATCGGGATCGGTGCATTCACTTCAAAACGAAAGTAACATTAATCCTCTGCGTCTTCAACGGATCAGATGTCGAGAGTAAATGACACTGCTATGTTCATTATTACATCCAACAACAAAACACCTTAATCACTCAATCAGAGACATCTTGTCTTCCCTGCACCGAGTGGACACTATGCTTACAGCTCTCAGCTCACTCAGGGGCGGGGCTTAGGTAAGACGGTCCTGTCAATCAACTATCATGGGAGGGGCCTGTGCAGAACTACATCATTCTGACAGGAATCTCAGAACAGCCTGATTTGAGAAAGAGGATTTTAAAATAACCACTGGGTGGATTTGTATCATTATAGGATGGATGTGTACACAACACACATTTATGTTCAAACAACTTGTGAAGTGAAATTTGCATCCAATGACCCCTTTAAAGAAAAACATCAGATGTACTTTTGCATTTGAAATCTTCATTTGTATTTTTAGGGGTTAATATAGCACAGTTCTTTCCCCGCCTAGTCTACTAGTCTTCCAATAGAGAAATGAATGGATGATGTCCATCAAACAACAGTATTTTGTTGGCAAAAACAAATACAATTTTGTCTGCAAACTGAATCAAGCATTTACGTTCTAAAGCAAGTGCCGAGATGTTCATCCTCGATGATCATTTGAAAATAAACCATGATTGCAATCACGTGATCGGAAAGGAGGTGTTTATCTTTGCCATGCGTGAATGAAGCGCTGCCAAATAATGGATATGAGTTAGCTGAAACCATTTCTTTGAGTGAAGCTTGTTCAGAGCCCAGAAACTGTCCAGGCAACATACGCCAGAAATGTGTTAAAGAAATTTGAAATGAGTAAATAAAGATCAATCAACATCATGGATGTTGATTTTTTTCTAAATCATGACCTCAAAATTAATTATGAACAGAAATGATAAATTCCAGACCCATGTACTTTTAACCTTTAACCTAACCATGACGTGTTATTTTAACCATAATGATATTTTTGTAATATTTTTTTAAGGATGAATACAGTACTGTTGAATACTAAATTAGAAATTAAAGCACTACACACAAAATGCTGCACCAAAAAATATATGTTGATTTATATTCAGATTTTTGTTCATCTTCACCTTAAATGTTCAAATTGATATCTAAATTGTATGTTTTTTTTTACCAAATTAGAAATAATTTATCTTCCGCACTTTCAAAAGAGAATAGGGCTGCGTCTCTGGAACCATTCAGCAATGTAATAAATGACCCTGCAGAGCACAAAACACAAAAACAGTCAAATGCTACAACACTGGGCCATAACCACCATAGACATTGACAAGTCCCCCAATAATTAGAAATTGCCAAATGTCCCCCCCAATATTTTAAATTATCGCACTGATCTGCTGACTGTCCTCCATTACACAGCGCTCTTTTAGGATGATACAAAAAACATTAAAAGTAACATTTTCTGCTCTGCCTCAGCGGGCTGACAGCGCTCGTCAATGTCAAGATAATTGAACTGGCCAATCAAATCAAAGTAGGCGGAGTTTAGCATTGCTAAACGAAGCTGCTGAGCGAAGGTAATGCGTAGCGTCAGATTAATTAAAGAGAGCGGGTAAGATGGAAGCTGCTAATCATTTAATGTTTAGTCAACTGTTTTACAAAAGGAATGTTAAATGACCGACAGTTATATTCAGAGAAGCAACTACTCAACTTTTTTTTCTCAAATATTTTGAGAGTGTGTATGTGAGAGAGAGAGAGAGAGAGAGAGAGAGATTAAATGTGCGTGTGTTAATTATCTGCCTCTGTTTGTCCCTACAAACAATGAAACTGTGAATTTAGTTCTACATCAAAAACACTTTGAAAAATAATACTAAATACTAATAATAAAACTTCATTTTTTTTTTATAATCACAAAATATGTTATTTTTAGTAGTAAATCCCTTTATTTTCCAAACATTTTAATGTTTAATTTTCATTAACTAAAATATAAATTAAATCAATGTGTTCTGCCTTCATCTGATAACCAGTAAAAAAATACATTTAATAAGGCTACTGTAAGAATAAATACTAATTGTTTGTATGTATTCAAATAATTAGACGTGCTAAAACACAGAATTTGGTAACAATAAAACATAAGGTGAGAAACATTTCATAAGGCCCCGTCTAAACATGTCATTTTTGTTACACTTTCAATAAATTAATGTTAAATTGTATAAGTTTCATGATTTTAATTAATTAGACATGCTTTTTGATTAATACAATTTTATTTTACCATTAAAAAGGAGTCCATACAATTCAAATAGAATAAAACGGAATCTAGAAAAATTAAAACAGAAAAAAACTGAATTTAGAAAAAAAATTTAACAGAATTCATAGTGCCCTACATATATATATATATATATATATATCATTGTTCCCCCCCCCCAATGTTCAAGACATGGTTAAGGCCTTGAAAGCATGTATTGTAGAAATATAAGTTACAGTAAATGTTCCTGGTCTGCTGTAGATGCTCGTCGTCTTCAGTGTAATGATTGTGTCTCAGCCTGAAGGTGACCGGATGACAATGGCTAAGCCACAGCACTAAGAATAGCTACAATAGACTTGATTAATCCCATTTGAACAATAAAATCTCACCGCTGAATACGGCAGGCTGGTCATGTCTATTCACAAAACAAATCAGTTCAGTCGTTGATTTTCACATGAATACACTACAATACATTTTACATTATTGACACACTATTTTGATATTGTGCAGTTCCTTTGACACAATTTGTATTGTTTAAAGCGCTATATAAATAAAGGTGACTTGACTATTCCAAACATGAATTTTGTCGGTGCATTAATCCATTTTTCATCATGCACACTCCTTTGTCTTAAAGCACTTAAGCTCATCAAATACTTCAGGTACTTTCACGTGTGGTGGACTTACATAAGGACAGAATCTGAGGGCAAAAACAAGCCGCCTGATGGCCACAGTATCCAGTTTAGTTGATGGCAGCATTAGACTAACATGCTCTAAAAGCAATGTCGAATGGTGTAGAGTGAACAAGGTAGATGTGCTCCTTCATTCAACAGAAGTGATGATACAATCGTTTATGAATGGTCGTTTGCTGTGTGCATTTGGTCATGCTGAGTGAACTGTGACTGCTCTTTGATTTTAAAGCACTAAACACACCTGGACCACAGTAAATTGGTCCCAGTGCTTGGTTTGGAAATCCTGATGCTCGTGTAGCCTGTTTAATTGACCTTTCACGAAGACCCGCCCCCCTTCGTTACTGTTACTGCATCTGACAGGCCAAGCTCACGCCACACATCATGTTCTCACACTGAGAAAAGAGAAAACTGACAAGACAGAGCAGGTTACTGTAGGCCTGAAACAAAGTCTTCACTGTCACATGTTAAGATTTTTTTTTAAAGAAATTCAAAGAATAAATTTGAATTTCTCCGCTCCGCTTTGAATCTCCGCTCCAGCTCGGCCACAACAGCAGCCTGCACTACGCCGCAGCGTGAGCTGGTCAGCAGGAGACCGGCGCAGCCCGCCTCCGCCCCTGCCAAGCCCGTGAAGCGCCAGGGCAGGCGGCGTCCCTGAGACGAGGCGACCCGGAGCCTTTGATTCTGCTCTTCAGGAGATGGTGACCGCACACTCCTTCCCCGGAGGAGGCCGGTGGAGAATCTTTTGTTTCCTTTTTGTTCTGTTCCGCCACTGACCCCGGGGTTAGGGTTAGGGTTACTTTCCTCCGGGTCCCAAGAGGGCGAGGATGGCAGTGTCACGAGACCTCGCCTCACACTCCCGTCCCCTCTCGCCAGTGGGCAGCAGGGTCCGGTCCGGACGCGATGCCTTCTCCCGCATCCCCTGCCCAACTATGGAGCCAGGTCAGTGTCACACCACACACTCAGACCCCTCTTCGAGATGCACTGCCTTCGAGTCGGGCCCCTGTGCTCCATTTCGCTGCCCCACCGTGTGGTACGTCAGTGACTCCTGGTCCCGCTTGTACGGGTCCCTGGGGCCTGGCTAGAGCTCCCCAGGCCGTCTCGCTGGCTCCTGAGGACTATCAGACTCGGCTGCGATTCAGTTCGCGTCCCCCAAGTTCAGGGGCATTCGGTTCACCTCAGTGTTGAGCAAGGATGCCCCTGTCTTGCGTGCAGAAGTCGCGGTCCTACTGGCGAAGGACGCGATAGAGCCGGTCCCTCCAGCCGAGATGAAGTCAGGGTTCTACAGCCCCTACTTCATCGTACCCAAGAAAGACGGTGGGTTACGACCAATCCTGGACCTGCGCGTTCTGAACCGGGCCCTTCACAAGCTCCGTCAGGATGTTGACTTGAGACGATCTTTCAATGCGTCCGTCCCTTCGATTGGTTTGCAGCAATCGACCTGAAGGACTCCTACTTCCATGTCTCGATCCTCCCTCGACACAGACCGTTTCTCCGCTTTGCGTTCGAGGGGCGAGCATACCAGTCCAAGGCCCTTCCCTTCGGGCTATCCCTGTCGCCTCGTGTCTTCACCAAGGTCGTAGAAGCAGCCCTTGTACCGTTAAGGGAAGCAGGCATTCGTATCCTCAACTAGCTCGACGACTGGCTCATTCTGGCCCAGTCTCGAGCACTGTGTGAACACAGGGATATGGTGCTCAGTCACCTCAGCCGGTTGGGACTTCAGGTCAACCGGGAAAAGAGCAAACTCTCCCCTACGCAGAGGATCTCTTTTCTCGGCATGGAGTTGGACTCGGTCAACCTCACAGCACGTCTCTCAGAGGAGCGTGCTCAGTCAATGCTGAGATGCCTGGAGTCTCTCCAGCGCAGAAAGAGGGCGGTTCCACTGAAACATTTTCAGAGGCTCCTGGGGCATATGGCATCCTCAGCCGCTATCACGCCGGATTGCTTCATATGAGACCGCTTCAGCGTTGGCTTCACGACCGGTAACGAGATGGGCATGGCGCCACGGCACATACCGGGTCTCACTCACCCTGTCCTGCCGCCGCACCTTCAGCCCTTGGTCGGACCTTGCGTTTCTTCGGGCAGGAGTGCCCTAGAGCAAGTATCCAGGCATGTTGTTGTTTCAACAGACGCCTCTGCCATGGGCTGGGGGCCATGTAACGGGCACGCAGCCGGGCTCTGGACAGGACCCCAGCTGCAGTGGCATATCAATTGCCTCGAGTTGCTGGCAGTATAGCTTGCTCTGCGCCGCTTCAGAACGCTGCTACACGAGAAGCATGTACTGGTCCGCTCGGAAAATACTGCGACCGTTGCGTACATCATCAACCACCAGGGCAGTTCACGCTCCGTCGCATGTCGCAACTCGCCCGCCATCTCCTCCTTTGGAGTCAGAAGCATCTGAGGTCGCCGCGCCTGCTCATGTCCCAGGCCAGCTCAACCGTGCAGCCGACGAGCTCTCACGCCAGCACGCCCTTCCGGGAGAATGGCGACTCCACCCGAGGTACTCCAGCTGATTTGGAGACGCCTGGGGACGCTCAAACCTGTTTGCTCCCTCCGGACACGTCTCACTGCCAGTTTTTTCTCCTGTCCGAGGGGACCCTCGGTACAGATGCGCTGGCATGCAGCTGGCCCGGGCTGCAAATATCGCTTCCCAGTGAGCCTTCTCGCACAGACCCTGTGCAAGGTCAGGAGGACGGGAGCAAGTCCTCTTGGTGGCGCCTTACTGGCCCAACCGGACGTGGTTTCCAGAACTGATGCTCTCGCGACAGCCCCTCCTTGGCAAATTCCTCTGAGGAGGGATCTACTTTCTCAGAGAGGGGCACCTCTGGCACCCGCCCCAGACTTGTGGAATCTCCACGTATGGTCCTTGGACGGACGCTGGAGGTTCTAAGTGGGCTACCTCAGCGGTAGTAAACACTATCGCTTCTGCCAGGGCTCTGTCTACGAGACAAGCTTACAAGCTGAAGTGGAACCTGTTCCGATTGGTGTTCTCCCGGGAGGACCCCGAGATGCCCGATCGCAGTCGTGCTTTCTTTCCTGCAGGATGGGTTGGAGCGAGGCTGTCTCCTCCACCCTCAAAGTGTATGTCGCCGCTATCGCCGCACACCACGATGCAGTAGACGGTAAGTCTCTGGGGAAACACGACCTGGTCATCAGGTTCCTCAGAGGGCAAGGAGGCTAAATCCTCCGCCCTCACCTGGTACCCTCTTGGGATCTCCCTCGGTCCTGTCGGCCTTGAGGGGCCCCTTTGAGCCTCTGCAGTCAGTAGAGCTTAAGTTTCTGTCTCTAAAGACAGTGCTCCTCTCGGCATTGGCCACAGTCAAGAGGGTAGGGGACCTGCAAGCATTTTCGGTCGACGATTCGTGCGTTTGCCTAGAATTCGCCAACTGTCATTGGCTTGTTTTGTTAACACTGAAGGTGATTGGGCCTCCGGCGAGATCCCATTAGTCAGTCACTCTGACGTTACGCCGCCCTCCTTCAGGGACGGGGTTACGCATAGTAACCGAGTAACCTTCAGCGTGACTCGTGTCTGAAGATACATATGTAAAAACACCACCATCCGTTGGCGGCGACAGCCCATGACGCTACCACCCACGACCATAATAAAAGGACCGCCGGAGAATACATCATCAGCTTCTTCGTCTGAAGCTTGCCCAAGCATGGCCCAAAGCCTAGGGACGAGTGTCTCGCCCCACTGGGAACCATGGTTATCGTAACCTGAGACGCCCCTTCATGGGAACTTTGAACTGCGTCCCTAAAATCCTTACCTGCTGGGTGCCGGGACCACCGGACCCAGGGTAGAAACTCAAAGGTCTGGAATCAGAACGATTCCTTTAAGGATATGGCCAAGCACCTAGTGGTAATAACTAGGTCCTGGCCGGTCACTCAGAAGCTACCGCTTGCTCTGCACCAGCTTGCTGAGGGATTGTCTCAACAGACCCTTTGGTAGCGACCCCCTTTTTTTTTTTTTTTTTTTTTTTGGAACCTAAAATATATGGGACAAAGGAGCGGGCCCAAGGCACAAGCCGGGCTTTGACCAACTCAAAAGGGCATGAAGCTGTGCGTAACCCTACCATACAGGATTTTTAGAAAGAGCGAGAACCTCGATGTAACTTACCACTGAGTGGATTTTAAAAGTGCCCAAAGTCTAACGTGCGCCTTACCATAACATGGATTTTTAGAAAAGAACACAGAACCCTTGATGTGCGATCTTACCACTGAGTGATTTTTTAGAAGTGCCCAAAGATCTTAGCGTGCACTTATCTAGATGGGTAACGTTCTATGGCTCCGGAGAACTATTCACTCTACAGAGTGAGGGAACTCAGGCGCTCAGAAGGGAGCGCATGCTCATAATAACCCTCTATGGTGAGGGGAGCAATGCTAGCTCGACCAACAAAGAGAGAGACCTATCACAGAGCTCTGGGGAGCGGAGAAACTCATTCTACAGAATGAGAGAGGACTCAGACGCTCAGACGGGAGCGGCATGCTCATAAGCGACCCTCAGGTGAGGGGAGCAATGCTAGCTCTACCGACAGCGAGCTCTGGAGAGCAGAGAAATCAACCCTCGGAATGAGAGGGAACTCAGACGCTCAGAAAGGAGCGGCACGCTCATAGGTGACCCTCGTTGGTGAGGGGAGCCGTGCTAGCTCTACCAATGAGGAGCTCTAAGAGCGGAGAACTCATCCCTCAGAGTGAGGGGACTCAGACGCCCAGAAGGGAGCGGCATGCTCATAAGTGACCCTCTATGATGAGGGGAGCCATGCTAGCTCGACCAACATGGAGAGCGACCTATCACAGAGCTCTGGAGGGCGGAGAACTCATTCGTCAGAATGAGAGGGAACTCAGACGCTCAGAAGGGAGCGGCCTGCTCATAGATGACCCTCTAGATGAGGGGAGCAAAGCTAGCTCTACCAGCACGAGCTCTGGAGGGCGGAGAACTCATTCCTCAGAATGAGAGGAAACTCAGACGCTCAGACGGGAGAGGTATGCTCATAGATGACCCTCTAGGTGAGGGGAGCAAAGCTAGCTCTACCGACAGCAAGCTCTGGAGGATGGAACACTCATTCCCCAGAATGAGAGGGAACTCAGACGCCCATAAGGGAGCGGCATGCTCATAGGTGACCCTCTGTGGTGAGGGGAGCAGTGCTAGCTCTACCCATGAGGAGCTCTGGAGAGCGGAGAAACCATTCCTCAGAGTGAGGGAACTCAGACGCCCAGAAGGGAGCGGCATGCTCATAAATGACCCTCTGTGGTGAGGGGAGCAATGCTAGCTCGACCAACAAGGAGAGCGACCTATCACAGAGCTCTGGGGAGCGGATAACTCATTCCTCAGAAATGAGAGGGAACTCAGACGCTCCGAAGGGAGCGGCATGCTCATAAATGACCATCTAGGTGAAGGGAGCAATGCTAGCTCTACCAACAGAGAGCTCTGGAGAGCGGAGAACTCATTCCTCAGATGAGAGGAAACTTAGACGCTCAGAAGGGAGCGGCATGCTCATAGGTGACCCTCTAAGGCGAGGGGAGCAATGCTGGCTCGACCAACAGTCGCATGAAGAGGTCCTGATAAGGACCTATCGGATTTCCCAGGGATTTGCAGACCAGAATAACCTGAAGACCAAGGAGGTTCCAAGAAACCTCCGAGGAGACCTCGGGTCCGGACCATCAGTAAGGCAGTTTTGATGAACCTGTACCAAAAGTCATCATAGGTCCGGTCTGACTGCGGTTCAGGTTCCCACCTAACCTCGGTCAGGTGGCGGAGATGGTGGATGCAGGGGAATGGAGAGGGAAGCCGATGATAAGGCCCCCCGAGGGAGGGAGTAGGTGTTAATTTTACTCCAGTCCGGACGAGGCGTTGTTGAGAACGCCTGCCTGGATCACCTCCCTCAGGTCTCGCCTACCTCTCCTTGACCTGTACCTCCCTCTAGCCCTACCCGCAGGTGGGGAGGGGCACGAGTCGCGACACTAGCCTTCTGTGCCCGCCTCCGATCCTCAGACCAGGCCGGGCCAGGACCCCTGCTTTGTTCGGGCTCAGACCTGGGCCTTCTTGGGATGAAGGTTTCAAAGGCTGCTGAGCGCCGCTCGCCTCCTTGAACTTTTCGACCACCGCCCTCGACGGAGGTACCGAAAAGCTCGGAACTGGTGCATCGAGAAGAAAGCCCTTCTCTTCTTCTCGAGGTCAGCCAAGTTCACCCACAGATGCCTTCCGTTACCACCATAGCCGCCATGGACCTGCCCATAGCAGTGGCAGCCTGCTTGGTGGCACGGAGGGCCAAATCTGGTGCGGCGCAGCTCAGCTACCTCGTCAGGTGACAAGCCCTGACCATCATCCAGGTCTTTCAGCAGATCCGCCTGGTACGCCTGGAGCACCGCCATGGTGTGCAGCGAAGCGACCGCTTGACCTGCTGTTGCGCGCGCACGCCTGCCATTTAAGCGTGATGTATCCTGAAGGGACTTAAACGGCAAGGAGGGAACCTTTAGAGAAGCTGTGTCACCCATAGAGAGATAGCTAGCCATCTCTTCTACAGGTGGCATCCTCTCATAGCCGCTTTCACGCATCCTGGCAATGTTAGCATAACTAGTATGCTGAAACCTGTGGATGCGGAGGAACGGCTTTTTCCATTCCCTCTCAACCTCTGTATGGAGATCAGGAAGGAATGGAAGGCTCACCTGAGCTGGGGGTTTATGGCCGGAGAGGTATCGCCATCGAGGCGCCCCGCGGCGCCGCATCTTGGTTCGCCTCCCACGGCAAGTGAAGCCTCGCCGTGCTGCTCCATAACCTCCAACAGCTCTTCGTACGCAGGGCAAGAGGTTTGAGAGAGTTCAGTCTCAGCTTTCTCACCTCAGACATCTCCTGCTCTTTCTGGGCATAACCCAGCAGAGCACTAGCCGCTGGATCAGATGACGCCAGAGAGATCGCGGCACCATAATCCAGCGGCTCGTCTCGCCTCGGCCGACTCGTGGCGAGAGGAAAGCCCCTCTAACTCATCGGCCAGATCCGCCTGCGAGCCCCACGATTTCATTCTCCTCCGCCTCGGTCGCGGTGGGTCCCGAATCGCTGGAAGCAGACGGCTGACCCTCTTTCCTCGAAAAGAGGGACAGACGAGAACGGAGCTTTCATAGAGAACAGCTCACAGTGCATGCAGATTGCCCCTCAAAGACACGGCGTTTTCGCCCAAACAAAGACGAAAAATCGTGTGTGTCATCGGGTGTCAAATAACGAGGACACGGATCCACACACTTCTTGAACGCCTTGCTAGTGCTCGCCATGATTAATATAAAGGAAAACTGTATTCCTACCAGAATGCAGTTTCTTCAAACAGACCAGTCAGTGAAGACGAAGAAAAGCTGATGATGTATTCTCCGGCGGTCCTTTTATTATGGTCGCACCGGTAGTGACGCATGGGCTGTCGCCGCCAACGGATGGTGTTTTTACATATGTATCTTCAGACACGAGTCACGTTGAAGGCGTTCCCGTAGTGACCCCTAGGGGACGCAGTTCAAAGTTCCCATGAAGGGGAATGAAAATTTCTACATGACATTTAGTAGTTTACAGCACAAGTCAATCTGCAATACAAACTGGAACACAAGGGAGCGCCAAAAGACCACGAATCGAGCTACCTTGACCCGACTGTTCCAAAATTACTAAACCACTGACTACTGCGCATTCTAAAACTCTTCAGCCAGCATCCAGTATAAACCCCTCGTGCTTTTAAGCCAAATGATGATTTTATTTTTTTACTGACTTCTGTACATGAGTGGCCTGCTGTTATCTCCGTCATCTCTGATGAAATCGGCTGTTTTCTCTGCATTAGAGCGGGTTTGAACTAACTAAATGTTTGAATGCATTCACTTACTGGATCCTTAAGGTGCATTCACACCGGATGCGAATGAAGCGTTACGCGCGAATGATTTACATGTTAAGTCAATGCAAACACGCGATAGACAATCCTGCGGCGCGAATTGAGCGTTTGGGGCGTTTTCAACACACAGTTGAAAAATCTGAACTTTGGCGGATATTCGCGCCTGGTTAACCAATCAGGAGCTTGCTCTAGCAGTGACGTGATTACGAGCGGAGGCAGAAAATCTGAAACAACAATGGAGGACAAATTAATCGTGGTTGTATGTGGGTACACGGAGCTGTACGATACTACTTTGTACTTTTACAAAAACAGGAATAAATTTTGCAACGAGACTGGAGCTGCCTGGCAGAAGCCCCCCCCATGACGCGAATTCACGCCTGTTGTGTAGTGAATTTCACACGCGAATGAAGCGAATTTCACGCGCGAATGAAGCGAATTTCACGCGCGAATGAAGCGAATTTCACGAGCGAATGAAGCGAATTTCACACGCGAATGAAGCGAATTTGACGCGCGAATGAAGCGAATTTCACGCGCGAATGAAGCGAATTTCACGCGAATGAAGTGAATTTCACGCGCGAATGAAACGAATTTCACGTTCGAATGAAGTTAATTTCACACGAAAATGAAGCGAATTTCACGCGCTAATGAAGCGAATTTCACGCGCGAATGAAGCGAATTTCACGTGCGAATGAAGCGACTAAACTCAAAATGTTCAAGCGTCCAACTATGCGCGAATGGCGCGATTTATTCGCTTCATTAGCGTCTGGAGTAAACGCACCTTTAGACATTACATGAGTTTCTTTTCATTTTATAATGTTTTATTTTTTTTCCTTAAAATTTACTGATACAAATTATTTTATTACTCTGCGCTAGGGTGACCACATGGCTATAGATCTGTTTCAGGACAGTAGATGTGAATTTACCGGACAATGCGGGACATGTGCGAGACAGATAGGTAAATATATACTGTTATGCCGTGTAAATACTGATTTACATTCAATTTATGTTTCTGCCGTTGCATGCCCACAAAATGGCAACATTAAATTCAGGAGAGATCATTTTGAGTGCACACATGTAACTCTGACTGATGTAGAGTGCGTCTGTTTTCTGTGAGAGTGAATGAATGGGGATCCTGCGAGCGGAGAGATTTGCGCTCGCGCATTTGATGCGCTCTTGCCGGCTATAATGCGCTCTGGACATTTGTCATTAAAATAACTCCGCAGGAAAAGGAGAAGTCATGTTTGAAAGTTTCCATCGATTTTTAATTTGTTAAATGAATGGAGAATATCGTGTTTATTCCATCGGTGGTGCTCGAGCACTTGATGAGGTTTGCTTTATTCCTTAGAGCCGCCCACGCATTCGTCATCAACCGAAAAACCCCACACCCCTAATCCTAACCACTGCGTATAGTATGCACACTAAAGTCAATTTCTGGGTATAAACAGAATGCCAAATAGAAACAGAAACTTGTGGTATTGATACGCACTTTCATAATGTACGATATAAAGTAGCATAGGTGTCTTGTTTCAACCGTGAAAAGAGATCAATTTACACAATTTTTCAAGTTCATATCCGCAGAAGTTAATCTACTCTTCTGTCTGATTGGTTTGTTGGACAAAAATGGCAGATTCCGTTTTATGATTGGTCAGATGGCCTGTCAATCAAACCCTCAGCGAAGGGTCAATTGGCAAAGTTTGATTTGGTCAAACAGTGCCGTCACTGGCAATTGCAATCAGTTTTAATTGGTTAGTTCCAGCAAATTATTATTTGCACTATAGTGTTAAAACAGCCAAACAGCACTGTTCCGCTATATTTGACCCAGACAGATCGTCAGTCTGTGCATTAGCGGTGGGACTCTTTCTGCAGTCACTCAGTTTTTGTTCTGATCCCTTCAGGAAATAAATAAGTGACTGTCTTTACGAGTGAGTCACTGAATCATTCAATCAACCAATCTGAGTTCACACACCAAGGCGTCCAGTACAGATGAATACCGTTGCATAGATTAGGGAATTACATTTGCTTCAATAAAAACCTTTATACTTTTAAAAACGCTTGTGTTTACTGTGTTTTTGTGTTAGATATTTGTTTTCATTTCTGAAACAAAAGTCAAAATTAAAAGAAATCATGATGGGTGCTGTCACAATCCCTGTCTTGTGTTTAGGACTCTTGTTTTGTAATGTGTTTGTCCCTGTTTGCATTGCTTTGTTTGTTCCCCTGATTAACCCTGTTTGTCTTCATGACAATTAATCCCGGTTAGCTTCTATGACAACTCACTGAGCCCCTGTGTTAACCGGTGTATTAAACCCTGTGTTAGCCCTGGTCCTTTGTCTAGTCTCGTCTATCCTCTGGCTGTTACGTGTTTGCTTTCCTTCACTTTCTGTTGTCCTCGTTCCTTCAATAAAGGTCATCTGCATTTGGGTCCTCTCGCCTTTATCCTTGAACTCCACCAAGCGCAACAGGTGCGAACACTTCTTCATAGCATTGTAAAGTGTTTGCAGACTGCTATACACTTACATCATCTTTGAGATCATTTATTGTGACACTGATTCACAATTATAAGTGATTTAATTGCCTATAACACAATCACAGTAAAGACATTTAGATATCAGACATAAAATAATTATGATATCAGACCATATCTTTAATGAGCCCATTATTACCTCCACATAAACTCTCTCACTCATTAATAACAAGTCACAGAGGAAGACAGCACTGTGAAGTGAATGAGCTTTTAAGCATTTGCTATAGGGTTCCATGAATAATTATGAAACATTGTCCCACTTTATATTAAGTGGCCTTTACTACTATGCACTTAAATTAAAAATAAGTACAAAGTAATTTTTGTATTCTTATTGTATTGCAAAACACTTCTGATGCTATTGGTGTTGGATATAGAGACAATAAATGTATAGCCTGAATGCACTGTAAGTCGCTTTGCATAAATGTAAATTTATGATACATTTATGATAAATGCATAAATGTAAATGTAAATATAGGTAAGGTTACGGACAGGTTTGGTGGTATGGGTAGGTTATGTTATAAGAGATGGATCAACAGAGTAATTATAAATGTTATTGCAGAAATTCATTATAGATGTAATTACATGAGGGTATTTTTAAAAATATAATTACAATGTAAAACATATATGTACGCAATACGTACATTGTATCAAATGATTAATTTAAATGAAAGTACATAATAGTTAAGGCCACCTAATATAAAGTGGGCAAAAAAATTAGCCCTCTCATAGGTCAAGTCTCATAAATCACCACAATGGTGTAACAATACTTACTTCAAATGTGAAGAAACGTAGAAAATGTGAAAATGCAAATGTGATTTAAGTCCCAAAAAAATAATGTGATGATTGACTTTCATTGCATCACATTGCTGTTCACAAAAAAACTGAACAACTGATTCCCATAACACTGATTTTATGCTTGTAAACATGCACAGGAGAGCAATGATGGCTGCCATAACTTTACCATAGAATTGCTTGATAATCTGGTTATTTTTAACCCAAAAATATCAGAACACTTGGATAATATTAATCTAGTCACATGGCCTTTCTGACACTCTTTAGTGCTTTACTACACACTGAATCTGACTGCACTGCAATAACCCAAGAGGACATTTATTATAGCACAGAAGTAAACCAGTAGCATGGGTTTGAAATGACACAAGGGTGAGTAAATGATAAAATAATTTTCAGTTTTGGGCAAACTGTCCCTTTAAACTCACAAAATAAAGAATTAAAGTACGAAAGTATTTGATTGAACAGCTGGTCGAGTGAAATAAGGGTCGTAGTGTGAGAAAGAGAGAGAGATGAGAGAGTGAGTGAAGATATAATCCTTCTACAATCCTCTTGCATCATCCTCCACGCTCCTGTGTTAACCAGCGTGAGCACACGGAGGAAAACAACTGCAAGCGTATTTGTGTTTATTTCACGTACTGTACAGCTTGTTGCCTTTGCTTCACACACATCTTCCACCCATCTTTGTATACGAAAGCCCCCGTTCAGCCTCGTCATAAATGCACGGACATGCAAGCGGTTCTTACAACAGTTCACCAACGCTCACATTTAACACTTGTTTAAAGGGCTTTCCCAAAGGCCTGTGTGGAATTGAGAATATAGGTTTGTAGGCTGGAAATGATCGATAAACATGCATGAGTGAGTGCAATGGAAAGCCAGAGAGAAAGAAAGGTTAAACACTGGTGTCACTGACTCGGTTGAGGCTAATCTTACTGGACAAGCCCAGTGCTGCTCCAAGCCCTGGAGCACAGCGGACACCCGAACACATGCTCACTCTGATTTAAAAGCAAAAAGACTATATGTGTCACGATAACTAAACTGTATGAAGTCCAGAAACTGTTGGCAATCGCTAGTATTTGTGCCTGGTTTGCTGAATATGAGGTCAGTTCACTAAAGATCATCCATGAGTTTAAGCAGCTAAAGACAATCAGATCTGAATTGGGTTTTCATTTACATTTAGTCATTTTGCAGATGCTTTTATCCAAAGCGACTTACATTTGGGGAATACATAAAGCGATTAATCTTGAGGGGCAAACAGACAGAGGAAGTGCTCATAACACCAAGTCTCAGGCATTGTTCAAATAAGTATGAGCTAGCAAGTGAAGGAGAGACAGATAAAGAGGAAGTTCTTTTTTTAAGTTTATGATGAAGTCAAGTATTGTCGAACGAAATGAGTTTTCAGTTGCTGCTTGAAGATTGACAAGAATCCAGCAATACGGATGATATCATTCCAGCAGCCAGGAGCGGTGAACGAGAGTGTTCTGGAGAGTGATTTTGAGCCTCTCTGTGATGGTACCACCGCCGCTCACTAGCAGATCTCAGACTTCTGGAGGGATGTAGATTCGTAATAGTGAGTGGAAGTAGGTGGGGCTTCTGGAGGGATGTAGTTTTGTAATAGTGAGTGGAAGTAGGCGGGGCTTTTGGAGGGGTGTAGATTCGTAATAGTGAGTGGAAGTAGGCAGGGCTTCTGGAGGGGTGTAGATTCGTAATAGTGAGTGGAAGTATGCAGGTTCTGGAGGGGTGTAGATTCATAATAGTGAGTGGAAGTAGGTGGGGCTTCTGAAGGGATGTAGATTCGTAATAGTGAGTGGAAGTAGGTGGGGCTTCTGGGGGGGATGTAGTTTTTGTAATAGTGAGTGGAAGTAGGCAGGGCTTCTGGAGGGTGTGTAGATTAATAGTGAGTGGAAGTAGGCGGGGCTTCTGGAGGGTTGTAGATTTGTAATAGTGAGTGGAAGTAGGCAGGGGCTTCTGGAGGGGTGTAGATTCGTAATAGTGAGTGGAAGTAGGCGGGGCTTCTGGAGGATGCAGATCTGTAATAGTGAGAGGAAGTAGGTGGGGCTTCTGGAGGGGATGTAGATTCGTAATAGTGAGTGGAAGTAGGTGGGGCTTCTGGAGGGGATGTAGTTTTTGTAATAGTGAGTGGAAGTAGGCGGGGCTTTTGGAGGGTGTAGATTCGTAATAGTGAGTGGAAGTAGGCAGGGCTTCTGGAGGGGTGTAGATTCGTAATAGTGAGTGGAAGTATGCAGGTTCTGGAGGGGTGTAGATTCATAATAGTGAGTGGAAGTAGGTGGGGCTTCTGAAGGGGATGTAGATTCGTAATAGTGAGTGGAAGTAGGTGGGGCTTCTGGGGGATGTAGTTTTGTAATAGTGAGTGGAACTTCTGGAGGGTGTGTAGATTCGTAATAGTGAGTGGAAGTAGGCGGGGCTTCTGGAGGGTTGTAGATTTGTAATAGTGAGTGGAAGTAGGCAGGGCTTCTGGAGGGTGTAGATTCGTAATAGTGAGTGGAAGTAGGCGGGGCTTCTGGAGGATGCAGATTCGTAATAGTGAGAGGAAGTAGGTGAGGCTTCTGGAGGGGATGTAGATTCGTAATAGTGAGTGGAAGTAGGAGGGGCTTCTGGAGGGATGTAGATTCGTAATAGTGAGTGGAAATAGACAGGGCTTCTGGAGGGATGTAGATTCGTAATAGTGAGTGGAAGTAGGCGGGCTTCTGGAGGGGATGTAGATTCGTAATAGTGAGTGGAAGTAGATGGGGCTTTTGGAGGGATGTAGATTCGTAATAGTGAGTGGAAGTAGGCGGGGCTTCTGGAGGGGATGTAGATTCGTAATAGTGAGTGGAAGTAGGCGGGGCTTCTGGAGGGGATGTATTCGTAATAGTGAGTGGAAGTAGGTGGGGCTTCTGGAGGGATGTAGATTCATAATAGTGAGGGAAGTAGGCGGGGCTTCTGGAGGGGATGTAGATTCGTAATAGTGAGTGGAAGTAGGCGGGGCTTCTGGAGGGGATGTAGATTCGTAATAGTGAGTGGAAGTAGGCGGGGAAGAACCGATCCCTGGGGAACCCCAGTAACCAATTGATATGCTTTGGATACAGTTTACTATTAACTCTTTCCCCGCTTTGGACAGAATTATCCAGCTTTCCATGTTTTCACTGGTACGTGAAGGGAAATAATACTTCTGAAATAGTATTAAATCTCTGGATCAAAACATTATGAAGAAGAAGCAGGGATTGTGTAATTAAGCAGATGCATATGTAAAAAACATAAAAAAAAAACAATCATCAAGCATTAAACAGGATATAAATCAAAACTGCCTAAAGTTACTGAATGAAATGTTGAACAGAGAAGTGGTTTAGGACTGTGAAGCTTTGATGGAATCTACTCAATCTATGTTTTGATCATCAATATGAATCTGATTCAGATGTAGTCTTTGGCAAAAACCTGTTTTTCTCTGCTTTTTGTTTAAAATGTTGCTTTTTTATGAACTTACCCACATTCAAGTGTTGCTAAAAAAGAATGCATGAAGATAGACATTCTGTTCTTTCTTAAAAAATATTGCATGTTAATGCATACAACAAAATATTCTGGGGATCATGACATTTGTGTGAAAACGATAGAAAGACCCCCAACGATTGTAAAAGCACTTTGGGAGTACAGTAATACACAATAAAGCGCTATATAAATGCATCATCATTCATTCATCATTCAAAATGCTGGCGGTTGCTGGCAGATTAAAACAATAAATAAAAATAAAACAGAGTACTATTATTATTGTTATTATTATTAGACCAGAGCTTTTATTTTGGAGGAAAGCCACGGGAAATCATAAAGCTTCTTAAAAAATTACACATTTGTGAAGACAGGTGATGCGTGTTGAGTCTTCAGATGCATGTTATTCACAACATTTGCAAACATGTAGTTTGTGTGAAGCGGCATATACTGCAAACTAAGCTGCTGTGAGATGCTGAAAACACCGGATCATGCTTCAGTAGCGCAGCAAACTGAATCTAGCAGCTTGTCAGACTATATATTTACTATGGTTAAACTGCAGCCCTTGCAGTTTGATAATCGCACCAAGTGGAAGGAAACCTTGTTATATGTACTAGCCAATACGATTCTTACTTGCATTTGGTGCTCAGAAAATTGTTCATTTTGGACCCTATATGAGATGCTAGAGGTGTCCTACATACAGATGGAAACAATGCATGCACAACATACAGATTTTTGCTTCATTCACAGAAATTTTAGCATTTTCTTGGCTGTAAAATGTTTAAATGCACATTTCTCATGAAGTGTCCAAGTACTTGTCAGTTGATTAGTATGTTCCACTGACCCACAGTTCAAGGTTAAACCCTTCTAGTATCATTTCTTGATCCCCGCTCATCTCTGTCATCGCTCTGCTTGGCAACAGGCAGAAATGATAAAGCAACAGGCAGCAAGCAGCTGTTTCTGGTGCTACACTGAATCAGTTCGTGGTGATGTGGGGGAAGGGCCGGTGATGTGACCGTATGCAGGTCACTGTGGCATTGAGTGCTTCATTGGTGATCAAGCAGGCTAGATGCCACAGAACAGGCAGACCTGTGGTTAATAGATCTGGTCATGGGCGTCGAAACCATTGTATGTGGGTGGGACAGGCCCCACCCACTTTTGAAGACCAACGATATTGGACCCACCCACTTTTACCATCTCTAATTCCGCGAATATGTCTGTGCACTTTTCAGAGTGCCATCAGTCAAATCAATTCCACATGATGAATGCCCTAATATATTTAAGTCCATTTAGCTACAGCCTTGAATTCCACACTGCTGCTTCCTCAGTTCTATTGCACTTGGCTCATTCAGAGTCCATAACTCTATTCTGTGTTTTCACTAGTTACTCGCGCCTGCTGCACGCCCGCGACACAGGAAAGTAAACAAAGCATCTAACCGTATCTACTGCTCAGATACACCTAACCCTACTATGTGCTTTACCACCTGCATCACTGAAAATGTGTTTAAATAACCGTCTTTTGTAATGTTGTGACTTTAGTGCACAGAGGTAATGTAAATAACCCCTGTCAACAAAGCGGTCTATTCCGTTAATTAAAAGGCACCAGACTACAGAACATGGCATATACTCCAGTAATTTATTTGGGGGAAGACCAACCCACATTTATTTAGCTTCCGACGCCCATGGATCCAGTACCTAGCCATGCATGGTTGGGGATGGAGATGAGAACACTGTGTTTCAGTGTTTGCAAGTGTGGCACTATTAGTAGTCATGATCAAAGCCATAACAGGCCTAATGAGACAAATAAGAGGCATAATGATAAACAGACACTCAACAGGAAAACATGTGCTTCATATCAGTGCTACAAACATGAGCCTCAGTCTCAAACTACTACAGCAGCCACAAGCACTGCATTTGGTACTGGTTTCAATTATGCAGTCTCCAGGTGTCAACTAGTCTTTGTTTGAGTGGCTCTGCCCAGTATGTGAGAGAATGCAAAGCCATCTGTCCATAAACTCAAGCTGAAACACAGTTGAGTCATGTAGAATTACAATGATCAAAACATACATATATTGTCAAAATTACTGGCATCCCTTCTAATGAAAGGTTTGACTACTTTAGAAATTCCCATGAGTACAAATCTTAATGTTTAAGCATATAATTATATTCTAGGGAATCACATTTTATAGCAATAGTTTGGACTCTTTTCTATTCTAACATGACAGTGTCTCTGTGTATAAGACAAGGATCAAAGAGAAATGATGATTCAGTCAGTGTGGAAGAACTTGACTGGTCTGCAGAAAGCAGCTGAACACCTCTGGTGTGACTTTAAATGAGCCAAAAACTCATCACCAAACACTAATGACTTGTACATATGGGTACAGTTATTTCATAAACTTTAAAACTGTTGCAACAGAGGTGGAAATAAAAAAATGTAATACATGAATTATGTTTCGATCTTTGTTGCCACAGTTTGTAAGTGCCTTTTTCTCTTCTAAAGAAGGGGTGCCAGTACTTTTGTCCATATAATGAATGTACAAGTCATGTATGCACAAGAATGTACTTAGTTTGTAATAAGTGGAACTAGGTGTTAAAAAAACGTCCTTTTCTGATGGAATTCAGAGTAAAAATGTCCAAAAGCACAGAACATCAGAAAGACCAAACACTGTATGATTTGAATGCACTGTATGTCAAACGACGTATAGTAAATGATGTTGATACATAGTGAGCAGGATGGTTTCAGCACCATGGACAGCTCCAATCGCCTACAGTACATGATCCAGAAAATTTACCTGTAAAACTCTAGTCTAGACAGACGTTATCAGTGTATTTATTTCAAGATGTACACTGTATATGAAAACAATATGAAACACTACTGAATTAGACAAAGCAGACATATTCTTTGTATCTATATAGTGGTTAGTGTATGTGGGATGCTTAATTCCCATATATAAATATAATGTGTAAAACAATGGACATTTAGGCTTCAGTGTGTAAGCCTACACAATATCCAGCCCCATATGTTCCTCCTGAAAATTCCTTAGGAGTAAAACTAAACAACAGACACGTCATAACAGTAATAAAGATTGCTCAGTTAAATAGATAATTTCATATTCAGATACAACTGAGATATGAAAAAGGTCCTTTTCCTTTCCCATGAAGCTACTTCCACACAAACAACGGAGCAATTATCCAGCAGACATTTCATACACCTGCAGACACAAACACGAGTAGCATGGATGAGCGCATTTTGAGTGTTGAGTAATTCCTCTAACTCACTCATCTAATCTCAATTAGCAGAAACTAATCCCACAACACAGCCAATGAGGAATCAGAAGAGACGTCACGGTACTCACCAAATCATGATTAGTTGAGTTGGAATCGTCTTCAGGAAAGGGGATGTAGACAGCTAAGGCCACACAGTTGGCAAATATTGACAGCAGTATAAAGGTATCAAAAGGTCTAGAAATAACATGTTTAAGGAGAAAAATAATAGTAGTATCATCCATTTCACAAATTATTCCAACTAATCAAACTTGATTTGAAAGTAAAATGCAGTTTTCTTTATTTAAAACCCTCAAAGATGTAACCTATGTCATGGCAGAGACATATAATCAATTTTATGTCATTTCTGTGTGACTAGTAATTGTTTCCAAACAGTCCCACTGATAGTCCTGCCCCAAACTCACATCAGAATCTGACATGTCGGGCATAGTGAATTACAAATAGCATTTTTGTTTCTTTGAAGGGCATTTTGAATGCTAAAGTCAATGGGGTTCAAAAAGGTGATGTAAACTGCGTCCCACTGACTCAATGAAGTTGGACCCCAAGAACATTAAGCCTCATTGGCGTTTTGTGCATTTGGCAGAGGAAAGAAAACTACCCGGCTCTACGTGCCTCTGCCTCGTACCTATCATACGAAACGCTGCCGTTTCCAGTTGAAATTAACACTAGAAGCAGTAAAACTCTGACCACTTTTCTAACTTATTATGATTTACAGGCCCAGAATTTAGATTAAGAAAGTCTAATTTTTGCATAATATTATGTTATGGCCTCAAAATAATTTTAACATGCTGCGTGATTTGAAAACTGATAATTTTAAAGATAGTGTCACATATAGAGCTTCATATAACACAGTAGGTTACTCAGTGTCTCACGCGATACATTGCAACACTTGAGAGCTGAGGCGCTCTGGTATGAATCCTGAGAAACTATAGTTTCCAAATATGCCATCATTGAATTCTGAACCGCTGCAATGCGTGCTTGTACCAACATAATACAAACATGGCAATGGTTACATATTGAACGTGCGTTGTACCTTGAAGCTCCCGCCAAACGTACAATAAGGCACATAATATCTGTTGCAGAAACATCACCACAAGCATATATGTTTACAATGAGCCTGGGTTAAAAGATAATCATTTACTTACACTTTTTACTGTCCCTTTAAAGCAGTGGTCTCAAACTCAATTCCTGGAGGGCATCAGCTCTGCAGAGTTTATCTCCAAATCACACCTGCTTGGAAGTGTCCAGTAATCCTGGAGAGCTTGATTAGCTGGATCAGGTGTGTTTGATTAGGGTTGGAGCGAAACTGTGAAAAGCTGTGACCCTTCAGGAATTGAGTTTGAGATCAATGCTTTAAATCAATAGCCATTGTGTGGATAACTCACGACTGCAAATTTGATTGTGTACATTAACATAAGGATTGATATAAGTTGATATAAGGATACTTCCACTCCACTAGGTTAATGCACGCTCTGCGCACAGGATTATTGAGAGTCAGGCAGAAAAGTGCTCTTGGAGGTCTGTTAGTGGTGCTTCCCTGTTTCTTGCTTTTGGCATATTGCTGGCGTTTTCTCTGGGCGAGCGAGATGGCCGGAGCAGTGCTTGCAGCAGCAGAGAAATTCATGGTTTTGGGGGTGTCCTGAGACTGTTTGGCGGCATTAATCGCAGCCTGCCAGGAGAGCGCGGCGGACTGTGCCGGCGAATGATGGCTGGTGATCGACAGCGCTTCCGACCAGACGGGAGGAGCATCACTAGAGACGGGGACTCTGGTGCCACTGGCATAGTTTGCCCCTGAAAAACAGAGAGTAGAGGGGGAAATTAATAATGAATAGTCTTTACATATACATTACATTTACATTTAACAATTTAGCAGATGCTTTTATCCAAAGGAACTTACAAATGAGGACAAGAGAAGCAATAAAAACCAACAAAAGAGCAACGATATGCAAGTGCTATGACAAGTCTCAGTTAGCCCAATGCAGTACATGTAGCAAGGTTTTTATATACATAAGTTACATACCGTATGTATATATATATATATATTAGAGGTGGGCATAGATTATTTTTTTAATCTAGATTAAAATGGTTCATTTGAATTCACCAAGGCATTCAGAATATGTGTGCTACCCAAATAATGACTAAAAGTAAGTCTTTGAGAACGGGTTTCTCAAGCCAGGTGGCGCATTAGACCAGGGGCTCATCTCCTGTTTCCAAAATGCATCACAAACTTTAATCTCTTCCGTCCCAATCCCAAGAAAAGCTGGAGGAAAATCCTTCCACTCCCGGAAGAATGACTCCCATTCCCTCCCACTCCCGTGTTGTTGTTTTTTTTTTTGCCGATAACTGTCAATTACAGTAAAAATATAGTACAGATCACAGTGTGCCCACCTTATTAGTTGAATAAAACCCAAAATGTCGTTTTTGTTATTATATTGAACTGAAAGCCATCTTATTATGCACAGTGTTGCACAGATTAAATTTCATGTAAATCATCCATGCTAACACACACGTCTTCTATTTTTATTTTTGATATTTCACTCTCTATAGATATATTTTTCTATGTACTGTATTTTAGATATATTTGAGTTTCAAGTTTCTCGCTCAAGTTCACATGAGACCTAAAGCGCATCCTGTTTGCTTAAAAGCGGTTGTTATTCTGAGTGCACACAATAAACGTAGAGTCTTTACAGATTCGAAAGATGTATTAGGCTACTTTTATCTGTATGACCAAAAATTACGGAGATTTTAAGAGCAAGTGAGCGCACCGGAGCCTGTCTTGCAGCAAACGCTTCCACACAAACACTTCAATAGCGCACATTTCTCTAGGTTAACATCATATTGAGCGCCATGTAAAGTTGTTACTACATACATCTTTCAGATGAAAAGCCATATTTGAGGTTGATGAATGATAGGTGAGCGTTTGGATGTCCTGCCCGATTGTATTACCACAAAGACCAGCCGTTAACAATCTGTCCATCACGGACTGCGAGCCTCTAGTTCAAGACCTGCTCGCCCCTACAGTGCAATTCGCTAGGTATACATCCGGCTAAAATATCAGGGTGAAAGTCATCATAGCTTGCGTAGTATAGACCCAGCTCCCAACCCAACTTTGAGAATAGATTAACGGCAATATTTTTTTTATCGCCGATAAGAGTCTCACGTTAACGCAGCACGTTAACGCCGATAACGGCCCACCACTAATATATATATATATACAGTGGGGCAAAAAAGTATTTAGTCAGCCACCAATTGTGCAAGTTCTCCCACTTAAAAAGATGAGAGAGGCCTGTAATTTTCATCATAGGTAGAGATCGACCGATATATCGGTTTACCGATATTTTCGATATTTAAGCATTTTACCATTATCGGTTATCGGTTTTGAAAAAAAAAATATCGGTTTTGAATTTTTTTTTTTTTTTTGTCGTCACATACATAATTATACAGAGCAGGCTATAACCAGCAGTGAAATTTGTTCTCTGCATTTGACCCATCCAAGTGTGCACACACCTGGAGCAGTGGGCACACACACACACCTGGAGCAGTGGACACTGTTCACTCAGGAGAAGCTCCAGGAGCACAACCACCGCATGTAACTTTATACAAGATTAACTTGTTTGAAACACGCTGAATTATATTAACATTTACTATCGAACCATTATTTTACCAATAAACATTTAAATAAATACATCTCTATCGAAATTAATTATTTATTATCTCTGCAAGCGATCGCAGTTTGAGTAGTTCTGTGTAAATACATAGATAAACCGCGCTGTCAGCAGTTTTCATAATCTAGAATGACAAAAACATTTGAATTCTGATATAACATGCCAGTTGAGCAATGCAATAAAATAGGCCTACAATGTTTTGTTTGTTATAGCTTATTTCAATATTCCAGAGAATATAACAGCTTATGAACCTAAAACTGTAGTTTAAAATGAAGTTGATATTTTGTTTGAGTTTTCTCTCTTTTCCTCAGGTTTTAAATAAGCCTGTAAGCGCCGCTGCTTTTACTTTGACTTTAATATCAGCAGCACCGGCATCAAACAGTGTTTAAAATAAAAATCAGCAAATACTGTGGAACCAAATAAATGAGAAACGAATGTTTTTTAAAACATTATCACTTAGATCAGGGTAATAGATCGTATTCACCTCTACGTATTCTGTGTTTAGGAGGAGGAGAATACGGTTCTCGTGGCGCTGTGAATACAGACTGAACGCGGCTCAAAGCCGCTGTATGAGAACATGATACACAAACCATTGCTCTCGCCGATAACAGAAGCCAGTGTCACACTAGTACACACAAGTTTGGATGGGCAAGTTTTGTAATCAAGGTAAAGCTGATTACAGTGACATGATCGTGCATTAGGCGGTTATGTCCGTTATAAATGATGCTAAACGAACCGTGGCGCTCGATCACTCATCATATTTCTGCTTGAATGAGTTGAATACAGCTCAGTATATAGTTGAATACAGCGACGTGAATAGTGCATAATAATAAAACACAATTTTATTTATTATTATTAAATTAATGCAACATAAAGATACATCACAACAAGCCTTTTAATTATTTATTTAATGTGTATTTTATCATTTATTTACTTTTCACCCGGTAGATCTCGTGAGTTTTCTCCTTGACCTAGATTAATGTCAGACTCAGAAGTCAACAGGCTAAAAACGGGTGCTTTTACATTTCGTTTTGAAACTCTTCCGCATCTAGTCTTGTCTGTGTCACCTCATGTCTCTCATCTTGTCTATCTCACTCTTCTTGTCATCTCTTCACGTGATAAATGAAATCTGATCTGTGATGTAGAGGTCTGCCGGGACTTTTTTTAGGTTTTATTCCGCACACACCGCTCCGCGATATATTCTGTTTGTTCACATTTCTGAAAGAAAGAGAGCTAGGCTAACAAATAAAAGTTTAATCTGCACAAAATTGTATTTATTTTATTGTCTTGTCAAGAGTCTTGAATTTATTGACTGATAAATGTCAATAAAATTTTGCTGCCAACACGGAATAAAGTTTCACAGAGAGGAAAAAGTTATACAAAATTGTTATCCCTATTATAATTTGTTTTGTCAGGATATAATTCATTTATGCTAACATTCAGCCTACAACACAATAGGAAAAAATGAAGGTTTAGCCTAATAGCTATTTTATTAGTCTTGTCAAAACACTAAATTCATTTAACATCTTGCTGTTAACACAGTGAAAAGTGCAGCAGAGAAAAAATAAATAAATTCGACACAGTCTGTCATTTAAAATGATAGGATAAGCATAATACAAAAAAAGGAAAGAGAATTGCACGTCCTTCAAGGACAGCGGAGTAATAAATCTGGTCGGGACAGCCGCGGCAATGCAGACCTAGACTGCTGTGATGCAAGACTCTCGTTCGTCAGCCGCGTTCAGTTTTAATTTTAGTGTCCTCTATCTGAACGAATTTATTTTTATTACTATAAAACAATCTAAAGGACGGTGGGGACGGTGCCATGGTGAGCAAGTGATGTAACAGTGTTGCGGCTTAACACCAGTATAACCGTCCACGTCCTATCACGGCAAGCCTATTCACTCTGTTATTTATTTACTTTATAACAGTAAATAAATATCGGTTCTGAATATCGGTTATCGGTTACATAAACGTATAAATATCGATATCGGTATCGGTTATAAAAAATCAATATCGGTCGATCACTAATCATAGGTATACCTCAACTATGAGAGACAAAATAAGAAAAAAAATCCAGAAAATCATATTGTAGGATTTTTAAAGAATTTATTTGCAAATTATGGTGGAAAATAAGAATTTGTATCAATTTGTATTTGTATTTGGTCAATAACAAAATTTCATCTCAATACTTTGTTATATACCCTTTGTTGGCAATGACAGCGGTCAAACGTTTTCTGTAAGTCTTCACAAGGTTTTCACACACTGTTGCTGGTATTTTGGCCCATTCCTCCATGCAGATCTCCTCTAGAGCAGTGATGTTTTGGGGCTGTCGCTGGGCAACACGGACTTTCAACTCCCTCCAAAGATTTTCTATGGGGTTGAGATCTGGAGACTGGCTAGGCCACTCCAGGACCTTGAAATGCTTCTTATGAAGCCACTCCTTCGTTGCCCGGGCGGTGTGTTTGGGATCATTGTCATGCTGAAAGACCCAGCCACGTTTCATCTTCAATGCCCTTGCTGATGGAAGGAGGTTTTCACTCAAAATCTCACGCTATATGGCCCCATTCATTCTTTCCTTTACACAGATCAGTCGTCCTGGTCCCTTTGCAGAAAAACAGCCCCAAAGCATGATGTTTCCACCCCATGCTTCACAGTAGGTATGGTGTTCTTTGGATGCAACTCAGCATTCTTTTCTCCTCCAAACACGACAAGTTGAGTTTTTACCAAAAGTTCTATTTTGGTTTCATCTGACCATATGACATTCTCCCAATCCTCTTCTGGATCATCCAAATGCTCTCTAGCAAACTTCAGACGGGCCTGGACATGTACTGGCTTAAGCAGGGGCACACGCCTGGCACTGCAGGATTTGAGTCCCGGCGCAGTGTGTTACTGATGGTAGCCTTTGTTACTTTGGTCCCAGCTCTCTGCAGGTCATTCACTAGGTCCCCCGTGTGGTTCTGGGATTTTTGCTCACAGTTCTTGTGATCATTTTGACCCCACGGGTGAGATCTTGCGTGGAGCCCCAGATCGAGGGAGATTATCAGTGGTCTTGTATGTCTTCCATTTTCTAATAATTGCTCCCACAGTTGATTTCTTCACACCAAGCTGCTTACCTATTGCAGATTCAGTCTTCCCAGCCTGGTGCAGGTCTACAATTTTGTTTCTGGTGTCCTTTGACAGCTCTTTGGTCTTGGCCATAGTGGAGTTTGGAGTGTGACTGTTTGAGGTTGTGGACAGGTGTCTTTATACTGAGAACGAGTTCAAACAGATGCCATTAATACAGGTAACAGTGGAGGACAGAGGAGCCTCTTAAAGAAGAAGTTACAGGTCTGTGAGAGCCAGCAATCTTGCTTGTTTGTAGGTGACCAAATACTTATTTTCCACCATAATTAGCAAATAAATTCTTTAAAAATTCTACAATGTGATTTTCTGGATTTTTTTTTCTTCTTATTTTGTCTCTCATAGTTGAGTTATACCTATGATGAAAATTACAGGCCTCTCTCATATTTTTAAGTGGGAGAACTTGCACAATTGGTGGCTGACTAAATATTTTTTTGCCCCACTGTATATATACAGTGCCTATAAAAAAGTCTTCATACCCCTTCATTTTTTCACATTTTGTAGTGTTGCTGCCTTATGTTAAACTGCTTTAAATGACTTTTTTCCACATTAATCTACACTCCATACACCATAATGACAAAGCAAGAAACAGTTTTTTAACATCTTTGCAAATTTATTAAAATAAAAAATATTGCATAAGTAATTACACCCTTATCTGGGACAGTTGAAACTTAGCTCAGGAGCGTTCATATTGCTTGTAGATGTTACTGCACGTCGAGTGAAGTTAACCTGTGGCAAATTCAATTGAATTGGGTATGATTTGGAAAGACACACGCGTCTTAATAAAAGGTCTAACAGATGGAAATACATATCAGAGCAAAAACCAAGCCCGAGGTCAAACAAACTGCCTGTAGAGCTCAGAGACAGGATTGCATCAAACCACACATCTGGGGAAGAGTTCAGAATAAAATGATGCTGCATTGAAGATGAATTGGAGAAGGGCTTTGGTTAGAGTGATCAAGAACCTGATGGTCACTCTAGTTAAGCTTCATGATCGTATGTGGATATAGGAGAAACCTACAGAAGGACAAACATCACTTCAACACTCCCATATGTGCTTTATGGAGGTGTGGCCAGAAGCAATCCTCTCCTCAGTGTAGACACATGAAAACACAGTTGGAGTTTGCAGAAAAAGCACCTAAAGGACCCTCAGACTCTGAGAAACGAGACTATATGGTCTGATGAACCTCAATTCTAAGCATCATGTTTGAAGGAGGCAGGCACTGTTCATCACATGCAGAGTACCATCCCAAACGTAAAGTGTGCAGGTAGCAGCCTCATGCTGTGAGCCTGTTTTTCAGCCGCAGGGACTGAGGGACTCGTCAGAGTAGACGACAAGCTCAACGCACCAAAATATAGAGATAGCCTTAATGAAGACCCAGTCCAGAGCATTCAGAACCTCAGACTGGGCAGAATGTTCACCTTCCAACAGGACAGAGACCCGAAGCACACCGCAAGAGTGGCTTATAGACAACTCTGTGAATGTATTTGAGTGTCCCAGACACAGCCTGAGCTTGAACCCAATCAAATATTTCTGAAGAAAGCTGAAGATTGTGCGTCTGCCCCATACAACCTGACAGAGCTTGAGAGGTGAAGAGATGAGGAGAAGAATAGCAGATAATTGACAAATGCTGACGAGCAAAGCTTGTCATATCATACCCAAAAAGGCTTGAGGCTGTAAAGGTCCTTCAGCTAAATACTGTGTTAATGGTATGAAGACGCATGCAATGTATATATTTAAGTTTTTTTATTTTGTATTATTTTATGAAGCTGTGACAATTCTGTGTTTGCTTTGTCATTATGGTGTATGGAGCGTAGATTAATGTGGAAAAAAAGTAATTTCTTATAAGTAATTTATTTTAAAGTAATTAAAAGCAGTTTAATATAAAGCTTCTGATAAATGTCCAGTGTTTACAGTAGCAACAAAACCCATACGGGTATATTCTCTTCATGAGACATATGCTTATCTTAGACATAAAATTAATATTGCAGGAGAATGGAAAGAGCAAGTAAACATCATCTTGGCAGAGTTTACATCTAAGCTGGACTTGATTAATAAATGTCCACTGCCACTGACTATGAATCTGGAGGCTATTAGACAGGTGACACTGTCTAAAGTACAACATCTGTTCTCCAACGTTCACATCCAACAGCAAGTGCTGAGCGAAATGGATAACAAAACAGTGAGCTTAGTGCGAAAGTGGTTTGGACTTAATACACACAGCACTCGGGATGTTATTTTTCATGTTCAGTGGGAAGGAGGGTTGGGGGTACCAAACGTGACATGGATTTATACCAGCATGCGGATTTCCCATCTTCTGAACATGCTGAATAATGATGATAAAGACATTAGGGAGTTAACTCGATCCTCCATGTTCCTGGATCTAAGGAGACGTAAAGTGCCGCTGGGAAGGGACACAGAGCCCCAGTTTCTTGGCTTCAAAAGGAAACCCAGCGGGAAACTGGACACTCATTCTGCTGGCTTTGGTGTCTTGTCAGATTATCCGGACCTGAATGACCTCTGCGTTCGAACTAGAGTATCACTGGAGTGTGTGAGGTCTGAGAGTGTGAGAGTCTCGGAGGATATCATCACTGACCCCCTGACCTATGTCAGAGCAACAGTCACATACGGTGAACATCTGCAGGAGCCCGCGAACTCTCGTCGATCTACATCAATCCAACACTGGACTGGACTGAGACTTCAGGGAACACTTGCATGTCTTTCTCTGCTGATCATTCATTTCTGAAGAATACTGCACTCAGTGAGGACATTGATATTACAATGACTAAAAGTTCTCCCTACTAGACTCAACCTTTCTATCTGGTTTCCTACAACTCAGGTCCCTCATTGTTTGCATCACACTACAGAAACCCTGCCACATATCTTGAATGGCTGCCATGCTTACAAGGAAAAGTACAGAGCATGCCACGACAGAATAGTGGACCTGATAGTGAAGGACATATCAAATCATGTATCACCTTTAGTAAGAGTATACACACATTCCTGTGTACAACCATTTATGTTTCAGTATCTCAGTAATAATTATCAGTATCTCAGCTGCTAATACACCTGATGATGTTGTGATTAATGAGGAGTGTTTGTTTTGGAGATAGCATGCACCTTTGATTCTAGTATGGAAGAAGCTTTTATGACCAAAGTCATTAAATACCAACCACTCGTTTAGGACACACACACAGGCTGGTTGTAAGAGGCCTTCAACAACTTGGGATGCCCAAGAAGAGGGCTAAACATTTGGCAAAGTACTGCTCTCTGTCGGCTATCATAGGCAGCCATCATATTTGGAGGAGACGCTGTTATTTATACCCATTACAACTGAGTGATATGCTTAATATTGTGAAGATCTATTGTATGCCACTGGTCCATGCTTTTTTGTACGTGTATTTAATTGCATCTGTAATATTTATGTCCCTGTAGAGTATTTATATTAAGTGGACTTAAATAAATTGTTAAAATGTGTGTGTGTGTGTGTGCGTGCGTGGGTGTGTGCGTGCGTGCGTGTGTGTGTGCGTGCGTGCGTGCGTGCGTGCGTGCGTGGGTGGGTACGTGCGTGCGTGGGTGGGTGCGTGCGTGTGTGCGTGTGTATGTATAAATATGAACGAAGATGAACGAAGGTCTTATGGGTTTGAAACGACATGAGGGTGAATAATTAATTAATTAATTAATACCACTAGTCTGATTTAACTTGTTATGTGAATGGTTGATGATGAATCGAGGCTGGTAACAGAGTTCAGCGCTGAATGTAAAATCAAAAGATGCTGAAGAAACCCACACATCACTTTCAGTTTTTTGTCAAAACAAAATGAGGATTGAAGCTGATTTTATCTCTTAATGAAGGCACGGTTCCTGGCTTTGTCCATGGCTGGCATCAGATGATCGGTAGTGGTTTTATATATTGGTTTTAAACACCTAGATCACAACCGTCCTGAATATATTTTGGTGAAATCTGCCCTCCAAGCCAAAATTGTAATATATTGATATATTGAGTGTTTATTATTGCATACTGAATAGCATTTAAAATAAGTGAAACACAACATAAATTTAATTATTTTGTATCCAGAGTACGAAACTATTTAAATATTCAAGTTAAAAAGTCTTCTCTTTCACTCATTCACATCCGCATTAAGCATTAATTAACTAGAAACACAGACTTCTTCTACTGTTTAGAGCTTAACACAAACACACCATAGCTTAGTTGTCTTCAAGAGCTAACTGAAATGTTTTTAGCAGACATCGTTCTCAACTGGGTACACAAATCACCTCAGAGGTGTGACAGCGGAAGTAGCTCAGCTGGAGGAGATTTTAGCGGAAGTACGTCATCGCCTCCGTGAGAGTTGTTTTGTTCACACAGGTGTCCTAACACATCTGAACAAGCACTAACCAGAATCAAAATACCGTTTGATACCGACTGTCTGCGTTTTCAACACTATATATATTTATCCAAATTAACTTCTTTCTTTGTCACTTGTTTGGATATGACACTGCAAATACTTTTTACTCAATATGACTTGACAGTGTAAAGCAGATTGTTATACTCTGGAATCAAACAAAGTCAGAGATGGACACTGTGTAATACTTCTCAATAATATTCAACATTAACCGCTACTGCATTAGACATCTGATGATTTTACATATATATCTTTCAGGTTATATTTATACATCTACTCGAGCCTGTCACCATAATACTCGATGTGCACTGACTTTAACACGGACCTCCTCTTCGCTTTTAAACTCAGTGTCACCAGTTTAATATAAAACAAATGCAATATGCATAAACTCGTCCATAAGTCACTGTGTTTACCTTCAGTCGGTTCCTCTGGCTCGTCCATAACCCTCCTCCACATTGACACCGTTTATTGTTTGTTATATTCCAGTTCGCGTGGCTGCATTAAACCATCTTATCTATCATGTTTTGACTAGTGTGTGTGATGATGCTGATGCTGATGCGTTGAGCTCCATGAGCGCGTCTCCGGAACATCCGGGTGTCGAGGACGCGCTTCATTAAATCCGCTGAGCGCCATTAGATGAGATCACTCATAATGAAGATGCCTGGCGCTCCAGCCAGATACTATTGAGTCTATCAGCACCGAGCACTGTTTCTTTAACCCCCGCCCCCGCGCGCTCGCGTCTGTTGCGCGTCTGTTGTAAATGTTAGTTCGGGGAATATTCAATTACCTTTGCAGGACATCTAACAGGCTTTTCAACAGGCCACTTAGCCTACCTACTGAGCAATGTTGCTGATATACTTAGTTGGCTTCATAAAGTCAAGGTGACGTCTATTTTAATTTTCAGATAAGATGTAAACTGAATATGAATCTTACCTCGTATTCCCATGAACCCCATTCATCTCTCTCACTAGAGCAGCTCGTTCACTCATTATTGCAGAGATGAAGGTGTGTGTGTGTGTGTGTGCTTGGATTACCTGTTTGCAGCAGATAATCCCCCATAATAATCCCGTGACTCAAACCTTCTGTGCTACTGAGCTGTTCAAGAGCGCGAGCGAATAAAGCGCATTCGAATCATATCTCTCTGATTATGATCATGTTTTACTAGGAACCATGCGTAAAATAAGAAGTAGACCCTATATTTTAGGCTGTTTCCATATGCAATGCGAAATGAGTTTTTTCTATATTTTCTTCGTAAATGTGCTTGGTTTGTTTTCATAAAGTTGTGATTGTTTGGTTTTTATTTGTACCTGTTAAAAAACACGCGCGCGCGCAAAATGTGTGTAACAGCGTCCTCGTGCGCTTTCTGAATAACATCACGCGCTTTCTGAACGCTGTGTATGGATCCCTGTTGTTTATGAATCTGGGCTCAAGTCCAAAGTCCATTAAAATATAAGATGGTTCTTAAACTCAAGAAAATTCATCACTAATAACCACACATGTGTATGAACAAATCAGGGGCAATATTTTAAACTGTTTAACAATTTCTAGATTTCTTTTGTATATCAAGCACTACTTTTTGGAATTACATAAAATACGTTTTAGATCACAATTATTTACATTGAGACAAAAATGTCCTGGATTATATTTATTTTGATAGTCCACTTTGGACCTATACAATGTCTATCTCTATGTCTATGTATGCAACTACATGTTATACTGTACGGTTAGGGTTAGTATAGAATAAGTTGACATGCACTTGCTATATGACTTATATTTAGTAGATTTCTATTGGGGACCCGTCTAAATAAAGCAGAGGTATTCAATTCCCAGGGGCCCAGGCTCTGTATATCATTGCCAGCAGAGGTCCCGGAGATGCTTTGTATGAAATAATTATACATCTTCATCTGAGCAACAGCAGTGCTTTGTACAGGAATACAATAAGTGTAATGGCTTTTACATCTGAGAGAGTTAAAATAGTCAAAAGATGAGGTTATTGAGCCCCAAAGGCCAAAGTAGTGTGTGAGTATTCTTTTAAACACACAAATAAATAGCTATTATTTATCAGCTGTATCCCGCTGGATATGAATATTATAATGTAAGATGCTTTATCAGGCTGTTATTTTTTTTACATTTAGATACTGTTGCAGCGGAGACCAGGAGACTCTTTAAAAAAAAAAAATAAAAAAAAAATTAAAATTAAAAACAAATCTAACCCTGTTTTTTTTGGGGGGGGGGGGGGTATCGTCAACAGGCTTATTTACTGAGAACATGCCGTGTGGAGTCATCAAAAGTCTAACTCAAAATTGTTGATACTGTTGGATATTGTTGATGCGGAAAGCTACTTTTAGAAGTAATGCATATCAATATTGCATCATTTTCTATAAAAGTAACTAGTTATGTTACTTAGTTACTTTTTATGGAAAGTAATGCATTATGTTACTTTTTAAAATCTGGGCAGGACTTGTTTTAAATATAAAAAGTTATTATTTTATAAATGTAAAAGCCCTTTCACACTAGAAGTGAAATGAAGGAAATGTAAATTCACGTCTGTACTGTAGAGGACGAGCTCAGGGAAGTTCAACACTATTCAGCGATAACACAAATGTGTCGTTTTTACACACTCAAATATTAATCGTATAAGATCTTTCTAAATGTGAGAGACCACTCATATGAGGACAAGAAATCCTAGATTGAACCGTTTTGCTCCTATAGTGTGTGGTGATGAAGACAGCACACTACACACCGACAGATCTTCAACCAGAGACGGTGAACACGGGGAACCTGCAGAATCTCTCCAGACTTCAGAATAAACAAGACAGCACACTACACACCGACAGATCTTCAACCAGAGACATCCTTTAGTGCTGCGCCATGACTGCGGCTGTATCCGAAATCACCCCCTATAGCCTCGTGCACTATTCCCTACATTAGTCCACTCATACAGTTCACTTGAAGCAGTGAATGCTTGCTGTTTAATAATCATTTGAAACGGGCAGCTCCAGTATTTGTGCACTATTTGAGGGTATAGTATAGGGGGCGATTTCGGATACAGCCTATGTCCTTGTCCTTGTCAGCTCGCTTTCTGATTGGATATTAGGCGCGTTCGACGTTAAGCGGTGCTGCATAGGCCCTGTCCCAAATGGCACCCTAAACCCTCGCGGTCTTCCTTTGAGTCCTCTGAGGGCAGAACAAGGAAATGCATACAGGTTTGGAACTACTTTAGGGTGTGCAAATTATGACAGAATTTTCATTTTTGGGTGAACTACACCTTTAAGTGAGAACTGTTGCTCGACGGAACCACGAGCAAACCCTGGCCGAAGCACGGACATAAGAAAACGCCAAGCGGAAGTGTTCGTCCAGAAATGTGTTCCGTGTAGGCACAGTGTAAGGATGGAGTGTGTGAATAAAGCGGGACAGCTCATGAGTCTTGGGGCTCTACAGCAGCACGATCCCTACATAGTGAACCTGCTGGACGTCGCTGGACAGGTCGCGCTCTATACCTTCAACTCCAAAGCAAACGAATGGGTGAGATTTCAAACCGCGTCGCCATGTCAGCGCGCGCACGTCAGATAGCCTGTAGTCGCTAATAGCAACGTATCTCTCTATGACGGTCTGCTGTATTTGTATGTTTATTAGTATTATAATATCATTTCACCAGGAGCATACAGGGAGTTATGAGAGCGGGTAACTTAGGTTTGCTGGAACATTAAATTCATATATTAGCAGTCATGATAATAACACAGGTGTTTATAAAGCAGATATTTAACATTACGTATATGCGTCATCTGATAATAAACTCATATCAGTGTCACATCCTGATGTCTATTGTATTGTATTTCTTATTTTCCTGACATTTTTGTGGTCATTATTGAATTTGAAAGCTAACACATCTCTCTGACTTTAGGAAAAGACTGAGATTGAAGGCACATTATTCGTGTATGCCAGGTGAGCGATGACTGACTGGACCTGTGAAGGCCACCCTATTATTAGTAACACATCGATCTGTCGTGTAATGTATTAATGGCTGTTTTTCTGCAGGTCAGCATCTCCACATCATGGCTTCACAATTATGAACCGCTTGAGTACTGAGAACTTAGTGGAGCCCATTAATAAAGACTTGGAGTTCCAGCTCCAGGACCCGTTCCTACTGTACAGGAATGGCAGCTGTAAGTACACACTAAAGTCACGTTCATCTGCTGATGTGTTATTTACAGTGAGAACTAGTGATCGACCGATATTGATTTTTTTATTACCGATACCAATTATTTGCATGTTTATGTACACCGATATGCAGAACCAATATTTATTTACTGTTATAAAGTACATAAATAACAGATTGAAGTCCATTATTCACTTTGTTTTTCCTCCTTTCAGTCATCTTATCAACAACAAAAAACTGTTGAAAATTAACATTCTTTCATGTCAAATTTAATCTTCAAATTACATTTTATTTATAAAAAGCATCATTAGCAACACTGATATTAACAATAAGCAAAATAATGTCTAATGTTTTCAAATGGAGAAAATAAAGGACAGGAGTCATATCAACTTCATTTTAAACTACAGTTTTAGTAGGTTTATAAGCTGTTTAATAGACTAAAGAGTGAAGAATAATTCACTGGATAATGTTCTCTGGAATATTGAAATAAGCTATAACAAACAAAACATCGTATTTTATTGCATTTCTTGCTGGTTAAACTCCAAATATTAAATTTTGTTTGCATAATATATGCATGTGTACTGTGTATTTTTATTATGTATATAAAAAATGCACACATACAGTACACTATTTATATTCTTAAATTTGATATTATATCTAAATATATTGAACATAAACATAACATGTTTTCTTAATTATACACATGCATGTGTTTGTATTTCTATACACATATACACACATTATGTAAATTAAACGTTTATTTTGGATGTGATAAATTGCTTGACAGCGCTAGTTTTTATATTTTGTCTAAAGGTCCAATAAACTGTTCCTTTAGAAAAACTGATTTTTCCTGACTATTATTTATGTCAGGATTTACAGGGTTAAAGAGTAAAGCAAATATTAGATCTTCATATTAATGAAAAGTTTAGGAATTAAATATGTTAATGGTTATAGTGTCTGTCTATTGTAAAATGTATGTATATAAAGATTTAGTGTGCAAGTAACATACATACGCAAGAAAACATTGTCAGACTATAAAGTTGATCTGTGTAATCTAATGATTTCTGAATATTATAACTAACACCTTCATGTCACAGTCAGTTTGGTTGGTTATGAAATGATTAATATTTAGTGCCTGTAAGTGTATCTGCATGCATAGAGTGCATACACATAAAGCAATGAATATATATATTTATATATATAATATAGCCAATTTCAACCAACCGCTTGATTTTGCACATCTTTGCCAAATGTGAACACTATTATATTGTCTAGCTCTAACCTGCTAATATAATATATTATAAACATTAACATCATGATTATCTGCTTTGAAACAATGTGTTGAAAACTAAAAAGTGCTATACAAATCAAATTGACTTGTATTTTGGTTTAGTAAAAGCGGTAATGTCACACATCTAGGGTTGATTATTCGACTGATATATTGTACACATGGACACAGTTTCTGCTGTGTTTGATTCGTGTGTTTCTCTGTGTGGCAGTGGGCATCTACAGCATCTGGTTCTATGATAAGGCCGACTGCCAGCGGATCGCACAGCTCATGCTACAGTGAGTATCTGTACTTTAACACTCGGCTGTGAAGTGCTGGTTGCCTGATATCTAGTGTGCCGTGGCAGGCGGTTGGTTGACCGTCACATGCGATGTTACTTGTGAATGGAGCGGTCTGTTTTGAATGAATGATTAATTTAACTAGAGAAGCCTGTATGGCTGCTGAATCGGTGTTGTCCCTGTAGTTAAGTTTTTGTCGTGTGTGTGTGTGTGTGCGTGTGTGTGTGTGTGGTGTGTCTCTCTCTCTCTCTCTCTCTCTCTCTCTCTCTCTCTCTCTCTCTCTCTCTCTCTCTCGTGCACGTGTCTGTCTCTCTCTCTCGTGCACGTGTCTGTCTCTCTCTCTGTGTGTGTGTAGGATAATCAAACAGGAGGCATTGCGAGCGTCTCCCGACAGAGGCCTGAGCGGCAGGACGAACGGTTGTGTTCAGACCAGACACACAGATATCCTGGAGCTGCTCAGCAAGGCTAAAGACGAGTATCAAAGGGTATGACGACCAACACGTCTCATTTCACTTCTGCTTTTTGTTGTTCGCTCTCACAGCAATATTACTGCTCAAATTGAATGTGATCTACATCGACTGTGTCAGTTTAGACGGAGTGGTTGTGTCACAATATCAGTATTAATACAACAGTAAGAATGTTGCAGTTGTATTTCGCGAATATGTGCATTTGCTAATAATAATACATATTTAGTCTCACGGGAATGCGTAGAGTTTGAATTGGGATGCGCTTGTAAATTTACATGTAGCCTACAACATCTGTCAAAAATTGTAAAAACAATTTTATACCAAAATATTTAGAATACAGATTGTCTATGATTGGCTAAATTTGTATTATAATAGGAATAATAAAAAAATAAAATAAAGTATCAATAATTTTCATAAATTTTGATAATCCCTCTGCAGTGTATTTGCATGGTTTTAGTTTTAACTGAGTAATAGTTAACAAAAGAGTTAATGTTTAATGCTTTGTGCTTATTATAACACTTTTATTAATGCGGCACGAGGGGTAATTTAGTGAGATAATAGACATTGAATGAATGCTGGAGTAACAGGGTGTTTATGTTGTGTGTGTTTCTAGAGTCAGTCGTTTGAGAGAGATGTTCAGTTGAAGTTTGAAGCTGCTCCGTCACAGGAGAAGAGAGAAGACGTCACAGCCGCTCAACACGAGAAGGTGCTGATAATCACACATCTGTTATAGTCAATACTAATCATCTCCGCATGGTTGCAGCAAAGCCCTTAAGTTAAGTAAAAACTAAGTCACATGGTTCAGGGAACCATTACCGTCGTCATGACAACTGCTAAACTCACAATGATCAATATTAAAATATGATCAAGCAATGTGTGTTGTCAAAAGCAGGCTAAGGTGAGGTCAGTGAGTTCAATAACATTGATTCAGGGTAAATCCCTGAATCCCAAAAATGGTGTGTATTTGCTGTATAATGTCCAAAGAAGTACCTCACTGGAGATCCTTAAACTCCAACTTAAAGGTCCCATATTGTCAAAACTGAAATGTCCAGGATTTTTTTCATGATAACCGAGGTCTAGGGGCTATGTAACTACCAAAAAAGTTTCAAGACAGTCAGTCCGTAGTAGCCTGCATAAAGTAGCTGTGCTTTTTCACGAGTCCTTGACATGTGACGTCCAAACTTTAATTTGCACCCAACATCACAACAAGATGATATTTAAAGCTCCTTCTGTAGCTGAATCTGTGCTGCTCTTCCTTTGTTTTGCTTCCAGCTTGACTTAATTGTGACGTCGGTTGGCTTGGCCGTGTGATTGATTGTGTATTTTGTAAGAGAGGCTCATGAATATTAATTAGACAGGCCAAAATCAACCTGCTCTTAGCAGAGCTCCTGAAAGTGGAGCAATACAAATATATTGAGATGGTTTTTGGTACTTATGGTACCTTGAAATATTTGCCAGTGGTTTCAGCTTCTCAGTGCTTTTACTTTAATGTAGAGACATGGTTACCAGATTGGGAAGATTCAGTCAAACACTGGGCAGAAAATGAATCAATTTATGGGGAAAAAAGCTAATCTGGCAGCTGCAAACAAGAAAGCTTGTGGAGGTTTGTCAACAATACAAGATAACACAGATTGCAAATTAAAAATGAAATGTTTTAGGACAAATTTCACAGACAACTATGCTTAAATCAAGAGAAGCCGAAATCACAATGAAAATAAAAATATGCGCAGCTGTATCTGAACTGACTTCAGCTAAATAATGAGTTTCCATCATTGATTCTGCTCTTTTTCTGTTTGCCACTGTGAAGCTGCATTGACAGTCTGTGTTATGTGAATTGCTATAGAAAGATCAACCCGTGAATGTGTGACATGCACCTGTTTTTGTTTCCTCTCCACAGTCCGCTCACTCAGTAGTGAAGCAGATCACTGTGGAAGAGCTTTTTGGCAGCCCTCTGCCCAAAGAAGCGCCCCAGTCAACAAGCTCCAGTGTGGGAGACGGCATGCGTGGGCCTGCGTTTGGCCCTTCGTCTCACTCGGTGGAGCCTCTCCTCACTCCTCGCCTCTCTGCTGACCCAGGAGGCTCGGCGCTGGTCTCTCTCTTTCAGGCGTGTGGCACCCGAGACCCAAGACCGGCTGCTTCAAATACAGAGGAGAGTCAGAGCAGGTCCACCAGTCAGTCTGTGCGTCGAGGTTCAGCCGGTCCTCTTCCTCCTGTGTACATGAATCCTCTCACAGATGGGCATGGGATGGCCGTGACACTGCCCGGGTTCATGCCCGGCCGCTGGTCACCCCACAGAGCTTCAGAGAATCCACCTGCAAAGCTCCAGGGCCCTTCACGGGAAAGGCTGCCTTGTTGGCACAGGTGAATACACCGAGCAGTGTTTTCATGGTATGTGTGTTTTTATTTATTTATGCTAGTGCAGAAATGATTTATGAAATGACATTGTTTCCTTCAGTACAGGAGTGGGAATCTTTATGCACCTCAAAATATGTTCTGATTCAAACTGATGTACCTGTGGTTATGGGTGATCGCTGTGAATGGCACTATTAATGTCAAAACTCTTTTAAAAGAAAAGACAAAAAATTAAAAATAATAATATCCGTAACAATACACTAATTACAGGGTTCGGTATAATACACAAAACTGATCTCCCAAGTCAAAACTCTCAGAATCCAACAAGGCCAAAATAATGATGGAAAGTGTTATAGTATTAGTATTACTTTTAAGACATGATAAACCTTTAAAGGGGTCATTAACTGAGAAACCAAAATTTCCTTGATCTTTTGACATATGAGGTCATTGTACTATAAAAACATTCTGTATGTTTCAGAACTTTGTTGTTAGTCTAAAAACGGTTTATATTGAAGGGAGTCAGCCAAAACCACAGCTTGTGGAATGTTCTACTCGATGATGTAATGGTGTGGATAAGCACCGCCTCCACAGATGATCGACATCAGTGCCTGTTTAGTCCCGCCCACCGATTCTACATCAGTGCCTGTTTAGCCCCGCCCACCGATTCTACATCAGTGCCTGTTTAGCCCCGCCCACCGATTCTACATCAGTGCCTGTTTAGCCCCGCTCACCGATTCGACATCAATGCCTGTTTAGCCCCGCCCACCGACTCGACATCACTTTAGCCCCGCCAATCGATTCTACATCAGTGCCTGTTTAGCCCCACCCACCGATTCTACATCAGTGTCTGTTTAGCCCCGCTCACCGATTCGACATCAATGCCTGTTTAACCCCGCCCACCGACTCGACATCACTTTAGCCCCGCCCACCGATTCTACATCAGTGCCTGTTTAGCCCCGCCCACCGATTCTACATCAGTGCCTGTTTAGCCCCGCTCACCGATTCGACATCAATGCCTGTTTAGCCCCGCCCACCGACTCGACATCACTTTAGCCCCGCCAATCGATTCTACATCAGTGCCTGTTTAGCCCCACCCACCGATTCTACATCAGTGTCTGTTTAGCCCTCCCACCGACTTCTACATAACTTTAGCCCCGCCCACCGACTCTACATCACTGCCTGTTTAGCCCCGCCCACCATTTTGCGCATGTAGTGTTTATGAGAAGGGGCATAAACCAAAAAATCTACGCAGATACCGAACAATAAATATGCTTCGAAGACAACAGGATGCTATACAGTGCCAAGCTGTGGAAAAACAGTCTTTGGGTTGCCTTTCTTATGACCCCAACATTAGGAAAGAGTGAATTAACTGTATTTTTAAATGAAGATCCAGACCACGTCAGTATGAACTCTAAATTTTCGCGAGCAGTCAGCCATTTGGGCTAAAATAACTTTTTTGGAGTAGTATTACGTTACCCCATAAAAATATTGCTAATTACGTTATTTACATTTTATGTAATTTTATGCTGTATTACTTTTTCCAAACCTCTTTCTCTCAGACAAACATAGCGTTATGCTGGGGCTGCTTTTTGTATGATACAGATTTATTTATTTCACAAAAAGAGACAATTAATCAACATTTATGAATGCAAATGTACCCAAATTAACACGAAGGCTAGTTTTCAGTGTTTTTGCCAGATATTATTAGGCGTAAAAACTAGAGAAAATAAAAAATAGAAGAACAGTTACAAAATTCTACCAAAAATTATAACCGACTCCCTAAAATACAATTAAATGCATTCACTTTCCTCACTAAAATTTGTATTAATTAACATAATATTGCAGGTTTGCGTGATATTCTTTTTGTATGCGTTTTAATTACTTTGACATGCATTAATGGAAAACAAAGAGAACATGTACCCTTTAAAATAAAGCTTAGAAATGTATCTTGTTTTTGCATAAAGGTCATTGCATACTGAGTCCGAAATGTACTTTCCTATCAAAATGCATGCTACGGATGCGAAAACACAGTAAGCGAACCTGATCTGAATTTTTTTTATGTGCGAAAATGTGCATTGACCTTAAGATCTCTGCCTCTCTTTGACAGAGTAAAGAGGTGAATGCGTTCACACAGTCCTCGACTCTGGCCAAACCCGCTCCAGTAAGTGCACTTTTGAAAGCATCGTCAGGTTTGGTGTATTGTTTGGTGGCAGTATACTGACATGGCCATTATGATTGATGTCTCTGTCACGTGAAGGCGGGGCCAGCTGTCCAGGGGGAGGATTCTTCACTGCTGCTGTCTCCTAGTGTGTTCCAGCATTCAGTGACCAAGACAGCCGAGCCCCCGACGTCTCCCACAGCAGACCTGCCCTCTTCCCTGTACAGTCGCAACCAGCTTAAAGATACACTCGTACATCTCATAAAGGTACAGACTGACCCCCGCACGCTCAATCAACAGTGAAGAAAGATTATTCTCGTCTTCAATCGTCTGCCTGTTTGTTTTGCAGAATGATGCCCATTTCCTCAGTGCGATCCATGAGGCCTACATACAGAGCCTCTCGAAAGGCCTCAACAACATCAAGTTATAACCGCAAACTGAGAAAACAAAACGTGCGTCTGGAGCCGTCTCAGATTCACTACATCCACTACATTGACTGCTTCTGCTGCCCTGATGAGCATCCGTTTCCCCGTCTGCTGTGTGCTTTCTCGCTGAGCTTTCCCATTTCAATGCTAATTTATGTCCATCTGCCAATCTCATTTTCTCCCAGCACAATTATGTGCACTTATTTTAAGGGTCTTGTGCAATACGAAGCATTGCCTCTTTGGAGAATTGCTTTTCATTTATGATCCTGCCTGAGACGTATGGATATGATACGATATCCCGGTCTCAATATTGTGGTTTCTTTGAGTTCCTGGCAAATATGGATTTTCAGTAGGATTCAGCACTTATCTCCTCTTTTCTTACAAACTTGGTTTGTTTAATTTGGCCAGAAAATTAACAAAGGTTAGTTAAACTTTTTTTTTTTTCTCTTGATACCAGAGTTGAACGCTATAAACATCAGCGTATACAGTTATGGTGCCATGTATTGCTTTTAAAATTACAAACAGATTGAAATATGAAATAGCTTATTTAAAGTGCGACGCATCAAATCAACATGTCAGTGTTCCTGAATCAGCTTCTGTGAGACGTCATTCTGCTGTACTGATGCTTTCTGTCTCAACAGCAGGAGAACCGTAGTCTGTGTAGATCATTTAACATGAGCCACAGGTGCATTTATTATATCAATAAAAGTAGAATTGTTGATTTTCTGCTTGCACTACTAACTAGGTCATTGTTTGAATTGTGTTTTTTTTTATTCACACAAGGTTTATGTACTTACTGCTTGTTTACACTTAAAAAAAAAAAGGTGTGTTGTGTGTGTGTGAATTGTAAAACCTCACCACAAATTAAATTCGTCAGCTACATTTCATGCAAAAAGAACATCTCTCATACGCATCAGGATGATCTGTTACAATGGTTTGTCTTGAGGTCATGTGCAAATAAACATTGCTATAATTTAGATGGTTGTTTGCATTGTATTATAGTGAAACTTTGACCAAGCAAACCTGCTTATATATTTCAAGACTTTGATTTTTGCCTCTAAGCATGTTTAATATGTTTAAATAATTTTTCCATGGGCGCCAAAAGCTTGTTGATGCACACAAGGGCTTCATTTCTAAAGCGTGCATGCGCTCAGATCTGATCGTAGAGTGTGTGTACGCTTAAATCCATGCCAGCGCTCATTTTTGTAAAACACGTCACGGCAGGGACTGAGTAGACCTACGCACTTTTTCTTGACGGAGTACTGCAGGTTTTTGGAAACGTAAGCCGTTCTTGCAGCTCACTGATTTATTGTTAATGACATTAATTAGGAGTCTTGTACAAGGCAGAGAAACCATTCAGTTCAAGATCATTCTATGAATCACACGTATGCATATATGATCGTAAGCTCAAATTGAGAATGGTTTCTTCACTACATTGTATAAATGAGGCCTGTATAGTAAAAGCTAGTCCGCTCCAATCACACAAGAGTTATTGTAGCACACATCACTGATAAACATGATGTGGTCACCAGTGTTGGGGAAAGTTACCTTTAGAAGTAATGCATTACAATATTGCAGTACTCCCTAAAAAAGTAACTAATTACATTACTTTTTAAATATGAGCAGGGCTTGATTGTTTGTTTTTAATACAAGAAGTTGTATTTATATCAAATGTAAAGCCGTTGACACTAAAAGTGTCCTGAATAAACCTCAGACTGAAGGAAGAGTAAATCACGTCTGTACAGAAGATCTTCAGCAATGATAAACCATGAAGCACAATTGTTAGTTTATCTAAAGTCATGTTTGATTATTAATATGTTTGAACTGGATCATCAAAGGTTAGCAGTAAAGATATCAGTTAATAAAATGGGATTAGATATATTTGTGTTGTTTAACATATTTAATTATTGCAGGTTTGCTTCATATTCTGAGTTTGTATTTCACTGTTTTAATTCATTTTGATGAATACTGAATCTGTTTTTGCGAGTGGGATGATTGAATGCACGTTCACATTTAGTCTAGATCTACGGTAATGTCATGTTCACACACAACACCTCTGTACTTCTGATTTCTCCCAGCATGGGGACATGAGAGCTGTCGGTCAGTAAATGGGGAAAAAGTTACTGTTTTTTGAAAAAGTAATAGATTTTCCTGTAAATTTAAAAGTAATGCGTTACTTTACTAGTTACTTGAAAAAAAAAGTAATCTGATTATGTAACTGGCGTTCCTTGTAATGCGTTACGCCCAACACTTCTGGTCACATGATCTGTGTCCATTATGACCCCTGTCCACCGTTGAAAGCACCTACAATGTTCACATGAACTGGACCGTGGAGCAACGGAAGGATGTGGAGGAGGCGGTGTTAGATCTGGACTGTGTTCTGCTGGGAAACCTGGAGTCCAAAAGAGCTACCAGACTTGAGTCAATGTGGACGATTCAGTTAATCCCATCCATGTTACGGGAAAATTGAATGATCCTGGATTTATTTCACAAATTGATGGTCAGATACAGGAAAGAATAAAGATTAATTGTTCATAACATTAATTATTATTAGTTGTTTATTATTTAATTGTTGCACTATATCTCATATATAGTACAACAATGGGGGGGGGGTGGATGACATTGTTCATATATTGGCTAAACTAACTCATCAGATTTGGAGAAATGCAGCATTACATCGCTTGCTCTGCAGTGAATGGGTGCCGTCAGAATGAGAGTCTAAACATCTGATAAAAACATCACAATAATCCACTCCAGTTCACATCTGGAGGAGTTTTTAAGAAATATTCATCAAGATGTTTTTTGTTTTCACTTTAAACCCAGCCACACATTAGTTTAGAGCTGCTTTGGATTGTAAATGGTGCAGATTTCTCTCCTGATTCAGATCAAGGGCATGTTGTGCAGAAACCATCCTAAATTTGATTTCTCAGATATCATAGAATGAACGTACGAACAGAAATCACGCATCTCTTTCAGATATGAAATTATGAATCACACATGATCTTAAACTTACACGCGATTGAATGGTTTCAGCTCTCTGCTTTTAAACGACTCCTAATTAATATCATTGATTAATGACATTATATTAGTGCATTTCTCAAACCTCACGTCACAGTTTTAAGTCTGGGTGTCCTGTAAAAAACACATTCGGGGTTTCAGAGACACCAAATGATTGGAAGTTATCACTTATGGAAGTATGATCATATTTTGTAATTATCATTTAAATTAATTTTCGAATAGTCATAAATCATCATCTCAGGAAAATGTTATGGGGTTATGAAACAGGTCCACTGTAGAGGACACCGGGACTAAAAGGATGTTTATTACACATTTTACATTTACATTTATGCATTTAGCAGACGCTTTTATCCAAAGCGACTTACATTGCATTCAAGTTACAGTTTCTACATTTTATCAGCTCTTGTTTTCCCTGGGAATCGAACCCATGATCTTGGCGTTGCTAACGCCATGCTCTACCAGTTGAGCTACAGGAAAGCTTTTAGGATTTTAGGTGTGCTACAACTAAACTTATATATCAATATTCTTATGAAATATTAGATATTATTATGAAAATCTGGTCAATTATTCCTCCCCTTAGTACACTGTATCTAGTGCTGTTGGGACAGCGTGTTGAAAAAAGAAGTGTATAGATAACATTGTGTTTAATGGAAAACCAGTTTATGAACATTTTACGCACATATTGCATAAAGCAAAATGCTTTATCAAATCATTGTTACATCTTTCATTATATAGCTGATAATCATCCTTATGAAAAGTTTGGTATAAAAACCTAAAAATTGATTGGTGATTTTAAAAAGTCCCATTGTTTTTTCCTTTTCATGTCATTTATCATTCATGTCTACAGAAGACATAGCATACATATGAATTAAATATCGGTTTTCATTTTCTTCATATGCTCTAAACCCATGACATGAAGAACACTAAATTCACAGATGTTTTTTTCTGGGTCTGAGGAGGATATTATTTCGCAGACGGCGGCAGAACAGCACTGAGTCGTCGATAAACCTCAGATGAAGAAGAGCTAGAAGGCAGAGGGGTGTTGTGGGTTGTTTGCTTCAGTATCCCCGGCTCACTTTGAGGAGGAAGGGTTAGCGGTGAACTCCAGGCCCGGTTCTTGACGGCTATGGGCATGCTTTTAGTCATCATATCAGCTAGAAGATGTGTATACTGTAGATATTGCTATATTAACTATATTATATGTACACTGAAAAAAGCTTCGATTAGAATATCCTGCACTTTCACAGCTAAATAAACTTCATTCGTTATTGAAGGTTTCTCTGGATCATTGTTTCTATGCTGGTGATTCTTTTCAACTAACTATTTTTATTAATACCAAACAAGGCCGTAATCATGTCTAGAACATTAGAAGCAGCAGTCGTTCTGAGGAAAATAAAGACCAGACCGCTATGGCAATGGTATTTATTTAAAGAAACTAAATGTGACCCTCTCTGTGAAAACCCTGCTAAAGGCATTTTTTTTTTGTGATTTGCTGTTTTCTACAAAAAAAATCATCCTTCATATGTTAAAGAACATTCTGTGAACTTTTATCTTTATATTTTTAATATTGACTGAGTAAGGTCATGTCAAAGATTGTAATTAATGGTAGAAATCAAACTTTGATGCTTGTTTTCTCATAATTAGATTGAGACTTTAGCCTGGATTTCACAGAGAGGGTCACAAATAACATTAAAAGGATTTAAATGGATTTAGGGGAATAAATGAAAACAAAAGAACAGTAAAAGAATAAGACTCAAATCAATCCTAAATCAAATCTAGAAGCAAGACGAGAAAGAGGTACGTTAAATACTCGTTAAAGTTATTGGTGTTCAGCAACCGTGCAACAAGCATCATTTATAAGTGATTAGCCAAAGATCACAGTCAATTCATTTCAATATGTCAAGAGACATCTTTATAATTGATATACAAAAACTATATTGATGGTCAGGGTGATAGTTCGTCTGGCTCAGTTTGACCTAACCACGTGTAACCTCATAATCTATGTAGGCCTAGTCCCTCTGTTTTACTTATTTAATAGATTTTTAATTGTTTGTTTTCTGTCTCTAGCTTGCGTGAGATGTTTTTTTCTGGTAAGATATTCTTCTAAGCGGTTACTCTTTTCACACTGCACATGGATTTTGCAGCAACATTAGAGTACATGTTGGATATGTATGAACATACAAAGAACAGATTTATAATAGACATGTATGTAAAATAAGGAGAATTTAACTGCACTCGCAAGTATTTTTATTACAGCAAACAACTTCTCTTTTGGCTCTCAACGGAGGCAGTCGCATTTTTTCACTCCCCGTCCTCCCTTTTGTCTCGTCTCATCTATTGAGAGACTCTCTCTGCACGGCTCTCCAAACTAAAAGATTATGGATTTGATCAACTGGTCTCTCAGTGCAATTGACACCATCTTCTCAACGAGAAGTCTGGGTTCTGGGGAACCTGTTTGTCCTGACGGGACGTTCGCAGCCGGCTATACGATGGACGCGTGGGAGAGGTGGCAAATCGTGTGTCTGGCGGCTCTTTCCATGGAGGACATTGAAGATATCTACCTATTCGGTACCATGATAACAGGTATTTTGCTGATTGGATTTGCCCTGGGTTATCGAAAAATTCAGAAGACGGGAACAGCTGTCCAAAGTCTCACAAGGCTGCCCGCTTTGGTTGAAGCTGTGGGAAGAGCGGTCAGCATTGAGACTGAGACTATTAACCGGAATATGGATTCCATCACGATGAAGCTCACGACTTTGCAAGTGAAAATTTATGCTTTCGGAGACCAGAATGGACAAAATGGACAGAGAGAATAGCTGTGAAGGTATGTAGCTGTTCGCCCCAAAGACACAATTCAACTGCTCCTCCTTACAGACATTACTCCTTCCCGATCAACTGCCTCTGACCGATCTGCCACGCTGTCGAGAGCAGTAGACAGTGCCACAATAAATGGCACCGGACCGGATGGCTGCTTGCCAGAGCTGAATATGTTTCCCCTGTTGCAAAGTCATGTGTTATGGTATACAGTGGGGCAAAAAAGTATTTAGTCAGCCACCAATTGGGCAAGTTCTCCCACTTAAAAATATGAGAGAGGCCTGTAATTTTCATCATAGGTATACCTCAACTATGAGAGACAAAATAAGAAAAAAAAATCCAGAAAATCACATTGTAGGATTTTTAAATAATTTATTTGCAAATTATGGTGGAAAATAAGTATTTGGTCACCTACAAACAAGCAAGATTGCTGGCTCTCACAGACCTGTAACTTCTTCTTTAAGAGGCTTCTCTGTCCTCCACTCGTTACCTGTATTAATGGCATCTGTTTGAACTCGTTCTCAGTATAAAAGACACCTGTCCACAACCTCAAACAGTCACACTCCAAACTCCACTATGACCAAGACCAAAGAGCAGTCAAAGGACACCAGAAACAAAATTGTAGACCTGCACCAGGCTGGGAAGACTGAATCTGCAATAGGTAAGCAGCTTGGTGTGAAGAAATCAACTGTGGGAGCAATTATTAGAAAATGGAAGACATACAAGACCACTGAAAATCTCCCTCGATCTGGGGCTCCACGCAAGATCTCACCCGTGGGGTCAAAATGATCACAAGAACTGTGAGCAAAATCCCAGAACCACACGGGGGGACCTAGTGAATGACCTGCAGAGAGCTGGGACCAAAGTAACAAAGGCTACCATCAGTAACACACTGCGCCGCCAGGGACTCAAATCCTGCAGTGCCAGACGTGTGCCCCTGCTTAAGCCAGTACATGTCCAGGCCCGTCTGAAGTTTGCTAAAGAGCATTTGGATGATCCAGAAGAGGATTGGGAGAATGTCATATGGTCAGATGAAACCAAAATAGAACTTTTGGTAAAACTCAACTTGTCGTGTTTGGAGGAGAAAGAATGCTGAGTTGCATCCAAAGAACACCATACCTACTGTGAAGCATGGGGTGGAAACATCATGCTTTGGGGCTGTTTTTCTGCAAAGGGACCAGGACGACTGATCTGTGTAAAGGAAAGAATGAATGGGGCCATGTATCGTGAGATTTTGAGTGAAAACCTCCTTCCATCAGCAAGGGCATTGAAGATGAAACGTGGCTGGGTCTTTCAGCATGACAATGATCCCAAAGTGGCTTAAGCATTTCAAGGTCCTGGAGTGGCCTAGCCAGTCTCCAGATCTCAACCCCATAGAAAATCTTTGGAGGGAGTTGAAAGTCCGTGTTGCCCAGCGACAGCCCCAAAACATCACTGCTCTAGAGGAGATCTGCATGGAGGAATGGGCCAAAATACCAGCAACAGTGTGTGAAAACCTTGTGAAGACTTACAGAAAACGTTTGACCTCTGTCATTGCCAACAAAGGGTATATAACAAAGTATTGAGATGAAATTTTGTTATTGACCAAATACTTATTTTCCACCATAATTTGCAAATCAATTCTTTAAAAATCCTACAATGTGATTTTCTGGATTTTTTTCTTATTTTGTCTCTCATAGTTGAGGTATACCTATGATGAAAATTACAGGCCTCTCTCATCTTTTTAAGTGGGAGAACTTGCACAATTGGTGGCTGACTAAATAATTTTTTGCCCCACTGTATGTGCTTTTGTGCTGAGGTGTTTTTTTCTGTTCTCACACTGTACTCCCAAATGGAGCATAGTCTGGGGGTTATTTTTTTTTCTCCTCCTCCCTCTCCTCATGTAAATGCTGTACTTTTCTTCCATTCCCTGTCTTCCTGTTCTGTCTACCCCGTTGTCATATGTATGTTGTGTATGTATGGACAGGTTGATGGCTAATTTCGCTGGTACTTTTGACTAGTGACAATAAAGGGCTACTACTACTACTACTAACTAAAAACTATTTCTTAATTTTATATTAACTATGCGGTAGAGTCTGGAGCAATTCATTTAATATTAAGAAAACAAATTATTCACAATCAATAATTGACCACCAACAATCACGAACATGATAAATCCCACATTAAAAACTTTGCTCCCATATGGTCTGAATGTAAGCATTTGATTTGATTTGTTTCTTATAAATGAGATTATCTGATTAAAGCTTATTTGAACTTAATATGGTTTTTATCATGTAAATATAGTGTATATCTTTCCGCCAAGGGGAGAGAACGTAATAATTAAGAAAACAATATTTTTTGTTAATTATCATTTTATTTCAGTTTACATGTTTTTCATAAATCGTTTCAGTTTACGATATTGATTGAGACACTAAATAACCTGGATCAGTCTTGCATCCCGTGTTTTTTAAACGGTAATAACATTATGGATATTGATATTACATTTTACTAATAGGATATTATAGCCTTATTACGGATGCATTTTTAAAATCCACAAATGGACAAAACCAATCTCAATTTAGTCATTTATGCGATAAAGTATAAATGACAAGATAATGAGTTAAAAATTCACAATTGTGACACAATTTTCAACTTACTTTGCCATTTGGACTTTTTATAATGATTTGATAATGATTTCTGGACATCCACACCAAGTGTTTCCCTCGCCTTGGCTCGAGATGCTGGGACCCAACTGAAGACAAGCAATGTCATCATCTTCAATTTGTCACAATATGGGGAAGAAAAGATCTGTCACTATTTCCATTTCATTGCAACTTTAAGTGCTTTCCCAGTTTGACTGTTTTAAGACAAATAAATAAATTAGACTTACCTCAGCAGGCAAAGACTAAATGGCAAAGAGTATGACTTATTTCCAGTGGACACGCTCGTGAAGAATACTAAGGTATGCTGTGGAAGTCACATATTTGATCTTGTCCGTCATGCACATCTGCAAATCTGATTGAATTTGTTACACCTTTGTTTAGCTCCTCAGTACAATGCTTGCTACGACATGCTTACTGCATGCTGTTTAAGGTTGTATGTCTTGAAGGAAAGCCATGAACATTACAGTTCTGTCAACTACAAGATGAGAGTTTAGGGTTGACCGTGTTGAAGATGTGTCACCATTTGCTTTAATAACCGCATCTCATTTCTTGAGAAGATACTCCTTTGGAGCGGTCAAAATGACAAGAGTAAAAAAAGAGAGTTGTTCCACTGTGCATGCATGCATATATGTGTGTGTGTGTGTGTGTGTGACCAAGGAGCACAAAACCAGTCATAAGGGTCAATTTTTCGAAATTGAGATTTAAACATCATCTTAAAGCTGAATAAATCATCTTTCCATTGATGTATGGTTTGTTATGATTGGACAATATTTGAACATCTTTATTTATTTATTTAACAGGGACAGTGCAGTAAAATACTGTAAACAAGCCAGAGTTTCACCTGTTGCCAGATTTTAAAAAAGCAACCCAAAAATCAAAAATCTACAGTCAGTTATTACACATACAATAGCATTTACAATGACATACTATAACACTAGGGATAACAATGGCAATATCATAAAGAGAGCAAAAAATAAATACAATTACACATGATTACAAATATGACTTACCTTTAATCATTTCTTTAATTTGTATTTAAATGTTGAATAATTTGTACTACGCCTTAATTCAGTTGGTAGAGTATTCCAATAATGAATGGCTCTAATTGAAAAGACTGACCGTCTAAACTGTACAGCACAGTCTTCTCTAGTCATTATTGTCCTGCATTATAAACTGGCAGAGGTCCATAACCATTTAACATCTAAAAGAAATCAAGCATGCATCAACCAAACGTTTAACATCATCAAAACTCAATAAATTATGCTTTTTAACTATATTGCAATAATAACTTAGTCCTCTGATCAAATATTTTAAGCGTCTGTTTATAAAAAGATTCAATTGATTTTAAACGGTTGTGCTTGCTTGTGACCTAGTAAAACAATATGTAATATGAGAAAAAAATCATTGAGTGCATGAAAAATTTTGCTGCCTCTATTGTTAAGCGGGGTCTTATTATATGCCTGAAGTTTGCCAAATTAAATTGAATAATTTTGGCATGCTTTTGAAATGTCAATTGGGAATCTAAAATGACTCCTAAATATTTAAAATCAAAAACAAACGTGAGCTTTTAACAAATACATCAGGATGAGAGTCACTGTCGGCTTTTGTGAGAAATACATACAAACAGTTTTGCTTATATTCAAATGTGAATATGAGTTACTCAGCCAATCTGAAACATGGACTCCGTTAGAATGTTCGCTGCTTGTTTGTTCTTAGAGTGCACATATAGAACGGTGTCATCAGCATGCATGTGAATACTAACAGATGAACAGCGGCAAATCATTTATATACAAACTAAACCGGATAGGCATCTGGAATCTGAGGGTGCAAAAAAATCTAAATATTGAGAAAATCATCTTTAAAGTTGTTCAAATGAAGTTCTTAGCAATGCATATTAATAATCAAAAATTAAGTTGATATATTTATGGTAAAAAATTTACAGAATATCTTTATCTCTACTTAATATCCTAATGATTTTTGGCATAAAAGAAAAATGGATCATTTTGACCCATGCAATATATTTTTGTCTATTGCTACAAATATCCCCCAGTGACTCAAGTCTGGTTTTGTGTGTGTGAGAGAGAGCTGTGCTTCCAGTGTCATCTTGGGGCTCCTGGGCTCTTCCAGCGTGACACTATAAGCTCCTCACTAGGCTCTGTGCTTCAGGCTTTACTCACAAGAGCTCTTCACACTGTGCTGAGGCTACTTTTAACCCTGGTAATAGCAACGTTTCACCTTGGTATTTTTGCAAGATGGTTACCATCACCTTCAACCATTAAGGAGAACCAGGTTTGGGATGGTGGCTCTCACGACCAGTTCAATACTGATTACAAATCACACGACAAGTTAGTACAAATCTGGATTACTCATATTAGGTCATGTATTTTGACTACTTTTGACCTGATTTATCACAGACGTAAATGGTGAACCATACTGATTAAAGAAAAATATTATATAATAAAATATATTATATATATGAAGTGGTAGGTTCATATAGAAAGGAAAAAATTCAGTTGAATCAATAAATTAATAATTTACTGCCAATTGTCTGAATAATATGTAATATAATACATAGTATATTATGATTATGTAATACAGATTACATGCAATCAGTTACTACCCAGCTCTGCTCACAACTCTATTATTAATATTCAAGCATAAACGCTATGGTGCTTACCTCCATTAAACCACAGAAATGCTCATGTACAGATAATCATTCAGGAGGGGACAACGAGACACAAGTCAAATGGACAACACACAACAGAAAGATAAGAAATTCACACACAGGACAAATGCCCAGTCACTTTTTATTGGTATTTACTGACTTGAGCCGGCATGACTACTTCTACACAGACAAACCTCTAGAAACTCGGTTAGTTCAAGAGTAAGGGACCAATTAAAAACCAAACATCTCTCTCTTCGTCTTCTTTGGAGTTATAAGTTTGTTTTCGGTTCTGTGTACAAGTCTCATAGCTGAAAGAAACATGCATATGACTTAATAATGCACATTATAATGTTCAGTGCTGACGACATTTCAAATGAATACAAACAAATGAATGTTATTTCATATAAAAGGTATCAAACTTATAGATCAATACTGGAACACAATAATACGAGTTTCCAATAATAAGCTGCTTCCACAGCGAGTTGAATATCACAATGCCATCACTTCCAGCAAACAGAAAACCTCAGTTAACACACAACGTCGTTTTGGTTTAATTGCACTTTATTTAGTTTCTCCTCACTTGCTGACTGTAATTATTCATTTTACGCCTCAACAAACAAAATGTGACTTTCGTGGCACTATTTGCTTGTTGATGCAACATGTTTTCTGTTTCCTGAATTTGTAATGCTCGTATAAACCATGTGAAAAATGTATATAAAAAAAACAAAGCTTTCTCACAATTGTTAACAATACTATCAATATCACATGGCTACCTCACCATACAAAGCTAGAATAACACCCGTCTCCCACAACAAAACACCACACAGGTTTCGTGTCTCAATTTTTGTTCATATCGAGGCAAACCGAGGATAATTCTGGCTTCAAACCATTTGACGAAACATAACGTTTTCTAAAACCCCTGAATTTGCTATTAGGACCACTGACCTGACGAATTCCACACAATCTGTTTTATTTATCTAATAATTAATATTTCACACCCTTGAAAACAGAACGAATGTCTTCTGTACTTATTGCTGCTGCGGAGTTTAAAACAAGTCATCTGCTGTTCTTCCTTTTAAGGAGTGAGAAAAATTAAATACAAAAACTAAACGCTAAGCTAGGATTCTCTCTCAAAGAAAAAGGCACTAATGGTCAGAATGAAGATCATAAACGAAAAACGAACTAAACAAAGGGTAAGGTAAAGCAGGGCGACCCTAGTCTCGGCGCTTCTGATCCTTTTAACCAACCCAAACTTTGTACCGACACTTGGCACGATAGACGGAGAGAATTACGGCATTCCAATTTGGAATTAATTAATTTCCTGTTGTATGGAATGCAGAAGGTCAGTGATCCACGTAACGCTTGAGCGAAGGTGCTTGAAACGAAATTGCGAACACTAAAGCCAGAGTCACCTCTGGCTTGCTTAGTTGGGGACACTTCATTTCCAGCGATATCGGCGACTTGATTGCACAGATACTATTTAAACTGAACTGAGCTGGATGATGCCATCACTGAATTCAATATTTTGATATTGTGCAGTTGCTTTGACACAATTTGTATTGTTAAAAGCGCTATATAAATAAAGGTGACTTGACTAAAGGTTACTGCACACCGAGTCAGAAAATTTCATCCGAAATTATGGACATTACAAAATTACGATTTTTTTTGTACTTCGAAAATTCGTACGAAATTTTCGCACATTAAAAAATAAATGTGTACGTCATAAAAATTCTGATCAGATTCAATTTTCTGTGTTTTCACATCCGTAGCATGCATTTTGATAGGAAAGGATGATGAATACGGAAAAACGTACGCGAAAATTTCGGATTCAATGTGCAATGACCTTTAAAATAAGGTACAGTGCTTAATTCATCCAGGTTATTTTTAATATATGAATATTGTGTTGTTTATTGTTAATTTACATTTGATCATAATACATTAACCTAATGTTAATTTATGCAACATTATAAAACGTATTCCTATATAATGATACTAGATTAATAAATGCTGCATTGTTTGTTATTTGAACCTTATTTTTAAGCGTTACGAAAAAAAAATCCATAGTTTTTTTTGTCGATTCGCTGGTTTTGTTTAACCAAAGCCTTCTGATTAGATTAACCCACATTTTTAATTTGTTCACTTTGATATATTCCTATATAGACAAAATAACAGTAATAATAAATAGACGAAAGCCCAGCATTAAAACGTGGCCGTAAAATGTGTCAATGTGAAAAACGTGACATTTCAGTTAAAACACAGATAATTTTATGCATTCATTTTATAAAGATGACTTGGAGAATATGGATCATGTGAGTTATGATTACATGAGGATGAGCTCTGCTTACAGAGGACGTACATAATGAAATCGAATACTCTTAAAATAGTAGTGTAAAATACGTGAACAGACTCATAAACCAGAACACCTCAAAATATAGACTAATATAATAAGCATAATAACCTTATTTTAAAAGATCAAGGGTTACAAAATCTCAAAACATTGATGAAAAGAACACTAGCCCATGTTCTTTTGTTTGTAGTTGAATTTTAAGCATTAAAGTTCTCAGGACTTTGTGACCTCTGGCTTCCCATGTGTGTAAAAAGAACCCAAATGCGTCTCGTAGGTCCAAGACCGCTTATTGGGTTTGTAGGCAGTGGAGTAATGTTGAGTTCCAGCTCAGGCTGAACATTACTGCAAATCGGAAAACAAAGAAATAAAAGCCGTTAGCATTACGGTTAACGTTACGCAGCGGCTGCATCTGCTCAATCGGCGTGAACTCAATGCAAAACCCGGGTTAGTCAGCAGAAGCCAAACACAGCCCATGTGATGTGTTGTGCTCGTAAGTGTGGAAGAGAAGAAGTACAGGATGCAGGAAGCCAGAGGTTCTCACAAGAACTAAAAACCCCAACCTCACCAGGTCAAGCAAAATAAGCAGTGAATGTTAATGAGTTGCACAAAATTTTTGACCAGTCAATGGTGAAACTTAACACTTAACTCCACTTGGCGAAACGCAGATCAACTGGTAACCTGACTGCTCGTTTTCATTGGTAACTGAAGGGAGCAAATTTGAATTGGCTATTTTAAAATTTGGACAAAATGCCACACCAAGCAAGAACTCAATGTCAACCAAATAATGTATTTTTCTGTGATAGGTCAATTAAATTCCAAAATAATCAATAATCTGATGAGTGCGGGCAGTGCCAGAGGCATCCCTTCCCATACCGGGAGTCGAACCCGGGCAGCCTGGTAACAACCAGGAATCCAAACCACTAGATCTTATGGGAACAGAACAGGACTAGAGAATATTACAGAATGTGAAAGACGTATGTAATCTTTATTTAACATTTCTATCATTTTGAAGTTCCTTTCCAAATATAGCGATTCAGAGAAGCCATTCATTAGGCCATTTGGAGCAATTCATCTATTAATCGACATTAGCTTGAAAATAGACTATGAACTTTAATTTCAGTTTGTCTGAAAACCCTAGCTCGGCATCGACCGCTTCAGATTGTGTCAATCTTTCACATGATGCAAACACAAAACAGTGAATGCGGTCTATATATGGAGATGAGAGAGTCATATCATATACAGATTACTAATGCGAAGGTCGAGGGTAACTAGGAATATATGATCTTATCATTAAAAGCTGATTCAGGATGTTATAAGCAAGCCAGAGAATGAAAGCCTGATATTTTGAATCTTTTGTTTGCCAAAAAGAGACATTGGTTTGTCCTTCTCGTCTTGAAATGAGACGGTCACGCTATTTAGAGCACAGAAACGACAGATAAGGCCTCTCTAATGTTTCATCTGCAATGGAAATATGTTGACAGCATGTGGCAAGCCCTTCACCATGACTTCACCGTGTGTGCTCAAGTAAACGTAATCAAGTCTAAGACATATTAAAGCTTAGTTCTGCAGCCAGACATCAAATGAAAAAGCAAGCCAGAAGCCCATTGGCTTCGTGGCGCATACTGATTTATGAACACGCGTCGTTCCCGCCTGCCTCACGAGTGACATCGTTAAAACACACACACACTCTCCAACCCGTCGATTTTCATTTTTGATGCTATTTCTGTTTTCTCGCAAAAACAAAACAAAAATGGTTTTCCTGCACGTCAACAAGGCAGGGAGGAGATTTGCATATTTAGTTTACTCGGGCATGTAAACACGAGTTACCTGATTGGACGGGCTGCGGATTTCAGAGGCAGGAGAGAGATGGACAGAGGAAAAGGGCAAATGGCTATTGACTTGTAACCACAATTCAACAATCATATGGCTAGCTCTCTCTATCACGTCTAATCTAGAAATGCTGCCTTGAGCTGTAAAATTGTGCAATTGGGTTTGGTGCCACTAGCAGAAACACACTTCACCTATAAGACTAAACGTTATACCATTCTGCCCTTAGCTAGCACTACAACATGCACCTGGCTACGAGGATGCTAGCAGGCATGACCATATTTAGCCCTAAACACACGGACACATCATATGGGTTAGCACACAGCAAGCAAGAGAGCGTGTGAGTGGAGCTTTGTACAACAGCTGACGAGGCCCACGCAGCTTCAGTCGCAGTAGATCTTGTATTTCTCGCTGCAGAACACCACCGGCGTTCCCAGGAGGCCGTTGGGCTCACCTCGACCCCCGCAGGTGGTAGCGGCGGCAGGGTGACTTACGTGGGAGTGGGTGGGTTTCCCAAGCGAGGAGGCAGCCTTGGAGCGGCCGTTGGCTCCGCTGCGGCGGGTCTGGTTGGGGTCGAACTCCAGGTCCTCCAGGCGTTGGGTGAGTGCCAGCTTCTGCTGGATGGCCATACGGAGGAGGGAGTTTAACGTCTTCTTCTCATCCTCCGCAGCAGCCAGCTGCCTCTGCATCTCATCCAACTGAGTCACGTACTCGTCACAGCTGAGAAACAGAGAGATGGTTGATATATTAGTACTACAAGAAAATACATTCCTTTTTGGTAACATTGTCCACAAGGCCCTGTTTACACCTGGTTTTAAGAAGCATTTTTGTCGATCAGATCACAAGTGGATAACACTAAATAAGGCGTGAAAGATCCAATAGATCAGAAAAACTTGATGTTGTAACAGAAACTATAAACTCTCAGAAACTATAAACTTTTCTAACATTTTAGACACAGATGCTCCTTTATGCTTAAAGATTAAGGAACACAGTCCGACACTGTGGTATAACTAGCACACTCACACCTTAAAGAGAGCAGCCCGGAGAATGAAGCACAGCTGAAAGAAAACAAAACTACAGGTAGTTCGTATTGCATGGAGGGAAAGTACTTCTACTTATAGAAAAGCTCTAAAACTGCTAGATCTGCTAACTTTTAATCTCTTTTAGAAGAAAACAAATACAACCCCAGGCATTTATTTAATACAGTGGCCAAATTAACAAATAAATAAGGCATCAACAGACAGACATTCCCCAACAGCACAGTAGTAATGACTTTATGAATTTCTTTACTTCCAAGATCGATACTAATAGATATAAAATTCTAACCATGCAGCCTTCAGCTACAGTACTGCATCAGACAGTCCACTTTAGTTCCCCTGAGGAACAATTTAACTCATTCTCAGCTATAGGAGAGGAAGAGTTGTATAAATTTGTAAAATCATCAGAACCTACATCATGCATGTTAAATTCTATTCCAACTTAGCTTCTAAAAGAGGTGCTTCCAGAAGTCATAGATCCTCTTCTGAATATGATTAATTTCTCAATGTCATTGGGATGTGTCCCGAAAACCTTAAAACTGACTGTTAAGCCTCATAAAAAAATTGATCCTAGAGAATTAGTTAATAACGGACCAATCTCAATTCTCCCTTTTCTGTCAAAAATACAAGAAAAGGCAGGGCCCTCTCAGCGATGTTCCTTAAAGAGAAATGGTATCTGTGAGAAATTCCAGGTAAGATTTAGACTATATCATAGTGCTGAGATTAGGGATGCAGCAATTAACCGGTTTTACTATTAACCGCGCTTTAAAACATCATGGTTAATTAATCGTAAAATTTCTGCTAAACCGAGTGTTTCTGTTGCATGGAACGAAACTGTTGCAGCTTGCGCAAAACAAAACAAAAAAGTTACACTAGCGGTGCACCAGCTTAAAATGCCGAGCTTATCAGGGACACGGAGGCTAGATAAACAGTCATTTTACCCCCTCTTTGCTGATTAGTATAATGGAGCGATCCAGTATCTAAGCTATTATATTAATGAAAGTCTGGGTAGCGTTGACAAGTTTCTGTCCTCCTAAATCGATCTCACAAACCAAAATAATAGACATGATTTTCTCAGGTCATATGTAAAATCAGATGAATAAAGATTATTAAAATGAATAAGTATGGATGACAGTTGATTACAATAATAGTTTAGTTTATTCCCCTCATTAGTAACAGTGTCCTCTGTGGGATAAATAAAGTTAATTAGTCTTATATTAATAATACTTAATTAACATTCTGATTTGTCATTCCTGTTATAGTATTATTCATAAGTTTAAAAAACTTTCACCATCTTTCCAAGTTCTGTACCGCAGGTCTAAAAGAAATGTAGAAAGATTATACAAAATGAAAACACCATAAAAATGTGTGATCTATATCCATTTGTTATTTTCAAAAGGGAAATACTGACTGATGTTTACAGAGCAGATGTCAACTTTTTAATTCCAAAAAAAAGATGAATTTGTTTATTCTTTAGTAGTATTATTTACATGGATGCAGGTTAAGTACATGCGTCACACAGCGGCTCCTTTCACAGTAGCTCCGCAGAAACTTCTCATTTACATGTGTGGAGCGTCTCAAACGCCATCTCTGCAAGTCTGCATGTTGTTGTGAGTTTGGGTTTATTATAACGTTCATCTGGGAATGCAACATGTGCCATTTCATCAGATTTGTTAGGTAAATCATTTATAAACCCACGCAAACTCAAAATAATTTCAAAATAAAAGCTCAAACACTCTATACTTTTTAATGTCCACATATTAATTTAATTACAGTGGCTATAGCATTTCTGTCCTAAAGAAATGGCCAAATATTAAAGATTAAGTGGACATTTGAATTAAATGGTGCTTGGTCAATATTAAACAAGGATTAGATCGCGCAGCAATGTGTAAATATAATCATCAGACCGCTGGCGCCCCCTGCAGGACTTTGTTGTCATGCATAATCTAGATTAGCTCAATTGTTTATTATGCATTATGTATTTTAAGTATTGTTCAATAAATCCATATGATTTCTTGCTTTTGATACTTTATTTGAACTAATTATTATTGCATAATTGGTATTATATATGTATTTTAAGTAATTTTAAAAGCTGTTGTTCACTTCTATTTTTATTACCACCCAAAATGAATTATAATTATAGGGCCCTATGAAATCGTTTTTTCTTCCCAAAATCAGTTTTTTTCCATTTTAATTTTTCTTTACTCTGTTTTAATGGTTAAATTAAATTTTATTAATCAAAAAGCCTGTCTAATTAATTGAGTTTTACAGTTTTATCTTTACCAAATTCTGTTTTCCATTTTAATGGTTCCATTAAATTGTAATAATCAAAAGCATCTCCAATTCATTTATTTTATATATAAAAAAATTATTAAATTATAAAATATTATATATACACTATATTGCCAAAAGTATTGGGTCACCCACTTCTAATGAAAGGTCCTCTCCAAACTGTTGCTATAAAATTAGAAGCACACAATTCCCTAGAATAGCATTATATGCTTAAACATTAAGATTTGTACTCATGGAAATTACTAAAGTAGTCAAACCTGTCATTAGAAGGGGGTGCATATATATATATATATATATATATATAAAAATTTTTGTATTTTTTTCAGAAATACTGCACATTGACATAGAATTTCATAGAAATTTGGATTTCATTTGGTTTAATAACAGTTTAATAAAATATTTGTAAGTAAAATTTCAGATTTTTTGCGGGAGATTAATCGATTAATCGATAAATTAGTCAATAGATTAATCAAAATAAAATCAGTCATTAGTGGCAGCCCTATACCTGTCCTTATCATCCAATCATGGTATTGTGTATTTCTCTATTAGTGCTACTGGATCTTAACACTGCATTGGATAGTGTCGACCACAGCATTCTTTGAAGAAGACTGCACAATTATATTGGTATTAGTGGAATTGAATTTGCATGGTTCAAATCTTACTTATCCAGCTGTCTTCAATCCTTAGCAGTGAATGACGATTTATATTAAATCACAAGTACAGTATGGAGTAGGGGTTGAACAACTTCTGATTTTTTAAAGTCGACTTCTTTGTGATGAAAGTCGAGTCGAAGCCGACTAGTCGCTGATGATTTCATTAATGAACAAATAAGTCTGGAGCTGTGACAAACACCCTGTGTACAGCTATGGCATATGACACAGCGCTGCCCACATGGCTATTGCTCCTATAACAGCTTATTTTTATCAGTTCTTTCGTCTTTGGGTCATTATATTTCTCAGATTTATGCTCGTTCTAAATCAGATACAGATAAGTAGCGCAGTAAAGATTACATTCATATGAATGAATGCATTAGTGAGAGCGATTGTGTGTGTGAATGAATTCTAATTGGCAGCGTCTCTCTACTAGTAGTGAAGCTGTTAGATTTAGTTAAGAAATATATGCTTGAACTTTTCAGTTTCTAAGCTATTTTACTGAGAAATCAAAGAACAGTGTTGACAATACATTTCCGCGCTGAATAATTCTGTGCGCGCGATCTGCGCGTGATGTATTGTATGCGTACTGTCACTACTGTCTGTAGCTATGTGTGTGCGTTACAGTGCAGTAGCACATTACATTAGAATGGCGATTAAATTACCTGTTCAATAAGATGTTTAAAATGTGCATTCTCTCATTCAATTTCGAGCATCCAGTAATATAATCACATGTTTGTGGAGTGCTTTCAGAGTATGAATTAATTAGTAATTTTAACTGTTTGGAAACCGAGCGTAAATATGGATTTCTTAACTTATTGTGCCCTTAAAAGGACCAGCGACTAGATGACGTCAAGCTTAAAGCATCATGGCAGAGCACTCCAGTCGATTAGTCTGTGAAACCTAGTATATGGAGTACCACAAGGCTCGGTACTAGGACTGCAACTTTTCACGCTTTACATGTTACCCTTGGGAGATATCATCAGGAAACATGGAGTTAGCTTTCACTGTTATGCTGATGATACTCAGCTCTATATTTTTTTGTGGCCTGATAAAACATACCAATTCGCAAAACTAACGGAATGCATAGTTTATATAAAAAAAACTGGCTTACTAGTAAATTCCTACTGCTAAATTTAGAAAAACGGGTTTTATTTATTGGACCTAAAACTTCCGCATGTAATAACCTAAAACTCTGTATAACACTTAATAGCTGCTCGGTCAAATCTTCATCATCAGTTAAGAACCAAGGTGTGGTATTTAATAGCGATATTTCCTTTGAAACTAGTAAAACTAGGCCATTTGTAAAACTAGGCAATTTTTTGGGATCTTGAAATAAATTTCAACAGATCTTAAAGTTAATAAAGTGTTGAATGGCCAGGATATTAAACCATTCACACATGATGGAACAGACAGAACGATTATGGAGCCACACCTTTCTTAAACTGCACGTACATCTCTACACCTTAAAGCACAGTGCGTGTCAGCACACGCTAAACACCACCTAATACACTATAATCACTACAAAACATGCAATTACTGCCCTACAGCCTATAAAACCTGTGATTTTCCCAAGGGTGTGCTTCATCAGTCCTTCTCAGAAGACAAGCTGTGAGAATCTGAAAGGTCAAATTTAGAATAGTACTTTCTGGCTCTAAAATCCAATTAAATTTAATTATAATGTGAACGATCTAGTTGTCAAGTCAAGTGTATGATTAATTAACTAACTATGTTACTTGGTGGAAGGACAGTGTTTTTGTGATTAACTAATAGTAATAATTTGCAGTGCTGAAAACTGATGGATGCTATCAAACAGTTGCTGCAAATCAGAGCCACCCATGCCATGTTACTTAATGGTTACCCATCATTGGTAGATCTGCTTGTTTGGGTAGCATTTCTCAGTTTCTCACAGGCCATGAACTTTGAACAAGCCTCAGTCTGGCCAACTACTGTGAGCCCACTAAAGTGTGTGCGTCTGAGACATAAAGACACAGCACCTCACAATAGAAATCAGTGCTGCTTCATTAGAGATTGTCCCCTGGGAACAATCGTCTCTAAACTCAGGGGTCAGGATTTTCCCGGGAAAAGAGGCCGGGGGTCACATGAGAACCCATCTGTGGTTGTATGAGTGCGCGTGAGAGCGAGGAGCCGTGGGATAAAGGAGGCGTGAGGCTGTTATTGTGAAATACGTTTCGACACACATTCACCTCAGCCGCTTTTCAGCAATGCAGGAAAGAACATCTCGGAGAATATAGAGAAACAAAACAAAGAGACAGAGAGAAAAAAACATTAAAAACCAAATCAACTATGAACCATACAAAACAAAAAATTGAGTTTTTTTTTTTCAACACTCAATAAGTACAGCAGCTCTCACAATCTCTATGAACCCATGATCATGTTATGCAAAACACGCACATTTGTTTCAACTTCTTGTGATTCTGGGGTGCAATATGATTGAATAGATTGAGCTGTGATTTTAGAGATGTTTGAGACTGTGGGAAGAGAATTCAGCCCCCCGTCTGACAATCTGCCCTTATTAGCATATTAATACCCCTCGGATCAGGCCAATACAAAACCTGGAACCCCAGAGCAGCTGAGAGCCTGTGGAAGGGGCCGCAGAACACCGCTGCTGATGAGATCTTCCCACCGAATAATGTGTGCTAAAACGAGGCTTAGTGAAAGAACGGTTTCATCGTTTTGTTCATTAGCAGCATGTATGAATGTGAACTCTCGCTTGGTGGGAACAAAAGAAATCGAAACAAGAATAATAAGAAAATACATATTCAGAACATATTCAATCTATAGAGGGAGAGAGAGGAGAGAGCTTGACAATGTTCTGTATATCACGTTTAAGAGAGGATGAGAGAAACAATTTCTCATATTCATGGCTTTCCTGAAACACGTTAAGCACAGAGAAGTCATTGATGGGGTTCACATCAGGATGGTCTGATTTGGCACCATCTGCTGTCACGGCTTACAGTCTGCGTGGAAAGACTTAACTGTAGATTTACTCTGATCCATACCTGCACCTAAGACACTGGATTTACTGTCCCAATCACTGGGAGTCTGTTCTCACAAACCAAACCTTCGTCTATTGACATAAATCATCTTAATCTGCTCAAAAACTGCCAACTTAGACCTACATGGAAAACGGACAGCCACAGTTGGAAGAAATCTAATTTACTCGCTACAAACCGTCTCAACAGTGATTCCCACAAGATTTTGTGCGGGAACATGATCCTGGAAGAAAGTTTTGTATATTTTAAAGCTAAATTTATCAGGTGCACATTTTCTGATTGAGGGCAACATTTTCAGTGACTAAATTGAATAATTAAAAAATTTTAAATATTGCAGTAACTTGTACGTGGACCTTAAAGTGGATTCAAGCTGTGATAGTTTCTCAGTCCACATTACATTAAAACTAATGATTTTAGGAAGCTAAACAATCTGAATAATAGAGAAATACATAAAAATGAATATTTCACAGTAAGCATATTTTACTCTATACTTAAGCAATAAAACTATAACGTCTATACCGACTAGAAAAGCTGGATGCTACAGGAAAACATTGGTATTCACAAGGGCAAAATAAAAGCTGTAGAGCCTAGATTTCTATGTATTAAAGACCGATATTTTTTCTTTTCTTCTGAGTATAATCTGTTCTGCACTAATACTCTCTGAATGTAAGAAAGGAGAGATGATGTAAGTCAATTTATATCTGCGCCCCAACTTTACTGTTGATGACAAAATATTAAATATTATTGTAACTGGACTACAATGAAAACATGATTGTTTTTAGGTTCTTATATTTTTCATTGATACAAAAATCAGGTCCAATTTGGGCATTACCGTACATAAAAACATTCATAAGATTGCCAGAGACAATTTTAATAATATTTTAGTTAAGGTCAGAAATGACATTCAAAGATGGAAGAATCTTAAAGTCTCTCTCCAAGGAAGAATCTCCACTGTTAAGATGAATGTGTTACCTCGATTTAATTTTTACCACTTTCTCCCCCTCCAGGTTACTTTAAGGAGATCAACTCTATGATAAGCGTCCCAGAATTAAACTTACCACATTACAACATACCAATCGCGCAGGAGGATTGGCTGTACCAAACTTTGAATTGTACTATTGGTCGTTCCAGCTTAAGGCTCTACATAATTGGGTTGATCCTCACTCTACAGTTTCATGGAGAGTGATTGAAGCTGACAAGGTTAAACCAAATAGACTTCAAGATATTTTATTTACTGATTTTATTTATTTAAAAAAGGGGATAATTATAAATTTGGTCCGGTTATGGCTAACTCCATTAGGTTCCTTGGTCCTCTCTCATTTCCTCCCATCCTATGCGGGATTGGATTGCACCATGTGCTGGTCAGCCATCTGTTTCCTTAATATATAATAAAATGATTGATTGCATTACAAAACCTCTTTCTATTAAAACTATCTGTCGACTGGGAGAGAGTGTGGTCTAATCTCAGCTTAACATAAACATTTTTGGCTCATCGTCTTATTCACTTCAAAGTCATTCATAGAGCATGCATAACTCCTTACAAAAGATTTAAAATTAAACTACAACCAAATTTTAACTGCCATATATGTAATACTGCATCATCAGGTACTTTTCTTCATATGTTTTGGGAATGTCCTATCGTCACTACTCTATGGAGGCATGTAAACCTCGTTCTATTATCCTTACTACAAATTGATTGGTTTGTTAACCCAAGTTTGTGTCTTCTTAATGATGATTCTGGTCTCTATATAAGTTCAATGCAAAACAGAATGTCTTTTACTGGTAGGGCTGTGACGATAACCGGATTACCGCTTCACCGCGGTAATGAGATGCCGACCGCGGTGTTGAGGTTGCTGTCATCTGTAATTTGAACGGGAGTGGGCGGTCTAACAATATCCCGTTCCCGACATCCTTTCAGAACAGCATATCTGTGTGTTTTTACTCCCTGAGCGATTCCACAGTTTCTGTCCACAAGGGGTGTAATGAACAATATAGATTGAATAATACCCAGTTGTTGTCATTTTTTTATTTTTAGTTCACTATTTTGTTTAAGATAGATGTAAGAAATAATAAAGTTAATTGTATCCCACTAAGCCTTGGCATTATCGTGTAATGAGACTTTATTTTATTTCCGTCCCCAGAAATTGCGGATGTCAGGTTGGGACATTCATTGCATCTGGATTTTTCTTAAGTCATTTCTTTAATTTAATATGTTTTAAGAATGATATTCTGTTTAGCGCGCAATATGTTTTACGCCTAATATTTATTAATGCATTAATCAAATTTAAGATTTTCTTTTTAATAATATGAATGTTCATGTTCATTTTTAAAATAGAAATGTCCTAGCCTTATGAGCAGTTGATAATCGACGGACTGTTCTGTTAATAAATGCCTCCTTCGGTTAGGTTATATTAATGTTTCAGCACTCATACTTTACAACCATTAATTTTCTTGGGTTAAGATAGACTATTCTCTAATTAATTAAACAGTTTGTTATCATACAGATTGAAAGCCTGGACGGTCTCTCTCCCTCTCTCTCTCTGTGTGTGTGTGTGTGTGTGTGTGTGTGTGTGTGTGTGTGTGTGTGTGTGTGTGTGTGTGTGTGTGCGTGTGTGTACATGCGCGGGAGGGGTGCGATTTTCGAATAATCGAATAATACCCAGTGATTATCGAATATTACTTTTGCTTAAAATGCCCATCCCTAATATTAATATTAGAGGTGGGCATAGATTAATTTTTTTTAATCTAGATTAATCTAGATTAATTTTGGAATTAATCTAGATTAAAATGGCTCATTTGAATTCTGCCGAAGGCATTCAGAATATGCGTGCTACCCAAATAATGACTAAAAGTAAGTCTTTGAGAACGGGTTTCTCAAGCCAGGTGGCGCATTAGACCAGGGGCTCATCTCCTGTTTCCAAAATGCATCACAAACTTTAATCTCTTCCCGTCCCAATCCCACGAAAAAACTGGAGGAAAATCCCGTTCCACTCCCGGAAGAATGACTCCCATTCCCTCCCACTCCCGTGTTTTTTTTTTTTTGCCGATAACTGTCAATTACAGTAAAAATATAGTACAGATCACAGCGTGCCCACCTTATTAGTTGAATAAAAACCCAAAATGTCGTTTTTTGTTATTATATTGAACTGAAAGCCATCTTATTATGCACAGTGTTGCACAGATTAAATTTCATGTAAATCATCCATGCTAACACACACGTCTTCTATTTTTTTTTTTTTGACATTTCACTCTCTATAGATATATTTTGCTATGTACTGTATTTTTAGATATATTCGAGTTTCAAGTTTCTTGCTCAAGTTCACATGAGACCTAAAGCGCATCCTGTTTGCTTAAAAGCGCAACGTTTCGTTGTTATTCTGAGTGCACACAAATAACGTAGAGTCTTTACAGATTCGAAAGATGTATTAGGCTACTTTTATCTGTATGACCAAAAATTACGGAGATTTTAAGAGCAAGTGAGCGCACCGGAGCCTGTCCTGCAGCAAACGCTGCTTCCACACAAACACTTCAATAGCGCACATTTCTCTAGGTTAACATCATATTGAGCGCCATGTAAAGTTACTACATACATCTTTCAGATGAAAAGCCATATTTGAGGTTGATGAATGATAGGTGAGCGTTTGGATGTCCTGCCCGATTGTATTACCACATAGACCAGCCGTTAACAATCTGTCCATCACGGACTGCGAGCCTCTAGTTCAAGACTCATTCTCGCCCCCTACAGTGCAATTCGGCTAGGTATACATCCGCGTTAAAATATCAGGGTGAAAGTCATCATAGCTTGCGTAGTATAGACCCAGCTCCCAACCCAACTTTGAGAATAGATTAACGGCGATATTTTTTTTATCGCCGATAAGAGTCTCACGTTAACGCAGCACGTTAACGCCGATAACGGCCCACCACTAATTAATATGCAATAGCGCATACATTTAGCTAAATGCTCCTCTTCATAGTTATTTTTCTAGCTAACTGATGAGCTTATGGACACTGAGTGGTTATTCTGAGGTAAATGTATTATTACAATGCAATGTTTACAAGCTTTACATGTTTTCCTCAGTTTGAAACACTGAATGAGCTTTTACATGAAACATTTCAGTAAGTTGTACTGTAGGCTCTCTTATAAAATAGCCTACCTTTTGATGTTAAATCATGTTCATTTCGTACTATAGTAGTACATAGAAAGATATAATGGGTTCACTTGCTGCTTTAACTGAGGTGCTAAAGAGATCGCGCCTGCCGCATTAAGCCTGTGCTAAACTTTCCGCGTGCGCAATCCAGACGCATACACGGACTACTTGTATTTATACTGCCGAAAGTGTACGCTGGAGGTCCGCATTAAAGAGCGCAAAAAAAAGTATTGTTTGAATTTCGTTATGAATTTGGCATCATTTTAAAGCTTATATTTTGTTTATTAAAAAGTAACAAAGCTTTTTGCGATTACTGGATGGCAAGTGCGCTTCAAATAACCAACATGAAGTCCACGCATTAACAGAACACAGCATATAGACTAAGATCTCGAAAAGAAGAAGCCATATTAGTAATGATTATGAGAATTGTTGACAATATTGCCAGTATCCACAGAGCTGACAGCTTTACCTGTTGAAGTTTGTTCAAGTTGTGCGCGAAATAGACACTGCTTTTCTGCACTTGCACGCCTCCATCATTTCAATCTCTCGCTGCACAATTGAGCTGCGACTGCCATGATTGTCACCAGGCAGATATCAGGTTCACCCTGACCGCTGCTTAACTGACATTTATCTGCCTCAACTGCCTTCCATTTACTTCTGCAGTAAATTAATTGTCCTTTAGTTAACAAATATTCAGGGTTACTTTGCATAAAGAGTTATTGGTGCTCTATTCAGAAGAATTACTCATTTTATCTGTCCACGTTACAAATGTCATTTCATTCACGAATATGATCTTTAAATTTGATAGTAAATGATGACAGGTTATTTTAATGTGTTATGAACTTGTTCTATTCTTTGCCGGTGTTCATGAAATTGTATTATTTTGTGTTACAGAGGCAATCCTGCAGGATTGTTTAATTTTTTTCCGTCCACGTTACACACGTTATAACTTTGCACACTTGTAGGAGTTCCTTTGGCTTCTACATTTGGCAAATACATTTGAAAAATATACCTGTGGTATTTGTTAGTAATTTTGCTGGCTTTCAGTTTATGAACATACCAGAATCAAAAATGCACCTGTAAGTTTATAGAACAGATAATATTAGATGGCCACCCTGCCTGCATGGAAGTCCTATTACCAGTTTTGTGACCCATACACAACGCATGACTCATAACTATACCAAATTAGGGGCAAAGCAAAACATGAACTGGGATTCAACCAGAATTGTATTAAACTGAATTAGATTAAGTACACTTTCTGCTTGAATTTACACTGTTTTTCCGTCCATGTCACATACGTTACATTTTACATCAACTCAACTTTGATCAAAGTTTACTAGTTTACCATTGCCAGATTTATCCTGCCTTTCACACAGCTGTACCCCAGGTTTTCTCAGGATGTTAACCTGAGGACAATGGCTTTCTCCATGAAGATTGATTTTGCAGGCTATTGTCCTTGCAGTTAGGCCTAAACTGTGGAATCGCCCCCTCTTACCGCTCACGCGCTGCACGCACGCACCAGTGCTTCTGTGTCATGTGTTTTATTGCGCACAGTGCGCAGCATGTGCATAACGGCACCCTGACAGAACAGGCGATCTGCATGTGCATTTAGGCGAACAAGGCAGTCGCCTCGGCAGCAACACAGTCAGGGGGGCAAAGGGACAGATATTTGTAGTTTATCTTTTGGGCATTTGTTATCACTGCTTAGTTATTCTACATCTAAATTAACTTTGCTTCATAGTAATGCCGCTCCCGCGCCGCCCCCCCAACTGAGCGTCATCAATAGGCTACTCTACATACAAAACATTATAATGTTCATTCATAAATGTCATCAAATCGAATAAAACTATCCAGACATGAATACCTTTTGCTGCTGGTGCTGTCTGAGTTTTAAAGCCAGACACGCGCTTAAAAGGTAAGATTATAGCCTAATGTATGTTTGTGAGAGAGAAAGCGCAGGGGAGATAACACAAGTGTAATATTATCTATTAAATAGGCTTATGTACACCCAAAACCGTGTTTTGCTGTGTTTTAGCCCAGTGGAATACTCAATATTTAGCGTTTATCATATACAGTGTTTAATTTGTGTAATAAAGCGGGGTGATCGATCCGGCATCAGAGGATGGAGAGGTAAGAGATCATTCGTGCAACTCCGTTGACCCACTTAAGTGATTACCAGCTTGCATCAGTTGCTTTTATTGTGTGCATATACTCTAAAAATCACGGTTATTTTATTAAACATTTTTTTGTAATGTTTGGGTAGTTTTTTTTGTAACCCATATCCTATATGACAGTCCAGAGTCTGCGTTTGCTTTGAGTGCACGTAGATATTTTGCCTTCTCTTCGGGTGAAATTAGTTCTCAGTGCCACTTACTTATTTTTTTGTCAAATATAGGTTTGTTTCATGTAATCTATAAAACAGTAAACAATTTAATTTTATGCAAAGCAAACCAAGTCACCTAAACGAGCCACATCAGGTTTTAAAAATAAGAAATGTTGTATACATGTTTAAACGGAAATATGTTGTATTAAGAACCGTATTTGACAAAAATAAAGCCATTAAGACAAGAAAGAAAGAAAGAAAGAAAGAAGAATAAAAAACAATGACAAGCTGAAACAAAACGAAACCAACAGCAACTATATAAAATAATCAAATTAATAATTATTTAATCAGCATGCTTTAATTTTGTGTCGCTAGTGGTTTGCGTCAATACGTTTAAATTAAAATGTCTTTGGTCTGTGCTCTGGAAGTGTTCTGTTAATTCTGCTAAACTTTAATTACTACAACTCAAATTAAAACCGAAACTAACCTGTATAGGGTAGAAAACTGTTCAAAAAATAAAAACTACACTACAATTAACCAAATTAAAAATAAAATAAAAACGAAACTTAAATTTTTAGCGAAAATTGAAAGCAATATTAAAATAAAAACGAATTTAAAAATGCAAAACTACAATAACCCTGACACAAACGTATTTAACTGGAGGAAGAGGATCCGCCAGATGAGATGATCGGAGTTCAGAGGTGCTGATCCGGACCGGGTTTGTTCAGATTAAGCCCTGACTGCTAATAGCACATGCCCGTGCTTGCTTTTATTTTAATGTAGTTGTTAATAAACAAATTATCCAATCTTTCACATGCATCTTTAAAATCGTATTTGAGTGAAGTGGAGGCGGCACGGCAGGGTTTTGCCCAGAGCCCTGTCGATGAGTAACAGAGCAGAATAAAGATGAAGTTTAGCTAAGTGTGGATTCTTCAACTGCGACTGCAAAATGGTCAATTTACTGTGAAGAAACCCATCTCAGGCAAATCTGACACGGGACATTCTTCTCAGGGAAGTTAAATTGTTTGGTTTCATGAAAAAGAGATTTAATTTTGCAATGTCTAAGCCAACGGTTTTCTTCATATTTTACATATAAATTTAAATGACAGATGTCTTTTTCTCTCTCTGCGACACTTATTATTACGTTGACAACAAAATGTAAAACTAATTTGATTCTGGACAAGACGAATAAAATAAATAGCCTACAATAAAATACATTTTGTGCAGAATTTTTATTTGTTATCTCTCTCTTTCAGTAGAGGAAATGTAATTGTGACATTCTGGAAACGAGATATTTCGCGGGAACGGTCGGGAAGAAGAAAAAGCATATTTTATTTTGCACTTTAAAAAGGTTGATATTATAAATGTAGCCTAAGGAATAGTCAAATAATATTAATTACATCCAAACTTGCTGTTACAACCTATCCGTTTCAACAAACACATTTTGCAACAAGTTGCGTTTGGACAAGTGCGTTTATATCCACGGACTCTTACCCGAAAAACAATGTCTAAAGAAATATGAATCGAAGTTTAGCATAAATCATAAGAACTAAGCATGGGGCATGTTGAGCTCGCTTGTTGTTTCTGCAGCTTGCTCAGGTTATTATTCTTTTAATAATTTGTTGTACAAAGAATTGGTTACAAACGATGACAAAGACTGTTCCATAATTCCTATTAAACTCAGAAGATTATAGAGATTAATATTATTTTGTTATTATTGTTAATTTAATTTGCTGTTTTAAGAATAAAGACGACGACTTTATTATTATTCATTTCCATGTTCATTTACAAGCTGCATGCGTTCTTGATCAAGTCATTCAGGGCTCTACTCATTCTTCCCACTGCTCGCAACTTTCTCTTTTTGATGCAACATTATGATAAAAGTTGCAGCATGCATTGATTAATCTAGTTTATAGCTATATGGTAACGAAAGTGTTCAACATTCAACCCATTCTTTTTCATCAGTATTATTTGTGTCACCTTCTCTGGTTTAAGAAGCAGTCTTTTACTTTAGTTTGAAAACCAAATCCTCCAGTGTGTTGAGCTTAGTCCGGCTGCGTGCACCTTCGCGCTTGTGCTGATGCAGTGAGTGTAGGCTCTACCCACAAAGCGCTCGTGCTGAAAGTGCATCTCTTCACGTGATCAGTGAAATCTGACTCCTGCTACAATGTGCTGTGGCTCTGCAGCGCGCAGACGCTTTGGAGCAGCAGACCATGCACTTGCACAAGTGCGACCACATCAATTTTTGTTTACGGGGTCGTGCAATTACCCGCCAAACCGCGATATTTGTTGCCGCTTCACCGCGGTAAAGAAAAATCCAAAACCTAGTTTTGCTGGTTTTACAGCTTGCGAAGAAGACAATAATACAGAACTGGTTTACAACGCACATGTGTGGAAAAACGTATTGGATCCATAGCCTCCTGCAAATAGTGATTTATGAATGTACAACAGCACGAATCAGTGGGGCCAAGCCTTTGACCATTGATGCATGGCAGTGTTTTCTTTCTGATATATGTGATTGTATAAAGGAGTGATTTGTTGAGTTCTTCTAGTCCTTCCTTCTCTTCCTCCCTTTTGACTGGACTTTGAGATATTGAGTATGTGTCTGTTGTGTTGTTTTGTTATATTTTGTATGTCATGTAAAAAAAAAAAAAATTTGATGATAAAAAAAAAAAAATCAGGTCCAGGTGCCTCATCTATCAAACTGAGCTTTAAACTTCACAAACACTGTATGACAATAGAGAAGGAAATACAGGAGAGTATCAAAAGGCCAAAAAAAAACAACGTCGCCAATGTGTGTTTCATAAATCTGTTTGTGCGTGCGTCTCGTGCGGTGGCAAACATGGCCCTGAGTGAGGAGAACGTGGCTGCGTCCTCTTTTAGGGCTTTGAGCTCGTTGCGAAGCTTCATCATGGTTTCAGTCACCATGGCCTTTTCGTTCTCATATTTGCTCTTCAGGTTGGCCAGCGCCACCTCAGCGGTCTGGAAAACAACAACAAACACATGGGCAATTAGCAGCTTGTTAAAGGGGACCAATCATGCAAAAATCACGTGTTTGAACACAGTTGTGTGGCCGCAGTGTGTGAAAACAACCAGCCTATAAATGGTAAAAATTCACCCACTCGTTTATTTATAATCTAAAAAAAATCATAGTCTCTCAGAATGAGTAGTTTCAGATTCTCCCTCGGTTCACGTCACAGAGGGGGGAAAGTCCAGCCTATTTGTGACGCTATACACAATAGACACAGCCCTGAGTGAGAACCTGCAGTCCATGCCATGCATCATGAGACCAGCTGTGTTGTTATTTTTATTGAGCTGTGATCCTCATCTGTGTAATTCATAAACGTGAATTTACTATGCACAATACAATCAGATGACTGACTTTTAAACAGAGTATGTTTTATGTAAAGATAACAGGCTTGTACTAACAGTGTAATGTTTATTTGCAAAGGCTAGCACTGCTCTTGAAGCTCCACCCTCTTCTCCGGGAGAAACAGCTCATTTGCATTAAAGTGAAAGTGACATTAAAGTAACATGGCCGTTCTGGCCGTTTTGGCTCATACCCTAAAAGTGGCAATTTTAACAAGCTATAAAAAATTATCTGTTGGGTATTTTGAGCTAAAATTTCACATACACACTCAGTGACAGTGATATCGGAGACTTGTTTTTACATCTTGTAAAAAGGAGCATAATAGGTCCCCTTTAATGTTTATAATATCTTCATGCCTTATACTCGCCAGCGTTGGGAGTAACGCATCATAAGCAATACTAGTTATGTAATCAGATTACTTTTGAATTAACTAGTAAAGTAACTGTAAATTTAAACAAAATTATTTAACACATACTTCATTGACAGTTGATAGAAATAGGGAGTGATATATAAGGCAGAGGCTTAATAACTTCACTTTTGCTGTGAAAGGGCCTTTACAGTTACCAAAAATATAAATTTAGTTTTTTTTCTTATTAAAAAGCAAGCAAGTAAAGCAGGAACTAATACAAAATGAATGTAATACATTACTTCCCATAAAAAAATAACTAAGCAATGTAATATTGTAATTAGGGGTGGAACGATAAATTAATTTGTGGATCGATTCTGCGATTTACCGAATGCATTGCGATCCACGAATCGATTTATCGTTCCACCCCTAATTGTAATGCATTAATTTAAAAAGTAACTTTCCTTAACACTGGCAGTCATATTTAGCAGATTAGAGCTGGACGATAATATAGTCTACATTTCGTGATAATACAAGCAATCAAGCAGATGAGAAATCAGTCCCTCCAGGATTTCCCCAGTAATTTTTGCAATCAAAATGACAGATTTTTCTGTGGTAATTTCTAAAAATGTGTTATATATGTTATATGTATATATATATGGATGCAGTTGATTCATTATTATTAAGACACTGCACTGACACGCATCCCAAACTGTTTTTCCCTAAACAGTTTGTTCACTTTAAAAGACAAGACGATTGCGTTTAAATTAATACTCGACAAGACAGACAATTTGGTGAGTGCAATGTTTGCAAGGCAAAAAGCGCACAACACAAATCTGCTTTTAGTAACTCTTTATATTACTATCAACTATGTGATGCTTAAATTTTTTTCATTCATACATGTTTATTATTCACTCCGTGTTAATAGCTTTAAACCGTACAGTCCACTGAAAGTTGTGCCTGATATAAACGAAACCTGTCGATTTGACACTTATCATGATATCACACAGCCATATGCTAAAACAATAATCCCTTTTGCTTAGGCCTACTTGATTTCGCTTGCGTCCAGCGATGGTCTATCTCAGACCTTGTTAACTGATTGTTTCATTCCACAGACAAGTCCATATATCACAGATGTTCAGACACATTTTAAATTGCTTCTGCTGATTGTGAAAAACTGGAGGGACTGAGGAATAATGGTGGAGTAATATATCTCCAAGGCCGATATCGGCTGATATTTGGCACTTTTTAAATATCGGCCGATAAGTTTCTCTGTTCGAGGCGGGACTTTTATTTTGACGACGCTGATAACGGCAGCTCCTGAGCACACAGCGCTCACATTATCCCTCTTGTTCGCTGTCATCGTTAACATTTCTGTCTAATATGGATAGAAGTCGGTCTAATAATCAGATTAAACAAAGGGATTAAAAAGTATACAAAAAAGTATTATAACGATTGCTTTTATATTAGTAGTAATAGAAAGACAAACATTATAATACTTTCTCGTTTGCCGTCAGCAAATACGCATTTATATAATTGAAACAAATTTTTGAATGGCTAACGAACATTTAATTTCCCAAACCTTGCAAACTTCGTCGAATCCAGTTGTGATATCATATAAAGTGTGCATTGGTTCTGTGTGACTTTCGGTGCGAATTGAATGCTTTAAACATTAAATTCATGATTTCTATTTATGCTGCGTTTTATGCATTTTCCACTGCCATATATTCATGTCATTTTCACTGTGTGCTGTCGGTAAAATGAGTGTTACATTGGATTTATTTGAAAAAAATGATTCCCAATGCACACAAACTTCCTAGAATACCAAGTGCTCTGTTGGTTACAGTGTTTACTTTCCTTTTAAATTATATTTTTATTAAATATGTATTTCTGTCATCTAAAGTACGTGTACTTTACAAATATTTTTTATCCATTTTCAAATTATTTCAAATTTCTTAAATATTAATTAAAATAAATACAATTATATCGGCCACTCTGCTTTCCAAGATATCGGCATCGGCTGTCAAAAAAAACAATATCAGTCATCCACTACTGAGGAATGTTATATAATACATAACAGCTGTCCTTAACAGGGAAGATCTGCTGTGTCTGATAGATATTTGTCTTTTAACTCCTTTAAAAAAACACATTTGACTCAGGTAGTCTAAAGTCAGACAGCTTCTTCAGAGTCGAACACAAAACATGACCCTGGTGTGATTTTAAAGAAATACAAAGACAGTCGTGATGAAGAAACACTAGCCAAGACCCACTGCTGTAATGTAGCGATGAGGGGGAAACGCTGACCTGTTTATTGGCCTTTAGGACGGTTCTTAGCGTGGCTATCTGCTCCCTCTTGGTGCTGAGTAGCGATTTGAGCTTGAGAATCTCCTCCACGCTGGCCTCCTGGTCTCGATCTGCCCCGAGACCCAGCTCCAGGGAAGCCATGCGCTGGCGCGAGAGCTCGGTGGTGCGGTCCACCGCTAGCTGCAGGTGTCTGATCTGGTCACGGATGATAGCCACCAGGTTATAGATGTTCATGGGCTCTTTGCGGTGATCAGCCACCGGGGACGGGACGGAGGAGACCGGAGACAAAGCTCCATCACTGGGGAAGAGTCCGCGGGTCAGCAGGATGGGAGAGCGGCGTCCACGGCCGTCAGGGCTGGTTTGCGCGCCATTAACACCAGCCTTACCTTCGCGGTAGAAGTCGAGCATGATGCGGTTCGGTGTTTCATTGTTGCACATGCATACGTGATGGTAGAGGTTGGCTAGCTCCTCGCTGAAAGTGGCCAGCTCGTCTTGTGCAATGTTAAGGCTGCCCTGGGATTCGCCTGCCACGTCGCTGGCTTGACGGAGCTCTTTCTCCAGCTGCGCTAGCTGATCGCGGTCGGCTCTGCTGCTGCGCTCCAGAGAAGTGGCCTGTGCGCCTAAAGATGCAACCTGGCTCTCCAGCTGCGCCCGCTCCTCCTTATACTGAGACTGACAGGCTGAATGTTCAGCCTTTAACGTTTTGAGCTCCTCCTTCAGTTGACTCGCCTCAGACACAGCGACCTGTGGCATCAAACACATCAGCATGTAACCCCTCGTGAAAAATACTTTAAAATGCATTTGAAATACAGTTATTTTCCTACAAATACCTTTACATATTTATGTACTTAATAAAAAATACCCTGCAATTGAACACTGATATACTTACAGTCTGCTACATTGGAACAACTTACTTGTGTGCCTAACGCTTTTTAATTGTGCAGAAGTCCAACTAAAGATACTGAAGTACATTTAAATGCACTAAAGTGGAGCTATTGCAGGTATACTTTAGGTACACTTTAAATAGCTTGCATTTAAAAACTGATATTATCTAAATATCATATATAATCCTCATCAATAGTGACATTAAAACACAATTAAGAAATGTGCACTTTTGCAAGTAGTACTCCAAATTAACTTTAATTATATGTTTTATATCAGTAAGTCCCAAGCAATATGTCAGTAATTGTGTTAATAGATGTGAACTATACCTAGTATAAAATAACTGTATTTCAAATAAAGGGACATCACTTTTGAACTGTGAACTAGTGAAATGCTTCTCTGTCTTGGAACTTTTAAGGCAGCATCCTAAATTAATTGAAGGCTAAAAAACTAAAATGACAGATTTTTAAATGCATTTCTACATGGTAATATCTCCACATAGTAATAGCACTGCCCATGTAAAATGCACAGGAGAATCAATGGCACCTTTAAATAAAGTTCAGTGGTTTTGCATCTCCCTGGACATGTGATTGGTTTTGAGAAATACAGAATCTAAAGAGTTAAGAGCTGTTGCAGAAATCTGTCTGGTGTCTTATCCAAATGTCAATAATGCAAACAAAAGAATATTGATAGAGATAAAGTGTGAATGTTTTAGGCTAGCAACTCTCCAATCAAAGCTCAAAGAGCTCTCTTCTTTCAGCCTAGTGCTCAAAATACATATAGTACACTAAATAGTCTATTTTTGGTGTTGAATGAAAATATATTTATCGACTGGTTCACCATTTTAGATTTGTGTCATATTTCTATACCTTGTACTTGCACTCCAGGATCTCGGGGCCGTTGATGTCCACCTCGTAGTATTCACTGTCCTCGTGGCTGTCGCGATCTTTCTCGTTGTCCAGAGCGGACTGGCGCTCTTTGCTGGCCTGGAGTTTGCGGATGGCGTTGAGGTTCTCCGTGAGACGGCTGGCCTTCTCGTGCTGCTCCGAGAGCGCTCCATGAGCCTGCTCCAGCTGCTTCTGAGACTCCTGCAGCGTAGACAGCAGCGTCACCTTCTCACGCTCCACCTGAACAACAGAAACACACACGCCACATCAATCTTTTTCATCAGCACCACACAATCTGTGTGATCCCACACTAATGCGGTCCACTCGGATTTCATTTAGGTGGCATTGTTAAACTTATACGCTAAAGTCTGACTTCTTCACAGTAATCACCTGGAAAGATACTGAATCTCTCTTTGGATGGGATGAATATTATTTAGCATTATAATAATACTTCAAACAACACACCAGGGGAAACTAATTTCAGTGAGTTTTGATGTATTGGGTATTGCATGGTTTATTCTTCCTACTTTGTAAATAGCTTTTAAGACCAAGAGAAGAAAATGCAATAATTCTCAATTACCCTGTAATTAATTGTAAAATAATAAAAAGTAGTGCTGGGCGGTATACCGGTTCAAGGTTTCTTTATTTGTCACATGATAAATTATACAGGGTATAATCAAAAGTGAAATGTAGGTCAAATCAGGTCCGCTCAGTGGACAGTGCGAAGAATAAAAAAAATAAAAAATAAAATCAAAATTAAATTATATAAAAGTAACACCACACAAGAGTATATATATATAGGTAAAAAAGAAATAAGAAGTAAAATGTGCAATAGAATAAAGAAAAGTGCAAAACAGTAAAACAGTAAGATGTGCAAAACAAATTGGATGTGCAAAAACATTATATGGGACTTAATAAATATTAGTATAAACAGGAGGGATGAGAGGGATGTGCAACGGGTTGTAATGGGTATGCACACATAGCGGCAATATGGATGATGAGAATATGAATGTTTTTGTTATTTTTTTTATTTTTTACAGATAATAATGAGTCTTGTGAAAGTTTATGGAACTGAGTTTGTGTTAAGGAGCCTGATGGCCTGAGGGAAGAAGCTCTTCCTCAGTCTCTCTGTCTTTGCCATCAAGCTCCTGTAGCGCCTGCCAGATGGCAGTAAACGGAAAAGATGGTTACCGGGGTGGTTTGAGTCTTTGGTGATTTTAGCAGCTCTGCTTCTGCAGCGTTTGAGGTAGATGCCCTGCAGAGAGGGGAGTGTAGATCCTGAGATGCGCTCAGCTAAGCGCACGACTCTCTGCAGAGCTTTGCAGTCCTGGTTTGTGGCATTATTATACCACACTGAGATGCACTGAGTCAGGACACTTTCTATGGCCCCTGAATAGAAAGTTTTCAGGATAGCTGGAGAGACCCTGAATTTCCTCAGCTGTCGCAGATGGTACAGTCTTTGCCTGGCTTTCTTAACCTGTGTTTGAATGTGTAGTCCATGTCAGGTCCTCGGAGATGTTTACACCGAGGTACTTGAAGCTGCTCACCCTCTCCACAGGGGTCCCACTGATCATAAGAGGAGTGTGGGGCTGCTGCTGTCTCTTCCTGAAGTCCACGATCAGCTCTTTGGTTTTGCTCACGTTCAGAGAGAGACAGTTGTCCTGGCACCATGATGTAAGTCTCTCCACCTCATCCAAGTATGCGGTCTCGCCATCGTTGTTAATGAGGCCCAGGACCACAGTATCATCAGCAAATTTAATGATAGATGTGGAGCTGTGAGAGGACACGCAGTCGTGTGTGTGTAGAGAGTATAGCAGGGGCTCAGGACACAGCCCTGTGGGGCTCCTTTGTTCAGGGTGATTGAGTTGGAGGTGAACTGGCCGACTTTCACCACTTGTGGTCTGGCGGTGAGGAAATCTTGAATCCAGTCACAAAGTGAAGTGTTAAGGCCGAGGTCTGAGAGTTTGACAGCTTGGTGGGGACTATAGTGTTGAAAGCTGAGCTATAGTCAATGAATAGCAGCCTGACATAGTTGCCATTTTGCTGTCGATGTGAGTGAGGAGGAGTGCAGTATCTGGGAGATGGCATCATCAGTAGACCTATTTGGCCGGTAGGCAAACTGAAGAGGGTCCAAAGTAGCAGGGATGGAGGAGCAAATGTGTTTCTTTAAAAGTCTCTCAAAAACCTTCATGACTGTCGATGTGAGGGCAACTGGACGATAGTCATTCAGGCAAGAGGGTTTACTGTTCTTGGGCACAGGGATAATGACAGATTTTTTAAAGGGGGTGGGGACCACAGAGGTAGCGAGGGACTCATTAAATATGGATGTAAACAAACCAGCAAGCTGATCAGCACAGGACCTCAGAACGCGGCCAGTAATCCCATCGGGTCCTGCTGCTTTTCTGACGTTCACTCTCCTTAGTTCCCTCCGAACATCATCCTCTGAAAGGGTGATAGCATAATCATTGCTGCTCTGTCTGCTGCTTCTTGACGTGCTGCTCGGCAGAATCGCTACCGCCATTGCATTCAAAGCGACTGTAGAAGTTGTTTAGCTCTCAGCCAGCAACGGGTCTGCTCTCACCTCCACAGAGTTGTTGTTTCCAGAAGAACAGATGGTCTTTAGTCCCTGCCACATGCGTCGAGAGTCATTGAGCTGGAAATGTGACTCAATTCTCTCACTGTATCGGCGTTTAGCGGCTCTTACTGCACGACGGAGAGCATAACAAGATGACTTGTACTCACTCATGTTCCCTGACAGAATACCGGCATTGTATGCGACAGTTCGATGGTTAACTGCGTCACAAATTGTTCTGTCCACCCACGGCTTCTGATTTGAGAAAGTCTTTATTGTTATTGTTTCGGTTGCCTGTTCGGTTAGTGTGTTTACGAAGCTTAATGCTACCTCCGTGAATTCGCTGACGTCAGATGAACTCGCCCGAACATGTCCCAGTCGGCGTCATCAAGAGGCGCCTGTAGCGTAGCTTCAGAGTGGGGACCAGCGTCACTTCCCTCTCCACCGGGGTTCTTGAAGGATCCGTTGTTTATAATCCGGTGTGAGGAAGATGGCGCGTGGTCTGATTTTCCAAACGCCAGCAGTGAGTGGGCTTTGTAGGCATTTTTGAATTGGGTGTAGCAGTGATCGAGTGTATTCAGTCCTCTGGTTGGACAGGATATGTGCTGATGAAAGTTAGATGACCTTTTGAGGTTAGCTTTGTTAAAGTCTCCAGCGATGATGCATGCAGCGTCAGGATGTATGTTGATATATCCGCTGAGTTCATCGTAGTTTAGACAAAGCCAAGCTGCTATCTGCCTTTGGTGGTATATAAACGGCAGTGACGAGATTGATGAGAATTCCCGGGGCAGATAAAATGGGCGGCAGATAATGGAGAGATGTTCCAGATGAGGCGAGCAGGAGCGCGACAGAATGGAGATGTTTCTGGGGTCACACCATTTCTTGTTAATGAAGAAACACACTCCACCACCTTTAGTTTTCCCGGCCTCGGCTGTTCTGTCCATCCGTAAAACAGAGAAGTTGTCAGACGGCGTTACAGCGTTGTCCGGGACCGAGGGAGTGAGCCATGTTTCGTCAAACAAATGATGTTACAGTCTCTGATGTCCCGTTGGAAACTAATCCTGGCTCTGAGATCGTCCATCTTATTATCCAAGGATTGGACATTGGCGAGCAAAATGCTCGGTAAAGGGGACTGTGAGCCCTGTTTCTCAGTCTGTAGCGGATTCCAGCACGCTTTCCGCGGTGTTTCCTTCGCCTCCTGGTATTATTGAGGCGGTTTTGTCAGCTTCGTGCTCCGAAGAATCTCCAATGGCCACGCTGGATCAGTGTATAAAGTGTCCTGGATCAGGTTAGTGTAACGCTGTCCAATGTCCAAAAGTGTTCATACCGAATACCGAATATTCGGTTCATACCGAATACCGGTGTTTATTTTTCTTACGATATGAATTTTTAAAATACCGCAATACCGGTGTCATTTAAATAATGTTTGAAACACGACTGTTAGAGGGGTCTCTTTTCACTATTGCATTTTGGCGAGGATACAGCTGTATGTGTTAATAAGCGTGAAAGTTCCGAAACTGAAGCACTAGTAGAATGTGATGAGAGAAGAAGTCATCCACAATATCCACATTGACCGCCACAAATATCCACCATCCGCTGATTTTTTTGGGGCAATTCCGTCAGGGGTTCCGCCTTCTTAAATTCACTTTTCATAACTTTAAGACCGTAAATACGCTTACATTTCTCAAATAGTGTTATAACTGTCTTGATTTCAGCTTGAATAGGTGTTAAATGAAGGAAAGACGAGGTGCATTCAGTCTGTTGAGGGGGATGTGATCAAAGCCTGGAGTGGATTAAAGCACGTTCCTCTCTCCACTCTAAGCGTTCTGTAATCACTCCGCTCTGGATCCACTCCGGGTTTTACATTCCCGCTCACGGAAAAAACTGCTCCGTGTTCACCATTTAAACGTTATCGGGGATTACTGAGGGGAAAGAAACATGTAGGAATCATGTAGCACACTGTTGTTGTTCTGCGGAACACCAAAAATCATCCCCGCCTCGGCAAACAACATAGTAACGCCACTCGCATCATTCACAGTCGGGTTCTTAGCAGAGAACACAATATTTGCTAATTTTAAGTATAAACCTACTTTGTTTAGTTCAGTTTTTCATTTTGTACTAAATGTATCATGATTTAAGGATGCTTAGTTATTTGTACTGGAAGGAAGATATGCATTTTTGATTACACTTTATTATAGGGTCTCTTAACTGGCAGCTTATTACTAGAATATTAGCCATTTATTGTAGTAATTATGCACATATATTAATGCCTTATTCTACATCCATAATCCTACCAATACCTAAACTTAACCTCTACCGTACTAATCCTTAATAAGCAGCAAATTAGGAGTTTATTGAGGGAAAAGTAATAGTGAATAATTGTTCCCTATTCTAAAGTACTACCATTTTTTTTGATTGTATGCAACAATTAAAGCAATGACTTTCTGCTCAAATAAGCCCGGTTTCACAAACCGGGCTTAGCTTAAGCCAGGACTAGGCTTTAGTTAAATTAAGATATTCAAGCAACCTTCACAAAAATGCCTTAGAAGGAAACATTAAGGCGTGCATCTTGACACCGAACAATGACACTGACATATTTTAAGATATGGCAGAGCATGATATTTTCAGTTGAGACCGCTCAAACATGCATTTTAGTCTGGGACTAGCTTAAGGCTTGTCTGTGAATCCGGGGGATAATCTGCACTTGTGGAAAGGCAAATTAAGCTGTTTTAAGACCTGCAGAAACGGTTTGAAAATCTGCAGTATCTATAATTTATAAGAACCTCCTTCAAAAGCACATTCGCTCTACACATTAATTACAGGACTTGCTGAAACTTGCAGCGGTGTGTGATCTGCGTTAACCTGCACTGACACGACCCAAAATTGTGGCTGTTGAGATGGGAGTCCACCAATATGAATTTTTGGCTCGGTACTGGGGTTTGCGGTTAACAGTTTAATTGTGTTTTGTCCGTGTCAGTTCCAGTGCGACTGTATTACAGTCGGAGCGTTTTTCCTTTGTGTCTGAGACCATGTTAAAATCTTGGGACTCAACTCAGAAATCACAGAAGTTTAAGTCAACCTTAGCCGTTTCTTTTTACATCATAGCAGTTCGAAGCTGAAATAAGCTAATTTGTGACATTAATAATGTCATCCCTTTTACACAAAATGTCTTGATTTCACATTGATTTTCACAAGCAGCGGGTATTTCATTGTAACTTAAAGTGGAAGTGAAGCAGTCAGTTAAGTTACATTATGCAGCGATATCCACTTTGATAAAAAAAATATATAACATGATTAATGTAACCATTTTAAAGAAAAAAGTTTGTTTTGTTATAGCTTTTGGCGCCGCCATCTTGCAGTACCACCACGTGTGACGTAAAGCATTTCTTTACTTTTTGAACACATGCTTGTTTTGAAATGGAGCAATTTGACCTTGAAAGCACTGTTGAGTCCATAATAAGTGCAATTGTCAATGCATTTGAGTTGATAAGGCGATGGGACCGAGCAGTAGGGGTTGAAGAAGTCGTGAACCTGCTGGTTATGGGGTAAAGTGCGAATCGGAAACAATACTCGTTTACGTGGATACTCCTCAAGACTGCCATTCCGACGTGCTTTTGTGTGCATTTGCCGATGAAGGCGCAAAACAAAGCTCAATTTGGTACTCACATGCTGTCCGAGCCGAGCTGTGGCTTTGTGTGTGTGTACCTACTTAACCATATTTTGGGGACAAGTTTGTACCCAAAAGTGAAGTAAACCTGACAAAATCTCCAAACAAACCTCCATTTGGGGCCGTCCTCATTTGTAAAATAGGTTTAAAAATAAACAAAGTTTTTTTAGAAATTGTAAAAATGCTAAAAGTTTCCTGTGAGGGCTAAGTTTAGGTGTAGGGTTGGTTTAGGGCAATAGCGCATACAGTTTGTACAGAATAAAAACCATTACGCCTATGGAGAGTCCCCATTTAGATAGCTAAGTAAACATGCGTGCGTGCATGTGTGTGTGTGTGTCTTGCGAACAGAAAAGGTCTATCACAGCATCTCACGTATTTCGTGCCGTCTCATGCTTGATTGGCCTAAAACACTTTAATATTTAAACTGACAAGGCTTAAAACACGTGAGAATGAGAATCTTTGAGGAAGCAGAACTGCTTAGTTAAACACTACGTTCTGTTAACAGCAGGAAAGCTAATTGTATTCGCAGGTGAATATAAAATATGACACATACAACTGGTGAACCAGTCAATGTAATGCATATGTCTGAATGGTCTGAATAACAATAAAATGCGACATGAATGATACCGTATGAAGCGTTGTTTGTTTACATCAAGTTGCACCTCGCATTATGAAAACAATGGGATACCATGATCAAAACTTAGCATATAGACCGTTTGATGTTAAATATTCATCCAAATGATGGTGAAAACCAAATCATTTTTGAGTTAAAATAACAAGCGTGTGATCAAAATGTAAATAAATGCTTATATTACTATCCCGGCCATCGGGAGCGAACCAACCTGTGACGTCACACGCGGCGGTACTGAGCGCCCTTGCTCCAAAATCTATAACAAAACTAATTATTTTCTTTAAAATAGTTACATTAATCATGTTTGTTTGTTTATTTATTAAAATGGAAGTGATTTTCCTAAATAATGTAAATTTGACTGACTGCTTAATTTCCACTTTAATTCTCAAATGGAGGTTGATTTTTTTTAAGGGGTTTTGTGTTACTAAAAAAAATATTTTATAATGAAAAATTTATGCAAAAACAGAAGCCACCAGAGATGTTCGTATGGAAGATTATATAGTTTCAGCTGCTCTTTCATTGTGTCTGGAATGGGTTTCTTGATTGATCAATAGCAGTTCAAAGGTCATGAGGGTCTGATTATCATAATGGCTAGAAGGTGCTGCGCTCTCATATTGATCATATGGTTTTGGCGAACGGAGTGGACATTGTCACTGGACATGCAGTACGCATGAAGACGACCCATAAGAGGTCAGAGTTTCTAATTTGACCTCCTGACAGCTCGCTCATTGAGTCAGACGAGGCGGGCGCTCAATGGGATTTAAACAGTCCAGATGTCAGTAGGGGTGGGCGATATGACCAAAATGTTATATCACGATAACAATATATATCATAAGTGTTTTTTTTAAGGTTATCATATTCAAATCTTTGATTCCATAGAATTTTCATAATCCTTGTCACCAACGTCAATATCAAACTAATACAAGCCTAAAGAGAGAAACTCAACCTCACTGAAGATAAATAAACAGTCAGTGATGAAATAAAGATAAACTAATTGCAAGCAAAAGGACAATAAACTACAATAAATAAGAAACACTACATACATTGTGTAAATTAATTGGTCTTCACTGTGTTAATTATATCTATGATATAATATTGGAACGTTTCCCCTTTAAGACCGAAGTCCGGATCCAATATATCTCAGTTACTGTTACATATGTGTTTTCTCTTTCTGCCGTTTACTCTCTTAAGACCTAAATCGCTGTGTTTATGAGGATACTTGCAAAGACGGGGATTCTGATGCTTATAAGTGTGTTTATGTAATTGTTCAAAGTCGGCGGAAAAGAAAAAACGCGCTTCTCTCACACAGAAAGAGACGGCGCACGCATATAGGTCTGTTGTTTGAGTTTCAACGGCTTAAAATCGGTTGTTTTAAAACTGCAGTGCCTAAAAACGCATGAGCATGCTACAGATGTAGTCCCTCGTTTAGTAACGAGCTCCTGGTTGTGTCCTGGCTGATCGTTCTGTCTCTCCTTCACGCCCCGTATAAAGATCGCAGTCATTCAAATGATGAAAAGGTATTACCGCAAACAATGTATTTTGCGACACCACGAAATAAACGATAGAACATAATATGACTTTATTTCGTCCATTCAATATATATCGTCATATCGCACAGCCCTAGCTGTCTGACTTTAGATGTGTGAAATGATGCTACATAACACACCTGTGCAAAAGAAAAACAGCAAATGGACTGAAAGTTGTATTATATAGGCTATAGCCGATATAGGCAATGTGTGCAGTTCTTCAAAGTAGCTAAAACAGCTGTTAATGTAGTAATATGAAAGATAATACGCAAAATAAATGTAATAGCGTAATACTGATCTTCATTAGGGAAAAACACGAACTTCTTATGATCGCGCTATGCTGGTGAGATTAGTTCGCATCACACTGTCAGTTCGGTGGCGCTAGTTAACACGTCCCCGCGCTGTCGAGTCGGTCGCGCCACTCGGTCCATTGAGCCGCGCATATAGAGGTCAGGGCTTGAACTCTTTAAACCGCACTGTTTCGTCCCACTTTCAGTGTGTTTGGCTTCCCATACACGGAGATAAGAGAAAGAGAAAATGCCATCTAGAGTTCCCTTCAGATATTCATTCATATTAACACCCTGCCCCCAATTCAATATATATATATTTTTTTTTTCCTTCCTATGTTTCGAGCATTGTGGACTGTGATCTTGCGCTACCTGGTCAGTCTCTGTCCTGTGTTAACGGCCGTTTACAGACTTAGTAATATTCCCCACACAAATTACATTTTGGGAAATTACTATAATCCATTTTGTGTGCAGATCCAGAATAGAGATCAGCCAAAATGTATTTAAAAGCCGATTGTGTGTTTGGAGCAAAAACCATCCAGTTCCGATTCATTTCAGATCAAGCGGGCATCTCTCTCTATCTCTGATGACGCTCGCTCTGAAAAAATCTTTGTCTGTCCATCCAATGAAATCCATGAATATGTTACAGTATCCACGGTGTAGCAAAATCCATATCATGGCACAACATAACACCGGTAGTCACGTTAATACCGGTATAGCACCCACTCCTACACCACGTTTATTTATACAGTACTTTATGTAGCAGATAGCCTTAAATCAAGCAGCTTTACAGCATTAAACATGAAAAAACAGCTAATTAAATGGTGAATTCCTCTAGTGTGACAAATATGTTAATTGTATAACAATTGTAATTACATTATATGCTTTTCTAAAGCTATTATTTGTTATAATATGTATAACTCAATATATTAACGAATTGCAAATGCTGAATAATCAAAGTCTACTGATTAACCAGTGGACTAATCAACGATTAGTCGATTAATCGTTCTAATAATCGTTAGATTAATCGATTATCCAAATAACCGTTTGTTGCAGACCCACCTGGTATATTATAAACATGCCTCCATAGTATGCCACAGAAATTTCTGCCTTTGGGTTAGCAATATTTTTTTGGCATAGTCAAAAACAGACTAGTGTTGGCCGTTAGTGACGGTGCCTGACTGAACAGTGAACATCTTACCTGCAGCAGTTGTTGCTTGAGCTTCTGGATCTCGGAGATGTTGAGCTCATTCAGCAGATTGTCCACGAGGCTGGAGGAAGGGCGCTCTCCTTTTTTGGGCGTTGAAACACGGTTGTCGTCGTTGTCGATCTTGTCAAAGCCATTCTCGTAGACGTGGAGGGGTTCGTCGTTGTTGGGCTCGACTGAGGTGTCGTCGCTGAACTTCAGGCCATCGAGGGAGATGCTCAAAGGACTGTGATACATCGAGTCTCCGATGGTCATGTACTGCGACAACTCCTTTCTTAGGGCGGCCTGTGGTAATGGGCACCAACAAATATCATTAAATCAGACCTCAGAGTGCACTTGCAGACGCCTACAGCAGGCTTTCATCCGAAACAAACACTTTCTGAAGAAATTGCAAAAACTCACTGCCATGGTGCGTGGGTGGATATTTGGTTTCTATGGTTTTCAGAGTGGGTTAGCATGTTACTAAACAACTGTGGAGGTGTTCTTGGTGGTTTCAACCACCCTCGTGTCAAGGCCTTAAATATAAATAGGACTGTTTTCCTCATGTTAACCAAAGATGTCCAAACACAAAACGGCACACACAAGTCGTTTGTTGATAGAAATGTGCGATGTTTGAATTCTCTTAAGTCAAATATTAGAAATATGCTTAAAAAGGCAAAACATTTAGATAGTGAGGGAAATATCAATTGATTCCAGTTCCTTTGGGACTCCATTGATGAAAGCACCCCATCCCCACAATAATAGGGCCTATACTACATTCATTTCACTTCGTCAAGTCCATTTTATTTATATATCACTTTACTTTATAAACATTGTACATTGACAGTTAGATCCCTGTTGAGAAAAACAACAGAACCCTGCCCTAAACACAACAGAAAATGTAATGGATTTAATGGTTATAATGGGAATTGTATTGGTTTTAATGGAAACGATAATGGTGTCTACTGGTATATTGGTGGGATGTTAAATCCTATTGGAAAAATGCCCAAAACACAATACAAAAAGGACATTTGTAATGGTTTTACTTGAAAAAGCTAATGGTTCATAATGGTATTTTAACGGGAACCATTGGGATTTCTGCGATGGTTTCTATTGGGCTTCTATTGATTTTTTTAGCAGGGATGAGTTTAGTACAAAATGTATGTTTAGTATCGTTTAACAGATTATGATATTAAGTATATAGTATTAAAACCTCATATTCAATAGTATTATCAATTTGACCGCTCTGAACTGACTTGATCTAAATAATGACACTATAGTCTTTTTTAAGACCTGCTTTTAGAGCAGAATTTGAATTTGCCTCATCTTTGAGAAAAAAATCAGTCCCTCCAGGATTTCGCGAGACTTTTTTCAGGTTTTTGCTGCCTAAAATGACAGATTTTGCTGTGATATTTGCAGCATTTCTTATTGTTTTGCAGTGAAAATATACCCCAGACAACATTCTTCTAACATTGTTATAACTTTTTTTACTTCAAGAACCATCGTAGGGCTCCATACTAACATTTGAGGACACCAGTACCAGTACCATTAAGGTCTACAGAAGATGTCACCAGCACCTGACAGTAAAGCACTTACCCTAATTGCACATATACATCTCGGAGATGTCTATTTGATTTCTGCATTTACATATGCAAGATGTATTTTTTAGTTTGCTCATCTGCAATACGTCTCTAAGATGTTTTCTGTCAGATCTTCTCACAAGATTTGACAGATGTTATTGAGACTACTTTCTTCAATGTATCTCCCAGGGCTGTGCATAACGGTGTCACGTGATCGAGAGCAGCAGGCGGCTCCGGCCCGAACAGATTAACGGTCTGTAGCGCAAACGAGTAGCGCGGATTCGTTCCGCTTTCAGTTCGTTTGTCCGATGTAGCTCTTGTAAATCAGTGATGATGAGAACACAAGGCTGTTCATTCCATATTTCAAACTGAGAAACAACCTTTCTTTGACTAAATGCACAGTGCGATGACGTCACGGGATGTGTCTAAGCCCAAAATCAGCGCAAGTTTTGCGGCAATTGCGGCATTTGCTTGCTTTTGCGATAAATTCAGCAATGGCAGAATTGCTAAATCCTGGAGGGACTGAAAAATATAAAGTTTGCATCATTGTTATTTTTTCTTGTTTATTACTGTGAGAGGTTATTTGAAACAATCTATATTATCTGAAGCGCTATATATATATATATATATATATATATATATATATATATATATATATATATATATATATATATAGATATATAAAGGTGACTAGTGATGGAGCAAAATTAAGTTTTACCAAAACACAACCATCTAAAATACACACAAGGCAGATTTTTTTTTTTTTATGATATAACTAGGTTTTACTCCAATTTGTTGTTGAAATACACATTTAAAAAGGGTCTGGTATTAAAACTTGTTTTTATTACAGATTTAATCAAACATATTAAATAATGAAGACAACAGGTTAAGTGCAAGGAATATGTAATACAGCATACATTTTGCGAAATCTAGACACTTTTTTCTAGTTGACTAACGAGTTTATAAAAACAATTCATCCTCCAGTTTTCAATCGTTTCCAGTGTTTATATTAATAGAACCTGTTTTTGATTTCCAGCTTACCTTATGGAGAGGTCACACTACCCATAACATCTAGCTGTAAATAATAATAACATAAAAAAGAAAGAAAATCATCTCTTGCCTTCTGCTCCCTCTCAGTCTTGATGGTCTCCAGCGCCTCCCCAAGCTGCCTCTCAGCAATCTCCTTTAGACGGATGGCGTCTTCCAACTGGCTGTTTAGAAACTGTGTATCTTCCTCCAGACGACGAATTTCATGTTTCAGACCCTCGAACTCTACCTACAAGATATCAAACACACACACACACAAGCTAACTGTGACTAATACCTCATCACTAGGGCTGCAGCGATTGGTCATTGTCGATTAGCATGGAGTCGCACGATGTGTCGCACCTTTAGCCACGCCCATTGCGCGAGCCTGCAGTTACCCCTACTTAAGTCTGTTTTTTTGCCATATTTAACACAAACAAGACTCTAGATCAGAAGGTAAAGGCTAGTATGGCATCATCACTTCATAGAGAGTTCATAGAGAATTCTATTATTATACGACCGTCAGAACCGCATATACAGTGGGTACAGAAATTATTCAGACCCCCTTAAATTTTTCACTCTTTGTTATATTGCAGCTATTTGCTAAAATCATTTAAGTTCATTTTTTTCCTCATTAATGTACACACAGCACCCCATATTGACAGAAAAACAGAGAATTGTTGACATTTTTGCAGATTTATTAAAAGAGAAAAACTGAAATATCACATGGTCCTAAGTATTCAGACCCTTTGCTGTGACACTGATATATTTAACTCAGGTGCTGTCCATTTCTTCTGATCATCCTTGAGATGGTTCTACACCTTCATTTGAGTCCAGCTGTGTTTGATTATACTGATTGGACTTGATTAGGAAAGCCACACACCTGTCTATATAAGACCTTACAGCTCACAGTGCATGTCAGAGCAAATGAGAATCATGAGGTCAAAGGAACTGCCTGAAGAGCTCAGAGACAGAATTGTGGCAAGGCACAGATCTGGCCAAGGTTACAAAAAAAATTCTGCTGCACTTAAGGTTCCTAAGAGCACAGTGGCCTCCATAATCCTTAAATGGAAGACGTTTGGGACGACCAGAACCCTTCCTAGAGCTGGCCGTCCGCCAAACTGAGCTATCGGGGAGAAGAGCCAGAGAGGTAAAGAAGAACCCAAAGATCACTGTGGCTGAGCTCCAGAGATGCATTCGGGAGATGGGAGAAAGTTGTAGAAAGTCAACCATCACTGCAGCCCTCCACCAGTCGGGGCTTTATGGCAGAGTGGCCCGACGGAAGCCTCTCCTCAGTGCAAGACACATGAAAGCCCGCATGGAGGACTCCAAGATGGTGACAAATAAGATTCCCTGGTCTGATGAGACCAAATTAGAACTTTTTGGCCTTAATTCTAAGCGGTATGTGTGGAGAAAACCAGGCACTGCTCATCACCTGTCCAATACAGTCCCAACAGTAAAGCATGGTGGTGGCAGCATCATGCTGTGGGGGTGTTTTTCAGCTGCAGGGACAGGACGACTGGTTGCAATCGAGGGAAAGATGAATGCGGCCAAGTACAGGGATATCCTGGACGAAAACCTTCTCCAGAGTGCTCAGGACCTCAGACTGGGCCGACGGTTTACCTTCCAACAAGACAATGACCCTAAGCACACAGCTAAAATAACGAAGGAGTGGCTTCACAACAACTCCGTGACTGTTCTTGAATGGCCCAGCCAGAGCCCTGACTTAAACCCAATTGAGCATCTCTGGAGAGACCTAAAAATGGCTGTCCACCAACGTTTACCATCCAACCTGACAGAACTGGAGAGGATCTGCAAGGAGGAATGGCAGAGGATCCCCAAATTCAGGTGTAAAAAACTTGTTGCATCTTTCCCAAAAAGACTCATGGCTGTATTAAATCAAAAGCGTGCTTCTACTAAATACTGAGCAAAGGGTCTGAATACTTAGGACCATGTGATATTTCAGTTTTTCCTTTTTAATAAATCTGCAAAAATGTCAACAATTCTGTGTTTTTCCTTTCAATATGGGGTGCTGTGTGTACATTAATGAGAAAAAAAAATGAACTTAAATGATTTTAGCAAATGGCTGCAATATAACAAAGAGTGAAAAATGTAAGGGGGTCTGAATACTTTCCGTACCCACTGTATATAGCCGAACTGACGCCTTTACATTGTCAGGGTTCACAACCGCATTCAAAGCTGTGCTGAATGAACGGGACAGCACGGGACATCGAGTTGCCTATATAATCATGACGGTTTAATGCACTCACAGAGACGGAGAAATTATTCGTGTTCATCTCAAAGCGGAGCTGCCGTCACGTGGGTGCGATCACACAAGCTCTGAGACTAGGGATGGGTACCGAAACCCGGTATTTAATCGGTATCGGGGCTAAATTATGAAAGACCGGAGTATCGATAAGCTCTGACGTTAACGGTTCTGCTATCGGTACTGGAGAAATTAAAAAAACACACATAGATTTATTATTGCTATATATACGCATTATCTTGCAAATTCTATCCCACCAGAGTCACCAGCTGTTTTTATGTGCAATAATATTCAAACATTTGTCTATGATGCATTTTTGCTATTCCCAAATCAGATCGCGCTCACGTGGATGAGTTCAGCACGCGCAACACGAAAGCCCTGTTTATGATAGAAGAGAACTAACCATTAAAACATGCTTACACTTTAGGCCTGTGGCTGTTATATTAAACTAAGTTTATTTAATGTTTTTTTTGGCTTCTAAGGATTATAGCCGTGTTTCTTCTAACACAACTCTTCTCTTCACAGCGGCGCGCATTCGTTCCTCCCTGACCAAAACTTAACGTCAGAATCAGATCAATCGTCTGTCGATTGTTGTAAAATGCAGTCTTTACAGTTGCTAAATTGCTGGACATGTATGATAATAAAACGCTGAAAGTACAATCCACACGAGAGACGCTTTTCCCCGTGTGTGTGTGCGCGGCGCGCTCTAAAACTGACAAGCAAAGGACACTTTTGAGTTTTGGTGCGTCCAAACGATCAAATTCACATAAAACATGTAAAAAAACAACAACAGCCGGCTTGAAGAGTATTAACTTAAATACTGTTTATATCTTAAAGTGAACGAGAACAGTTGGGAGAAAATTGTGTCTCAATATTTTGTCTTAAAGTGACAGACTGCTTTATCAATGTTAATCAAAGAGAAAATCACCCACAGCTCTTATTCTGAATAATGTTACAGCTTTAATAAGCATTAATCTATCAATATATATAGTGAAAACTATGCAGTGTTCATTTACATTTGATCACTTTTAGTTATTACTTACCTTGAACATTAATGTTAGTAGACATTCTTGGAAAAATGAAAGCACTGTTTTTTCATTTCATTTGTACATTTGTTTTATGGTATGACAAATGGTATATTTGTCAGTTTGTTTAACTTTGTTTCTTTGTTCATGTTCTTACTCTATCTTATCTTATGTATATAAAACACTAAAAATGCCTGCACACTGCTGCATTTACAAATTGATGCTTTATATTCATTTAATTAAATATATATTTAACATTTCAGAATATAAAGCAATGTTAATTAAGCTGCTAATCTATCTATGCTAATTTATCATATAAATATATATTTCATACATATGTGTATGTATGTATGAATGAATAACAAAAGTACCGATAAGAATACCGAAAAGCACCGGATCGATAAGCAGTATCGATAAGAGTAGTAATACCGTTAAAACCTTAACGATACCCATCCCTATCTGAGACACGCACCAAACGCTCTCTCTGCACTCCTTAACAAAGCATTTAAAGTCATTGTTAGTTAAACTGTGTGATGGATAAGACAAGTCTCGACTGGGCTCATTTATTTAAAAACGGGCTGTCAGATGTGATAAAACTTCCCGGTGTTATGACGCCATTTTTGATTCTGTTGCTCTAGTGTCCTGAATGCGGTTGTGACTTCAGCTGTTCATTGAATGAATGATGAATGTCCCAAACAGCACTGTGAATGCACCATAATGTGCATTTCTATTGACTGTATCACTTCCCTGTGATTCTTTCTTAATTATTTATTGTCATTTTTTTATTTTTCTCTCTTTTCTTATTTGTAATTTATTGCTATTTTCTTTCATTTTTATTTTTTAATAATTATTTATTGTTGTTATTTATTTTTCTCTCTTGTTATTATCTTTCTTTACTTATTGTTATTTTCTTTCCTTTCTTTCTTTGTTGTTATTTATTTTTTGTAAAGTATTAATTATGAAAAAATGTTTGAATGAAATAAAAGATTAATAGCAGAATTTACTGTTATTATTTATTGATAGTTTAACTAAAGAATTCATCAACTGATGAGAAAATAGTAAATAGATTAACCGAACAATAATCGATAGATTAGCAGACTAATCGGGAATAATCGACAGATTAGTCGGCCAATCGAAAACAATCGATAGATTAGCAGACTAATCGAAAACAACCGATAGATTAACCGGTCAATCGTAAATAACCGATAAGCCAGTCGACTAATCGAAACAAATCGACATAGTCAACCAGAAAAATAAAAACAAATCGACAGATTAGTCGACTAATCGTAAAAATAATAATCGATAGATTAGTCCACAATAAAATAATCGTTAGCTGCAGCCCTAATTATCTCTAGCAGAAACTCCACTGATGGAACTCATATTTATTACGGATGGCAGCTGAATGTTACCTGGCTCTGTTTTAAGACAGAAACATGTTTCTGGAGGGTGATGTTCTCCTCCTCGAGTTCGCTGTAGTCCTGCAGCAGACGAGCCTCTCTGAACTTGAACTCCTTGATGTCGTCATGCAGACGAGACCTCTGCAGCTCCACCATCTGACTATTCTGTAAGACAGCGGAGGCAGCTGGTGAGTGCTTTCTGCTCAGATATACAGCAATACGGTGAAATATTATACAAGTAATATAACTGTTTTAGCAGTAGCTGTTTTCTGTGTGAATTGATGTTCAAATGTAATCTATTCCTGTGATCAAAGCTGAATGTTCAGCATCATTACTCCAGTCTTCAGCGTCACATGACCTTTCAGAAATCATTCTAACATGATGATTTTCTGCTCAAGAAACATTTCTGATTATTACCAATATTGAAACTATTGTGCTGCTTAATATATTTTTGTGGAAACTGTGATGCATATGTTTTCAGGAATCTTTGATAAAAAGAAAAAATAGCATTTATTTGGACTAGATATTTCTGTAACAAGAAAAAATTATTTTTGGTCACTTTTGATCAATTTTATGTACAATCCGAATTCCAGAAACGTTGGGACGTTTTTTTAAATTTGAATAAAATGAAAATGAAAAGGCTTTCAAATCACATGAGCCAATATTTTATTCACAATAGAACATAGATAACATAGATAATAAATTTTACAATTGTATGCACAAAATGAGCTCATTTTAGTACTGGTCACTGACTGTGCATTTGTACTGTATTATATAATGGGTTTCAGTCTTTATCTTTTCTCACATTCAGTTTTAACACAGTTTGTGTTTGTTGGGCATGGAATGGCACGTCCAGTCAGTGGTGTAGACAGAGGCCCCCCAGTGTCCCCCAACCCCTATAAATATCAAGCCAACTTGCTAAATGTAAGGCAAGGCAAGTTTATTTATATAGCACATTTCATACACAGTGGTAATTCAAAGTGCTTTACATAAAAGAAAGTGAAATAATCATTCACAGCAATAAAAACAAGGAGTTAAAAATAATAAAACAAGGAATTTTAAAATGATATAGAAATTGATTTAAAATGAAATTTAAAACCGTTAAATAGAAAAGGATTATACATAAAATAATGCAGTCAGTTCGGACGTAGCACAGTGCTCATTCAACAAATGCACAGCTAAATAGATGAGTTTTGAGACTGGATTTAAATGTGGCTAATGTTTTAGCACATTTGATCTCTTCTGGAAGCTGGTTCCAGCTGCGGGCAACATAATAGCTAAAAGCGGACTCCCCTTGTTTTGTGTGAACCCTTGGTATTTCTAACTGACTCGATCCTAATGATCTGAGTGGTCTGTTAGGTTTATATTCAGTGAGCATATCTGCCATATATTTAGGTCCTAGACCATTGAGTGACTTATAAACGAGTAAAAGTACTTTAAAATCAATCCTAAATGTAACTGGAAGCCAGTGTAAGGACCTGAGGACTGGTGTGATATGCTCAGATTTTCTGGTTCTAGTCAGAATCCTGGCAGCAGCGTTCTGGATGAGCTGCAGCTGTCTAATGGTCTTCTTTGGAAGGCCGGTGAGGAGACCATTACAATAATCCACCCTGCTGCTGATAAAGGCATGAACAAGTTTCTCCAAGTCTTGACTGGAAACAAAACATCTAATTCTTGCAATGTTTTTGAGATGATAGTATGCTGATTTAGTTACTGCTTTGACATGACTACTAAAGCTAAGGTCTGTCTCCAGAATCACCCCAAGATTTCTGACTTGATTTTTAGTTGTTTGACCCTAGAGTCAAGGTATGCATTCACCTTGAGAACTTCATCTTTGTTTCCAAATGCAATGACTTCAGTTTTCTCCTTGTTTAACTGAAGAAAGTTTTGGCACATCCAACTGTTAATTTCATCAATGCATTGGCAGAGGGAGTCAATGGGGCTATAATCATTTGGAGATAAGGCTAGGTAGATCTGGGTATCATCAGCATAGCTGTGATAGGCAATTTGGTTCTTCCTCATTATCTGACTTAGTGGGAGCATATACAGGCTAAACAAGAGGTGCAAGAATTAAGCCTTGTGGGACTCCACATGTCATGGACGTCCACTTAGACTTATGCTCTCCTATACTCACATAATAACCTCTCCCTTCTAAGTATGACCTGAACCATTTGAGTGCCATCCCAGAAAGCCCGACCCAGTTTTCCAGTCTCTAGAAGTATGTTATGATCGACAGTGTCAAACGCAGCACTAAGATCTAGTAGTACCAGCACTGATATTTTGCCAGAATCAGAATTAAAGCGAATATCATTTATTATCTTAATGAGTGCTGTCTCTGTGCTGTGATGCACGCGAAACCAGATTGAAAATTATCCAGGTATCCATTTGAGTTTAAGTAGTTGTTCAGCTGATTAAAACTACCTTTTCAATAATCTTACCTATGAAAGGAAGATTTGATATTGGTCTATATTTGCTCAACATGCTGTTATCAAGATTGCGCTTTTTAAGAAGGGCTTAACAACTGCAGTTTTCAGGAGTTTGGGAAAGTCCCAGAAAGAAGTGAGGTGTTCACCACTTCTAAGAGATCTGCTTCTAAACAGTTAAGTACACTTTTGAAAAAAGATGTGGGAAGTGTGTCAAGATAGCAGGTTGACGATTTAAGATGCTGTACTATTTCTTCCAAAATGTTGCTATCAATTGTTTTAAAAACAGACATAGTCACTTCTTTGAGATTGCTGTCGAATCTGTGTGACCTCTGTATTACAGGAAGATGTGCCAATCTCCTTCCTGATATTACTGATCTTCTCTGAAAAGAAGGAAGCAAACTCATTGCATTTGCTGTCAGAGAGCATTTCACTGGGAATCTGACTTGGGGGGTTTGTCAGTCTCTCAACAGTAGCAAAAGAGTGCAGTGTTGTTTAAGTTACTGTTTATAAGGTTTGAGAAGAAGGTCTGTCTAGCTGTGGCTAGTTCCAAATTGAAAGCATGAAGGCTGTCTTTATAGATGGTATAGTGTATTTCTAGTTTTGTCTTCTGCCACATCCGCTCAGCTTTTCTGCATTGTCTTCATATTCTGAACTGCTGTTGATTTTCTCCAAAATGATTTTTGTCTGCCATTCTTCTTGCTGACCTTTATCGGTGCAATATCATCAATAACATTCTTAACTTTTGAGTTAAATGAATCCAGGAGAAGATCAACAGAGTCTGCAGAAATGCTTGGTGTTAAAGATATTGCCTTCATAAATAGCACACTAGTGTTCTTCAAGGTTCAAGGTTCAAGGTTTCTTTATTTGTCACATAATAGTTATACAGGGCATAACTAGAAGTGAAATGCAATCGAATCAGGTCCGCTCAGTGACAGTGCAAAACAATAAGAATACAAATTATATAAGTAACATAACACAAGGGCATACATATGGTAAGAAAAGGAGAAATAAGAATAAAATGTGCAATGAAATAAAAAAGTGCAAAACAATAAGATGTGCAAAAAACAATAATTGTGCAAAAGACAATGAGATGTGCAAAAGACAATGAGATGTGCAAAAAAACAACAAGATGTGCAAAAAAACAATAAGATGTACAAAAAAAGAAAACAAAAAACAGTGTACTGGGACTTAATAAATTGTAATGTGAATAAGAGGGATGTGCAGACGGGTTGTTCATGGTATTGTACATAGAGCAGCAATGATGAGAATGTGATGATATTTACAGTTGACAATGGGTCTTGTGAGTGTTTATGAAACAGAGTTTGTGTTTAGGAGCCTGATGGCCTGAGGGAAGAAGCTCTTCCTCAGTCTTTCAGTCTTTGCCATCATGCTCCTGAAGCGCCTGCCAGATGGCAGTAAACAGAAAAGATGGTTACCGGGTGAGTAGAATCTTTGAGGATTTTTGCAGCTCTGCTTCTGCAGCGTTTGAGGTAGATGTGCTGCAGAGAGGAGAGCAGACCCTGAGATGCGCTCAGCTAAGCGCCACTCTCTGTAGAGCTTTGCAGTCCTGGTTTGTGGCATTATTATACCACACTGAGATGCACCGAGTTAGAACACTTTCTATGGCCCCTGAATAGAAAGTTTTCAGGATAGCTGGTGAGACCCTGAATTTCCTCAGCTGTCGCAGATGGTACAGCCTTTGCCTGGCTTTCTTAACCTGTGATTGAATGTGTGTAGTCCAAGTCAGGTCCTCGGAGATGTTTACACCGAGGTAAACATTACCTCATTGGTTCTCATTGAGAACATTGTGTTCTCATTAATGCATCTCTTTCTGACAGAGACAGATCTAGATTCAGTGGTGACAGAGATCAATATATCAAAGAAAATACAGAAGTGACCAGACAGAGCTACATCCTTAATGACAATGGATGAAATGTTTAGACCTCTACTGATGAGTAAATCTACAGTGTGTCCACGATTGTGTGTGGGTCCGTGCACATGCTGAATCAGGTCAAAAGTGTTTAAAACAGTTATAATTTATTTTGTAGTTTTGATTTCAGCATTGTCTATGTGAATATTAAAATCCCCTGCAATAGCAAAACAGTCAAACTCTGAGGAAATCATTGATAACAGTTCTGTGAACTCTTCAACAAAGGCTGGAGAGTATTTTGGAGGCCTGTAAATGATAATAAACAGAATGCGTGGGGCACCTTTCAGCACAATACCTAGATATTCAAAAGACAAGTACTGACCAAATGGCACTTGCTTGCATTGATCAACATCTTTAAACAGAGCAGCTACACCTCCACCTCTCCTAACAGTCCTGCAGACACTTATAAAATTAAAGTTAGGAGGGGCTGTTTCAGTGAGGACTGTTGCACTGCAGTTGTCTTCTAGCCATGTTTCAATTAGAAACATAAAATCCAGGTTGTTTGTGGTTATTAAATCATTGATCACAAATTATTTATTTTTTAGTGAGCGAGTGTTTAAAAATGCTAACTTGATGGAATTACATTTTGTCTCTACAGCAATCTTAGATTGATGCATTACAGGCCGCAGATTAGATGGGTCAGCCGTGACGGCTTGAGAAGGCCTTAGACCTTCTATCACGTGATAGAACAGAGATAGAGAAGGCTACAGGCATACGGGTTCCCGCTTGTTTTGTAAACGCTAGAATGTTGTTGCTAATATAGCGGGACCCGACATATCACTGAGAGCTGTTATCAGTTGTTTTTGGTTCACCTACAGCAGATGGAGGAGGGTTTGGGCCCTTGCGTTGTGGCAGCGGTCAGAGAGCTCTCACAGGAGGAGGCGGAGAGCTGAGCCTGCAGTCTTTGGTGGTTGGGGGCCCGCTGCTTTTAGTTGATATCTGGGGACTTGCAGAGAGTTTGGTCCCAGCATACACCAATTCCTCCATTTTCTGTGAAAAGCTTAGAAGTGGAGATGCTGGAGAGAGGGATAGTGTGTCTGGTGAGCGGGGCTCTAGCTCTGGTGTTTCCGGTGATGTGTTGTCCTGGCTTCCCAGGCTGTTTTCTGGAGAGAGGATAGTGTGTCTGGTGAGCGGGCTCTAGCTCTGGTGTTTCCGTGATGTGTTGTCCTGGCTTCCCAGGCTGTTTTCCAGAAAGTCGTCCTTGGGTGCTGAGTCTTGGAGCTGTTGTGATACGTCACAGTCTGTATGTGATGAGCTCTGTGGGCAGGGCTCAGCCGGGATGTCCATGAGCAGTGCTTGTTTTGGCTGTGTGGCGTTATCAGTATCCTTGTGGGATTCTTCAACCACATAATGACTCGGAAGCTGATATGAAGTCCTGTGGTCACTCATATTCTGTCCAGGTGAGTGTGTGAGTGGATTGGCACACACCACTGAAGGATGACGGAGGGAGAAATAGAAATGTTCCTCTAGCACTCTTGCACCAAGTTTGTTTGGGTGGAGGCCATCCAGTTTAAACAGTTGTCTGTGGCCCCAGAAAATATTGAAGTTGTCGATGAAGTTGACTCCTTTTGTACTGCAGGTTCTTTGTAGCCATGTTTTCAGCCCAAGCAACCGTGAAAACATGTTAGTTCCCCTTGCTGGGAGTTGTCCACTGATGAACGACTGAACTTCAAGTCTTTGAAGTGTTTCAAAGAGTTCACTGAAATCTTGCTTAAGCAGTTCTGACTGCCCTTTCCGAATATCATGTATCATAAATGTAATACATTGGCTGCTCACAGATTCAGATTGAATTAGGGATTTCCAGCAAGTGTGTAAGCAACAATTCAGGCTGCACAAATGTTCGGCTTTATTTGGAACCATTTTCATTGCTTTAACAGAAAAAAAAAAAAATGTCAAAAATTTAACTCACTCAATATTGACTTGTGTTTTTGAAGTGTTATATGAAGTAATATCACATTCGTGATGATGCTCACGAACTAACATTCAGAAAAATGGCACTCTTGCTATGTGATATTACACAACTGTATCATATCTAACAAATAAATATATGAAATAAAATAAAAACATACAGGGATTTTTTTTGCTTTCATAGCTTGAATCAGAGCATTTTGCATAACTGTATGCAAAATGATAGGCTTTATCCCCAGTGAATGCTTTTGGACTCTCAGTACGTGTTTTTGTTTGTTTTCTGCAAAGTGAGTGATATACACTTGACAATATCAGCTTTACGAAACTATCATAAGCCATATATTAATCGCACACCACTCAACTAATACTTGGATGAGACATCTTCTCCCTTTATAAGAGTCTATCAACAAACCAATCTTGATTTGTCAATTTTTCCCCACTTTTCCAGACAGAAAGTGCTCCAGATTGATATTGCTGGAGATTTCTTGAGTATAGCCCTCTTCAACCAAGTTTCTTTTGAATGGATGTTGGTGCTCCTTCATAGAAATCTGTGAAGTTTAACAGATTCAGCTGCTGTCAGGACGAGTTTTAACGTAAAATGGAAATAATTTAAATGTGTGTACCATTACACACCACATAAAAGCTCATTTGCATTAACAATACTCACCATTATGGTGTTAAAGAACCGCCACAGTCTATTATAATGTTTACATTGTTAAAATACTGTTTTTTATATGCAAGGACAAACATTTCCCATATTTCTCTTGATTCGTTGATGTTATTTTATCCACTATATTAACACAAAATAAATTGGTGCTATAGCAGAGAGTAAAGCTTCTAATTAGGGCTGAAATAATTAGTCAATGTTATCGATAACGTCGACAGTAAAAATTGTATTATGCAAATATTTTTGTTGTCTAGTAGTTGTTTGATCTGATATTCTGCAATACTGCGGTTTGACCAGTGTGGCGCTGTAGAGCAAGACTGTATTCAGCTCTCCTGGATGCAATTCAAGAGAAGAAGACACACAGCGCTTCAGAGCGAACACATCCCGACCTGAAGCTGCTGAGCGGCGTTTGGGTAAATGTGAATATATGCTGCACACTTTCCTCTCAATAACCAAATAAACAACATAAACTGACAGCAGTGAGAAAGCAGCAGTTAAGAAAGCATCTGATTACAGCGATGTGGATGTTTGTTCAGTACTCCAGTAAAGTCCAGACACCTTACATTTATTTATACAGTACTTTATGTAGTCTTAAATCAAGCAGCTTTGGGAAAAATATTATTTCATTAAAGTCATAGTTTGGTTTTGCAGAGATCAAAGCTTGATCTAGCTCAGGACTGTTTTGATCATCATAACCCTATAAGGTATTTTAAGAGAGATTATGATGTGAATAAAATAGTTTATCCAAACTTAAAACATCTTTTCACTTACCTTTATATTGTTTCTTATCCATATGATTTACAAAAGGAGATGTTCGGCAGAAGGATGCGTCATTCGTGTAGCTAATTAAATGGTGAATAAGAGTTTCTCTGTCTTTCATCTCATCTTGTGTATCAAATTTGTTAATTGTATAACAATTATAATTACATAACATGATTTTCTAAAGCTGAAGTGATTACCTTTATTTGTTAGAATATGAATAACTCAATATTTTAACTAATTGCAAATGCTGAATAATCAAAGTCTACTGATTAATCAGTGGAATAATCAACGATTAGTCGATTAATCGTTCTAATAATCGTTAGATTAATCGATTATCCATATAATCGTTTGTTGCAGACCTGCTTCTAATCTCTTTTGGGCTGTAAAAAAAAAAAAGCGAATTTCGAATATTCGTTGAATTTAAAATAAAAATGCAAAACGCTGCATTCGAATTTTAGGTGTCCATCAGGCAGCTTGGCACACGAAATGCGATGACGAGGGGTCATTTTGCACTTTTTTTTTTTTAGCCTGTCCAGTTGAACCCACTCGATGCGGTGCTGCACATTCAAAATATTGTGGAAAGAGAGAACATCAATGTGGAGAAGATGTTGTTTACCTCAAAACTGAAACCAAGTCGTTCACACAGAACGCATATTTATTGCGTTTTCTATCATCGTTGTACTCGTGTCTCACACAAGAGAGCCCAAAAACGTGTCAAATTAATGCAAGTTCAACTATTTACAAAATATTTACTAGATTGTCTAGTAACTAAATTATTACTAGATTAACAAATTAGCTTGTTAGTGAATGTGCATATTAACAGCGTAAATATGAACCTTGCGATCATATGATTAAATGATAATAAATTATGTGTATCAGCAATGATGAATATTTGAGTTTAAAGCGGCTCTGAGAGAAAGGCTGCGTGTGCCGCTGACAGAGACGTGCTGTTTGAGCTATGTGCTCTTTTCCTAAATGCATTACTTATATTTCACAGGTATATTCTCCATCTGTAAATGTTAGAAAGCCATGGAAATATTTCCATCTTGCGATTCTCCGCTAAACTCCACAGACTTGGTTCTGAACGCATGCGTGCCAAACAGTGCAATGAAATAGGAGCGCAATAACTCGGACTAAAATATACATTTTGCTGAAATGTTTGTAGTTGGACATTTTAAATCTACAAGTAAGTGTATTTGTATGATAGCACTAACTGTAAAGTGACTGTAATGGGTTAATCAAAATAGCCTTTTTACTCAATTAGCCTAGTCTGTGCTTTTTATTTTTTATTTTAGTAAATTTAACTTTGCTTTAAAAGCATTATTTTTGTTTTTACATCGCATTGTTACAATGTTAGAATGTAATGTGATGTTAACCCTTTTTGCACATTATATATGCCTACATGATTACATTCACTTTATTTATTTGTTGAACCCAAATACAAAATGCCGAGATATGTATACCACAAATCAGGACAAAAATACAGAGATATGAATTTTTGCTCATATTGCCCAGCCCTACTTAGAAGAAACGTGCATTTGGTAATATTTAGCTCGACACGCCCTCTTGTGGCCTCAGGAGAGAAGACAAAAGCTTTTTTTTTCTTAACTGAATTTATGCCTTTTAAATTCTAATATAATTCTAATTTTGATAATATTTTGGTACAAAATTTGAATTTAGTTTTTCAGCCAATTTGACAGCCCTAGAAATGATTACCTTTATTTGTTAGAATATGTATAACTCAATATTTTAACTAATTGCAAATGCTGAATAATCAAAGTCTACGGATTAATCAGTGGAATAATCAACGATTAGTCGATTAATCGATTATCCAAATAATCGTTTGTTGCAGACCTGCTTCTAGTCTCCTTAATGTATTACTCCGCATCGGAGCATCCTAACGATCCAAACACAGCTCTGACTGACCTCTCTGAGCTCCTGAGTGATGGTGGCGAGCCGATCGTTCTCTGACTGGACGTTGGTCAGGATGTTACGTGCTTGTCGCAGCTCGGACTGCAGCTCTTGCATGCGCTGCTCGTAATACGCCTCCTTACATGCCGACTCCTGGATCAGCGACTCCTCGCGGCTCTCGCCGTCAGCCGCCACCTTCTTGTGGTTGGAGTGGGCTTGTCCAAACGCCTGCGCAACACAAGGAGGACACAAAGATTAGAGAAAACAAGCGGTATACCTAGGGTTCCAAAGGGGTGGAACATTTACGGTAAGTTTCCGGAAACTTTCCAGAAATCTCGTTAAGTTTCCAAAATTCTCGTAAAGTTTCCAAAATTCTCGGTAAGTCTCCAAAATTTACGGTGCGTTTCCAAAATTCACGGTGAGTTTCCAAAATTCATGGTAAGTTTCCAAAATTTCTGCTAAGTTTCCAAAATGTACTGGACATTTTCCAGCTTTTTGCAACCCTAGGTACACCATGCAATCACTGCATTCAAAAGTGTGATAAAATCATACTAGAACCACTGCAGCAACAACTAACCTTTATTTCTATAGTACTTTATAAATACAAGCAGCTTCACAGTAATAAACAGGAAAATAGCAGAATCATTGCAAACTTTATCAAATATGAAACAAATCCAAATGTGACAAAAGTGAAAAAGAAAGAATGAAACCTCAGAAATCTCCAAACTACCACTTACTCATATTTTGCTTGGAGCACAGAAACGGTGTTGTCATATTAAATATTGTTACGGTCATGTGTACAGAGGTGAACTGACAGCACAGAAGCTCTTTCATGAGATTTGATTCCTCCGCTCATGCATAATACAGCGCAGTGTCTGGATCAAAAGACTTCATTCCCATAAATAATTCTGATTAAAGCTCTGAAAACTGATGACATAGAGGAGTACTCTCCAGCCACGGTGATTAATGCATATACCTCACTTTTACTGACGCGGATTCAACTTTGCTTTTCGAACCAGAAGAACAAAATTGCTCAAAAAAATGAAAAAATAACCACTTTTCCCTTAATAATTGACATAAGTGCTGTTGTTGTTTTCACTGTTATCATCTCAAAAAAATTGTTTTAGGCTTTCACTATGACAGCATTTTTTTTGCCCATGCTCGTTTCTAATCACATACTTGTTATGAGGCTCTATACGCGGTGCTTTAAAGGCACAAAGCAGCACAGCTCAGCTCAGCGTGTTTATTGTTCCCATGATCCTTCTTCTGAGCCGGCCGGAGGAGGAGGAAGTGTTTCCTGAGGGCGAGAGAGTTTCCTGTGAGCTCAGGCACCAGGTGAAGCAACTTTGTTTTTAACAAAGCTGAATTTAATTAATTACTTTAGGATACCCCATACAGTATAGTTTAGTTAGATACATAGATATTTCATTTAAATCTCCTGGTCTGTGACATGATAAGATATTAATTTACTAAATGTGAACGACTAAAATATCTAGGGCCCTATGAAATCAGTTTTATTTTTTTCCTTTAAAAATTTTCTGGATTACGATTTTCTTTTTCTGTTTTAATTTTACTGGACTCCTTTTAAATTGTCAAATTAAATTGTATTAATCAAAAAGCATTTCTAATTAATTAAAATCATGAAACATATACAATTTAACATTAATTTATTAAAAGTGTAAAAAAATAACACGTTTAGGGCCATATGAAAGGTTATATTTTATTCTCATGTTTTATTGTTACCAAATTCTGTATTTTAGCACGTCTAATTATTTGAATGCATGCAAACAGTTTTTATTTACTCTTACAGTAGACTTATGAAATGTTTTTCCCCTCAGAAATTCTGTGTTGTGCATTTCAATTTGACTGGTTATCAGATGAAAGCATAAAACACTAATTTAATTTATATTTTTGTGATTTACTATTAAAATTTAAATATTTTGTGATTATTTCTTAAAAAATAAAGTTGTATTATTTTCCAACAGTAGTATTAATATTACATACATTCTACTAAATAATAGTAATATATCTATTTCTGGCACACTGTCTTCAAGTTAAACCAGACTTTTATTTTGATGGGTTTCTGTGTATAGTTGTGTGTGTAGATGATATGAGGCTAGTTTAGACTTTTATTTTGATGGGTTTCTGTGAATAGTTCTGTGTGTAGATGATATGAGGCTAGTTTAGACTTTTATTTTGACGGGTTTCGTGAATAGTTCTGTGTGTAGATGATATGAGGCTAGTTTAGACTTTTATTTTGACGTGTTTCCGTGAATAGTTCTGTGTGTAGATGATATGAGGCGAGTTTAGACTTATTTTGACGGGTTTCCGTGAATAGTTCTGTGTGTATATGATATGAGGCTAGTTTAGACTTTTATTTTGACGGGGTTTTCGTGAATAGTTCTGTGTGTAGATGATATGAGGCTAGTTTAGACTTTTATTTTGACGGATTTCCGTGAATAGTTCTTCTGTGTGTAGATGATATGAGGCTAGTTTTACTCAAATGCTGGTGAAGTAACTCTCAGATCATCATTATTAATGTATTTATGTCCTCATTGAAAAAAAAGATTAAGCTCAGATGAATTTTATTTGTCACATACACAATTATACAGAGTATAACCAGCAGTGAAATGTGTTCTCTGCATTTAACCCATCCAAGTGCACACACACACTTGGAGCAGTGGGCAGCCGACACTGCGGCGCCCGGGGAGCAGTTGGGTGTTCGGTGCCTTGCTCAAGGGTCTCACCTCAGTCGTGGACAATTCCTGCTGGAGCCGAGATTCGAACCCACAACCTCAGGTTACAAGTCCAACGCTCTATCCACTAGGCCACGACTGCCCCTTGAGACGGCAGATGCTGAAATCACGCGCTTCAGTGTGTGTGTAGTAAACAAAACCATTCACACAGAGATGCAGAACATGCAGGATTCATATTTAAAAACACTTCTGCTGCTTAATATTTACAGATACCAGTCCATATCACGATTTGATTTAAATGGATTCTGAGAAGGATTCTGCGTTTTCTGCATCATGCAAATCATAGAGCCATACATATCTCGGTAATCTGCCGTTACAGAGAGATCGTAGTATAGTGCTACAGTGCTATCAGTTGCAGTTCTAGGGTAGGGTTGTGACGGTGAGGAAATTCACCGGTCAATCGTCCTGATGTTATCGTTATAAAAAAAAAAAAAAAGCGCCCAACCCTTACTAGTCTCCGAGAATCGCTGGTACTGCCACGCGAGGTCTTGCTTTCCCAGCACGCGCACACACCTCTCTCGCTTTCTCTCTCTCCGTCTGTCTGCTCAGTTTCTATTCAGCACCCGCACACACCTCTCTCTCTCCGTCTGTCTGCTCAGTTTCTATTCAGCACGCGCACACCTCTCTCTCTGTCTGTCTGCTCAGTTTCTATTCAGCACGCGCACACACCTCTCTCTCTCTCTCTCGGTCTGTCTGCTCAGTTTCTGTTCAGCGCACGCACACATCTCTCTCCGCATCTGCTCAGTTTATGTTCAGCGCACACACCTCTCTCTCTGCTCAGTTTCTATTCACCACGCACACACTCTCTCTCTGCTCAGTTTCTATTCACCATGCGCACACCTCTCTCTGTCTGTCTGCTCAGTTTCTATTCAGCACGCACACACACCTCTCTCTCTCTCGCCGTCTGTCTGCTCAGTTTCTATTCAGCACGCACACACACTCTCTCTCTCTCTCTCTGCTCAGTTTCTATTCACCATGCACACACACCTCTCTCTCTCTCACTCTCTCTCTCCCCGCATCGGCTCAGTTTTGGTTCAGCTCGCACACACACCTCTCCACATCTGCTCAGTTTCTATTCAGCATGCGCACATGTCTCTCTCTCTCTGATCAGTTTCTATTCACCACGCACACCTATCTCTCTCCGCATCTGCTCAGTTTCTGTTCAGCGCGCGCACACACCTCGCTCTCTCTCTCCACATCTGCTCAGTTTCTATTCACCACGCACACACACACCTCTCTCTCTCCACATCTGCTCAGTTTCTGTTCAGCGCACACACCTCTCTCTCTCTCTCCCCGTCTGTCCATTTGATACAATTTCTTCCTCGAATGCTACTGTTAAATAGACCTACATGAAGTAAAATAAGCAGTTTATTGCATTTATTTATTGTATTTGGCCAATTGTTGGTATTCTGCATCTTTGTTCTTATTTTAATAAAGATAAAATAATTAAATAAAATTAAGTGATGTAAGATTTCTTATATTAGCCACCTTTTCTTTGGCCTAAATGATCTGTCATGTCATTTCTCTTATTTTGTTGCTTTGTAAGGCTATATTTTTGGGAAATTAATTTGTACTGCTCACTAATTTCCACAACAGGCTAAAAAAAAAAACAACATTGAGACTATGAATCATAACCAAAAAAATGTGATATTTTTGCCATATCGCCCAACCCAAGGTCACCCCAGGTTAGGGCTGGGTGGTTTAACGGTGTTTAACCATGTGACGGTAGACATGCGTCAACTAGTAGAGATTCTGCATATCATGCAGGAGTTTGTGCAGATCTCAGCCGGCAGGACTTCTTTATGTCATAGCAAAATATAACAGAGTAATAGATGAAGAATTCATACCTCGCTTAATACATCTTAGATGATTTGAGAGATGCCAGATCCTCTAATCCTGATAACTGATCTCTGGCTAATTTGGTTCTTCAAACGAATTTGCATATTAGATTTAAATATCTGGATTAAGTTGTCTAAGATTACAGCATGTTCTAGTGTTCCCCGAAAAGGACAGATGTATCGATACTCGAAACCACGATCAGCAACGCAACGATTGGCTGGCGGCACGACAGCAACGTAATGACATCATATCATTATGACGAAAAACTTGACCAATTTCTGGACCTTTATAAGGAAACAGCCAAGCGGACAAAACTACATAAATGTCATATTTAGGGGTGGGCATAGATTAATTTTTTTAATCTAGATTAATCTAGATTAATTTTGGAATTAATCTAGATTAATCTAGATTAAAATGGCTCATTTGAATTCTGCCGAAGGCATTCAGAATATGTGTGCTACCCAAATAATGACTAAAAGTAAGTCTTTGAGAACGGGTTTCTCAAGCCAGGTGGCGCATTAGACCAGGGGCGCATCTCCTGTTTCCAAATGCATCACAAACTGCTTGAGAAAGCTGTTCTACTATGATAATTGGCGATGAAAATAAACTATGTTCAATAAGATGTACTTGTGTTTACTAACTGTTTATTCAGTTAAACATGAATTTTGAACTGTAGGCCTACATAAGAGGTCGTGATGAACTGTTTACAGTTTCCATTGGGAAGCTTCTTAAAAATAAATTTTCCTGAAGCAAACCCGGCGGCTTCATAGCTGCATCCATGTTAGCACGTCCACGTCTGATGTGGTAATTTCACAGTAACGTTAGGCATACACACAGGTTGAAGCAGAGGGTGACACGGGAGTGAATTCTCAAGTTCACATGAGACCTAAAGCGCATCCTGTTTGCTTAAAAGCGCAACGTTTCGTTGTTATTCTGAGTGCACACAAATAAACGTAGAGTCTTTACAGATTCGAAAGATGTATTAGGCTACTTTTATCTGTATGACCAAAAATGACGGAGATTTTAAGAGCAAGTGAGCGCACCGGAGCCTGTCCAGCAGCAAACGCGCTTCCACACAAACACTTCAATAGCGCACATTTCTCTAGGTTAACATCATATTGAGCGGCCATGTAAAGTTGCTACTACATACATCTTTCAGATGAAAAGCCATATTTGAGGTTGATGAATGATAGGTGAGCGTTTGGATGTCCTGCCCGATTGTATAACCACATAGACCAGCCGTTAACAATCTGTCCATCACGGACTGCCAGCCTCTAGTTCGAAGACTCGCCCCCTACAGTGCAATTCGGCTAGGTATACATCCGCGCTAAAATATCAGGGTGAAAGTCATCATAGCTTGCGTAGTATAGACCCAGCTCTCAACCCAACTTTGAGAATAGATTAACGGCGATATTTTTTTTATCGCCGATAAGAGTCTCGCGTTAACGCAGCACGTTAACGCCGATAACGGCCCACCACTAGTCATATTACATAAATTAAATGTGCACTGTCTTTAATTAATTTGTAATTTTTTTTACATGACTTCTAGTATTTGTACAGGCTTTACATTTTTACTTCAGTGTTGTAATTAGCAATTCATTTAATTTGAACTTTGAAACAGTTTTGTTACTTGACAGCATTAATTACAGTTTCTTAAAGATCATGTTGCATCTCCAGCTCCATCAAGCCACATCCCATAATATCAGTCATCACTCAAATTAATGCACAGCTCAGATTAACTGTATAGCATGTGTGTAAGACTCCAATACACAATTATAAAGTAATTATTGCATCACTAATAAATGAGTAAAACTGGCTATATCTATAGTATTATAGACTACACAACATTTTTTTATTATTATTATTTTAAAATACTGTCCCTGGACCAGCAGGGTACTCTAGTAATAAAGTAGCGGTGGCTGGGGCAGATTTTAAGCATCAATTCTGCTTGAAAAGATGCAATATAATCCTGTTTACATGAATTAAGCTGCTCCCGAGCAGGTTTAAGCTTACAAACCTGTTGCTATAATAACAAATCCAGGATGAGCTTCGAAGAACCAAATGATCCAAGATCAAGCGAAATCATCAACAATCAAATCCAGCTAACCGAGTTAGCGACGTACGAAGAACGGACCCCTTTTCAACTGAACATAGTGTTTATATGGAGTCTATGTTGATTATGGCTTCCTAGCAATGTCACAACTTGTCAATTATTTAACTAATGTTCATCAAAAGTGTGTACTTTGCACAGGTCTTTAGTTCCACATAAAAGTTTTTAATTTTTTTTTAATTAAAAGAGACAATTTGTAAAGAAAACCAATTTCCACATGGTTATTTAGAATATAAACTACATCTTAAACTTTCAAGCAAAAACAACCATTATTTTAATCTTAATAGCATTATATACAGTCATCTTGGACAAATGGCTTGAATCTTCTGAGTCGATTACAACCGTTAGAAGACTGAATCACGATTCATGTGACCCTGGAACACAAAACCTGGGGTATATTTGTAGCAATAGCCAAAAATACATTGTATGGGTAAAAATTATAGATTTTTCTTTTATGCCAAAAATCATTAGGATATTAAGATCATGTCCCATAAAGATATTTAGTCAATTTCTTACCATAAATATATCAAAACTTAATTTTTGATTATTAATATGCATTGCTAAGAACTTAATTTGAAGAACTTTAAAGATGATTTTCTCAATATTTAATTTTTTTTGCACCCTCAGATTTTCAAATATTGTCCTATCATAACAAACCATACATCAATGGAAATATTATTTATTCAGCTTTCAGCTGATGCATAAATCTCAATTTCGAAAAATCGACACTTAAGACTGGTTTTGTGCTCCAGGGTCACATATATGAATATATTTGTAGTGACTAATAATGAGCTGTTTAGGTGATGAAGGGCAAAAGGCTGGTTTGGATGCACAGTGTTCCCCAGAATATCAACTAGTGCTTTAACAGCAGTTATCTCCCAAACAAACCTCCCACATTGCCGGATAACCTGTTTGCTATGTGGGACACCTGCTAGCAACAGCACCAATCCGGAGTTATTCGACACAAGGACTAATTTAGCACATGTGTTTCGATTGCACCCTCAAGAAACAAAGACACAGTGTGTGAAAGAGCCGTTAGCGGTACGCAGTCCTGTTGTTCTGATATAGGGCGTGATAGCTGGCATCTAAACCCCAATACATTGCTTTTCATCATCAAAACAAGGTGGGTGCTTATCAGCTGTTAAACTTTAACAAGTCTGAGTTACGCTGGCTGTTTGCTGAATAGGTGCCCAAATATTGATGTCCCAAAAACCACATACAGCTAATGTTGAGCGATAATGACTCATTATCACACCTCATAATGGTGTAATCTTATGTGTTTGAGTTTTATTATTATTATTATTAACAGTCATTTTCAAGTGATGTATAATTTACTAGTATTTCCAAACGGATCCGGTTCACAAATGATCACTAAACTGTAAACCGGAGATCATTTTCCTGAAAAGGGCATATATGTGACCCTGGAGCACAAAACCAGTTTTAAGCCGCTGGGGTATGTTTATAGCAATAGCCAAAAATACATTGCATGGGTCAAAATTATTCATTTTTATTTTATGCCAAAAATCATTAGGATATTAAAGATTATGTTGCATGAAGATATTTTGTAAATTTCCTACCATAAATATATAAAACGTATTTTTTGATTATTAATATGCATAGCTAATAATTCATTTGAACAGATTTAAAGATGATTTTCTCAATATTTAGATTTTTTTGCTCCCTCAGATTCCAGATTATCAAATATTGTCCAATCATAACAAACCATACATCAATGGAAATTTTATTTATTCAGCTTTCAGCTGATGCATAAATCTCAATTTCGATAAATGTACCCTTATGACTGGTTTTGTGCTCCAGGGTCACATGTGCTCTTTTCAGGAAAATGATCTCCGATTTACAGTTAAGTGATCATTTGTGAACCGTTTGACAATATACGGCTTAACAGAGCTTCTGCTTGTTCTGTTAAACTACTTGAACAATACTTAAAGCAATGTAGGTCGAGCTAACGGTTACCAATGAACCGAAAGAAGAGCTGGGAAATAAAGACACACTCTTCAAAAATGTGAAAAAGGACCTAAATGTGACGAGAAGTTACTCACGCTCCCACATCAAACAACACAGGAAGGTTCAGAGTTTAGACTAGAATCAACGGGTTTGAGCATTGCCTGGGCTTGTCACAGATAAGCAAATACCAACAGTGTCCCATCTCTGACTCGGATCGGACATGAAGAGTTATTCTCAGAGACAGAGGAGACCCTCGGCATTCTCCACATTCCTCTTCAGCGCGTCACTCGCCCGGCCGGTTAGAGATGCCCGCAAAAATTCAAAAGCAGGCCGGTCACGTTTCACCACCCCTTATGAGCTGCAAGAATTACAGTCCACCAACTAAACCACTGATGATCTATGGAAAATATTAATGAACCACTGATGTTCTATGGGAAATAATAATGAGCTCATTTCACAACGACCATGTCTTTACACCACACGACGGCTGCTTCCCTGTCAGGCAATAAAACACAGATCGCCTGCTAGATGTCTGTTAAAGATCACTTCTAACACCAAAATATATATATATATATGTGTGTGACCCTGGACCACAAAACCAGTCATAAGGGTACAGAAATTGAGATTTACCATCATCTGAAAGCTGAATAAATAATATTTCCATTGATGTATGGTTTGTTATGATCGGACAATATTTGATAATCTGGAATCTGAGGATGCAAAAAAATCTAAATATTGAGAAAATCATCTTTAAGATGTTTGAAAAAGTTCTTAGCAATGCATATTAATAATCAAAAATGAAGTTTTGATATATTTACGATAGGAAATTTACTAAATATCTTAATGGAACATGATTTTAATATCCTAATGATTTTTGGCATAAAAGAAAAACTGATACATCTGTTGGCTATTGCTACAAATATACTTTAAATATATATTGCTATACTAATATATATATATATATATATATATATATATATAGCACTACAAAGCTTACTACTAGAAACAATCAAATTTATGAATTGGTCATATGCTCCATCAGAAAACATTATTTTTTCTTCCCAACGACCGCATGCACAGAATTGTGGGCCATCATAAGAAAGTGACACATTTATGAAAATTTCGACCGGATGAAGGAATTATCGAATTGGTAACGTTACAGTATTTTCAATTTCCAGCTTTACGGATCACCCAAAAACACCATGTTCAAAAACGACACGAGCTCATTCCATCATATCAGCGTCATTCTATCACATTTCAGCCACGGTTTCCACATAATGACAGCATTTCGACGCCAGCCGCAGCAGCGATGATCGCGGCGCGTCGGTGTCGCAGTTAACGTTACCTCGCGCAACTGCTCCAGCTCCTGGCGGACGCTCTCGTATTCCGCGTCCAGCTCGTCGTACTGCTGCTTCAGCTGCTGCTTCTCCTCCAGCACCGCGAGCCCGCACTCCGCCGCCTGGATCTTCTCCCGCGTGGTCTCCGCCAGCTCCCGGGACAGCCGCTGCACCTCCGCCCGCGTCCAGTCGCGCTGCTGCTCCGCGCTCATCTTTAACGGCAGACGCGCTCAGATTCTGCTGTCTGCGCACCGCATGACCGTGCTCTCCTCCGCCGGTGTGTGATTTCTGTGGAGGGCTAGAGGAGCGTGTGGTTTATGTCTCCTAATGCCGCTTCATGACCGCGGATCCGACGCCTTCGCTCCGCTCCTCTCCCCTCAGTAACATGGAGCGGAGGAGAGGCTGAATTCACCGAAGGAGCTGCTTTCCTTGGAATGAGTGTTTTCTGGGAGATGTAGTTTAATTCAACACCTTTTATTATGTCAGTAACGGGGCAAAAACTCGTATCCCATGACTCGCTGCGGTTAGACCGGAAGCTCGTGTAAACCGTCTCCCTGCGAGTGACGTGGAGGTGTTCTTTGAGTTTAGCGCACATCTCTTATTTAATATTATTATTAATAATTATTATTATTATTGCTGTTATTAAACTGCGCAGGGTTGTGCTACAATAGCTCAAATTATGTGGCTTATTTAGGTCAAGTGAAAAAACAAAACACAGACGCCTAGACGTTCGTTTATAATCTTATAACTCAAAGGCCCTTCCTCCACAAACACTAAATTAACCCTGCGTCCCAATGTGCTACCCTGTCTGCCCTAAATAGTATTCGAAATGACTAATATCACATATAATTTATGATGATGTATAGTGTGCACACTGAGACGCAGGCTAGGCTTCATGAAGCTCTGATGCTTTTCTCCGGTTGAAGAAGAAAAGGATTCAAAACAGCATCATCTGCTGGCTCATAACATCATAACAGATTGAAGTCTGGAAATATAATGCACGTTTTATAAAAAAAAAAAAAGTCTTAAAGAAGTTATGAACTGGCTTTGTTTTTTTTATTTTGCACGGTTCTCTGAGGTCCACTTATAATGTTATCAAGATTTTTACATCAAAAAACATTGAGTATTTTAAAAAGTACTTTTCCGTCCTGTTTTTAGACTAACAACAAAGTTTTGAGTTCTGAAACATACAGTTTTTACAGCACAATGCCTCTTATATGTCAACAGATCCAGGGAATTAGCTTTCTCAGTCAATGACCCCTTTAAACAATGTTCGGTTTGAGAATGAATCATCACAGTAACAGCACTCATAACCATCTTATCAAAATGCATTGCATTTCAAATGTTATAACACGAGTAATGACATAATGCTTTTTAACTAAAACTATGTAAATGTGGAATCTGTATACTTAATTAAACCGGTCTGACGTCTTTCTAGATTTAGAGGCTCTTAAACAGTAATTTATTCAGTTTATGATTGCGCTCAGAACAGCAAACTAAAGAACAAGTCTCCTTCTGTTGAGCTGTAACGAGAAACATTAACGAGACACTTCACCTAAACATGTCTCTTTATTCATCCTCAAGTTGCCCCAAACCTGTATGAGCTTACTCTTATCATTTAAAGCACTGACTGTCTTTCTGATAACGATAATGCTTTTTAAAGTCAATATTGTCAACATTAATTCTACAAACCAGATTCTATTCTATTCATGAGCTATACACACACAAGGTTGTTTGAGTACTGATTGAATGATCTGCTACCGCTCCTTTTATATTAAGCTCAGATGAGCTTTATTTGTCACATGCACAACTATACAGGAGCCGAGATTCAAACCCACACCCTCGGGTTACAAGCCAAACGGTCTATCCACTAGGCCACGGCTGCCATATTGATAATATAGATTTTTTTGTTTGACTGTTTCTCTGTTCAACTTGGAGATTATGTGTCTGAGAAACATAAATCCCATAATGCCGAGTTCACACTACACGATATTCAAAGTCATCGGATCGCTGCCGTTTTCACATTGCACGACAATTTGTGGTATCATTCAGCCTATGTTGTAGCAGCTAAAATGAAATATGAAAACAATTAAATCAGGTAGAGCCAAGCATAACAGGTTAATGGGTGTAGACTACACGAATTTACAATCATTTTACATAACATCATTCAGTGTCTATTTCAATGTGCAGCAGCTTTTTCCACAGTCTAGTGCTATTTTCACATGTAATGTTTCAAATGTAACTCGTTACATTTCGTATTTAGAGAAGTGAAATAAACATTGTAGTTAGTCAACAGCAAGAAGAAAGAGGCTCGCAAAATGGGAGGAGAACCTGCCCCAGTGACAGATGAAGAGATGGTCAATATTGGAAGAATTTTTCAATCCAAAAGGAAAAATAATAACAGTTGCTTTTGTATTTATAAGTAATAAAGATGACCAAATAAATTGTGAATAATTTGTGTTTATTTAACAGCTGTGTTTACGGCATATATCTTGTTGTAGATATATATCTCGGCATCCTTCCCTTCCATGCAGTAATCGGCTTCATTTTCAAAAGGTGTAATGATGGATATAAATGGTCACATCAGATACTGGTTTTCGGACCCCCTAATACAGTAAAACTGCACATTTTAGAGTGGACTTTTATTGTGTCCAGCCTAAGGCACACCTGTGCAATAATCATGCTGTAATCAGCATCTTGATATGCCACACCTGTGAGGTGGATGGATTATCTCATTCACTAACACAGATTTAGACAGATTTGTGAACAATATTTAAGAGAAATAGGCCTTTTGTGTGCATAGAAAAAGTCCTAGATCTTTGAGTTCAGCTCATGAACAATGGGGGGTTCAAAAGTGTTTTTATAATTTTTCTCAGTGTAGTTTAAATTGATACATTGATGAAGTGTTTTTTTATGCTTATTGAGACATTTAACTGGAAAATTAATTATTAGGTAGACATCCGTCTACACTAAAAAAAATGATAGTTAACTTTAGGCTTTATCCAACTTGTTTGGCATATCATAATATGGTTTTGTTACATCCATGGCATGCCCAAAGTAGTTGTTTTTATATTTAAAACAACTTTTCTTGATGTTAGCAGGTCCTCAACCCAAGCACATGCTGCACACTTTACCACAATGCTAAACCCTAACAACACAATACCAGAGGTGGAAAGAGTACAAAAATATTCTACTCAAGTAAAAGTACCATTACATTACTGAAATGTTACTTAAGTACAAGTAAAAGTACCAGTCTAAAAATATACTCAAGTAAAAGTAAAAAGTAGCTCATTTAAAATTTACTCTGAGTAAAAATTACTTAGTTACATTTTAACAATGGGAGGGAAAAATGGGATAGACCAAAGATGTCAAACAGTACCTGGAGGGCCACAGCCCTACACAGTGTAGATATAACCCTAATTAAACACATCTGATCCAGCTAAACTAATCTTTTAGGCTTATTTGAAAACTACATGGTGTGTGTGTTGGAGCAGGGTTGGACCTAAACTCTTTAGGGCTGTGGCCCTCCAGGAACTGAGTTTGACACACCTGGGATATGGGCCTATAAATCTCAAACTAGGTGTTTTTAATTAAAGGAATCAGTTATTTAGAATAATAACACATTTAGGCTGTTACCAGGGAAATTAAATCAGTATCAACAAAATGCATCTTTGCAATGCAGAGGAAACGCAGAAGCTTCATCTGAAGTGTCATATATGTATTTACACTGACATGAATGCATTTAGCCTGCAGTTACAAATGCAGAAATAATGTTTTGATAAATAAGACATAAAATGTGACCCTGAACCACAAAACCATAAGGGTCCATTTTCCTAAATTGCGATTTATACATCATCTGAAAGCTGAATAAATCATATTTCCATTGATGTATGGTTTGTTATGACAGGACAATATTTGAAAATCTGGAATCTGAGGGTGCAAAAAATCTAAATATTGAGAAAATCTCCTTTAAAGTTATTCAAATTAAGCTCTTAGTTTTGATATATTTACAGTAGGAAATTTACAAAATATATTAAATGGAACATGATCTTTACTTAATATGCTAATGATTTTTGGCATAAAAGAAAAATGTATAATTTTGACCCATACAATGTATTGTTGGCTATTGCTACAAATATACCCCAGTGTCTTAAGACTGGTTTTGTGCTCCAGGCCAGGGTCACAAATGTTAAATAGTCATTTGAAATACAAAAATAAAAAGATACTTTAAATGTTACATTAGAACCACCAGTAGGTGTCAGCAAGTCACTGATAAGAGAATCATTGTGATTGAACAGAATCATTTAAACGGTTAATTCATTCAAAACAAAACACGTCATTGCTCAGAGTCAAAGACGCAAAACTGTGTATGATGGCTGTGTTTGGAATTATTTTTGTTGTCGAAATAGAGCAAAAACAGGCAATATGGTGTTTAAAACGTAAGTCTCTTAATTAACTTCTTGTTTTTTGAACTGTTGTAAAAAGCAAAACTACAGGCCTATGTAATCATGGTGATTTTTTTGAGAAAAACGGCATTCTTCATGTGATGTTGACTTACTATATTAAATTATATAAATATATAAATGTTCTGCTTCTATATCTTCAATTTTGTGATCATTCTAAACGCATTTTAACAGACTGAATCACGCAGTGAAAGAAAGCAGTAATGCACGCGGATTAGTCTAATCTAACGTTACTAGATTTCACGGCACACTGTTTAGAGTGATTTGTTTGGTTTTTGGCAAAATACTGATAATGTCAAATCGCACATCGTTAAAACAACAATTACTATATTATCTCAGATGATATTGCACACCCTGCACCACTGTCTTTTTGGCTCATTTGTGCAAAACCTTTTGCTAAACAGTCAAAGCTTCATTTTAACCACCAATGCAACGATGTAAGTATTTACCTTACGTTACCTCTACATGCTTGCGAAGGGCGATGTCGAGATGTTATAAGCTGCTAGTTCGGTCTCCCGAGGCAAACACAGCTAACACTGCATAATAGAGCATGAATATGGCCAGGGGTTCACTTCATTTCCTTCGAGTTCAACTTCAGCAGAATACGACGGGGTTTGGTCTTCAGCTGGGTCTGCACCATTAACGCCTGTCTTGTTCGTCTGCATCTTCATCTTTCTTGTGATTTTAGCGCCAGTTTCTTCTTCTGCCCACTATTTACTGCAGTTGTTTCCACGGAGCGATTTTTTTTTACTCAGTAACGAATGTGTTTTAAAATGTAGCGAAGTACAATACTTGACACAAAATATACTTAAGTAAAAGTAAAATTACAGATTAAAAAATTTACTTAAAAAAGTACAAGTACACAAAAAAGCTACTCAATTACAGTAACGCGAGTAAATGTAATTCGTTACTTTCCACCTCTGCACAATACAACACACAAAACAGCATTAAACATTAACAAGTCTCCCGAATTACCATCCTAATAAAAATACCTTAAATAACATTTTATATCAAGATGTACTCTCCTTATCCAGCCCTGTGCAAAGCATGATGGGAAGGGAAATCCACTTCCTAGTTACACGAGTAAAATAATTTATGTATTCTCAACTAATTAATCAAGTGGTTGTAAAGAATTGTGTTAGATTAACTTTAAGTAAATCGAACAAGCATCAAATGTTATTTTTGGCCTACTCAATTGAAACATGTTCTTTCAAAATGAAAATATTGAGTATTCAAGTCAGTTTAACACAATGCAATTGTTTAAATGAGAAACCTAACATAATGGTGTTAAATTAAAATGAACTGAACAGTGCTGGAGAGTGTATTTGTACATTTACAAGCTGTATTTCTTCAGTTGGGGGAGGGGGTCTAAAATGAAAGTGGCTGAATGTGTTAATGCAGAGTATTTACTGTTATACAACCCAAAATACTGTGCAACGTTACAAGTAAATGAGAAGGAAACTTACTGTTAAAGCACCACCTATAGACAAAAACTTTCCTTCATGCTTAAAGTATTATATCTCTTTTCAGGCATGCTGAATATACCAGTAAATCATAAAAAAAGAGAGAAACAACAAACTCGTCTCAAACTGCTTTTATTACATCTTAAATAACAGTACATTTTAATATAGTTTCTATCTTGCATCCAGCTTTCTGTTGTACACTGACTTTAAAATTAAATACAAAAGATGGATAAGGGTACGGTGGGAATGCAGAGCTGCGAGTTATTGGTATGGAGAGGACAGGGAAGGGAGGGAGAAAGAAAAGCTCATTTTTTAGGGGGTTTTCTTGCCAACTCCAGGCCTAACGCACAGCACTTTAGTACAGAATGTTGCAGAGAAATAACAGAACAGAAGAAATGCCACTACAGCCAAGGAAAGAGCGCTTTTCTTCATACAACAACAGAAACGTTCTGCCATTCAAATGCTGCGTCTTTATTTATTAAAGAACCAAAAAACCTGTTTGTTACAAAATGTCTTTGTATCTGAAATTTTCCTTTTGCTACAGAGAGAGATTTCTTTGTTCTAGTTATGTGAGTGTGTTTGTTTGTACAGGGTCAGTGTGTGTGTGTGTGTGTTTGTACAGGGTCAGTGTGTGTGTGTGTGTGTGTGTGTACAGGGTCAGTGTGTGTGTGTGTGTACAGGGTCAGTGTGTGTTTGTACAGGGTCAGTGTGTGTGTGTGTACAGGGTCAGTGTGTGTGTGTACAGGGTCAGTGTGTGTGTGTGTGTGTGTGTGTGTACAGGGTCAGTGTGTGTGTTGTACAGGGTCAGTGTGTGTGTTTGTACAGGGTCAGTGTGTGTGTGTGTGTGTGTGTGTGTACAGGGTCTGTGTGTGTGTGTGTGTGTGTGTGTGTGTGTGTGTGTGTGTGTGGGTGCGCACAGGGTCAGTGTGTATTTGTTTTACAGGGTCAGTTTGTGTGTGTACAGGGTCAGTGTGTGTATTTGTTTTACAGGGTCAGTGTGTGTGAGTGTGTGTGTGTGTACAGGGTCAGTGTGTGTGTGTGTGTTTGTACAGGGTCAGTGTGTGTGTGTGTGTTTGTTGTGTGTGTGTGTGTGTGTGTGTGTGTGTGTGTGTGTGTGTGTGTGTGTGTGTGTGTGTGTGTGTGTGTGTGTTTGTACAGGATCAGTGTGTGTTTGTACAGGATCAGTGTGTGTGTGTGTGCGTTTGTACAGGATCAGTGTGTGTTTGTACAGGATCAGTGCGTGTGTGTGTGTGTTTGTGTGTGTGTACCGGATCAGTGTGTGTGTGTGTGTGTGTGCGTGTGTGTGTGCACAGGGTCAGTGTGTGTGTGTGTGTGTGTACACAGGGTCAGTGTGTGTGTTGTGTGTGTGTGTGTTTGTACAGGGTCAGTGTGTGTGTGTGTGTGTGCACAGGGTCAGTGTGTGTGTATACGGGGTCAGTATGTGTGTGTGTGTGTGTGTGTGTGTTTGTACAGGGTCAGTGTGTGTGTGTATGTGTGCGCACACGTGTGTGTGTGAGACTCACCATTCGCTCTTGTGATCAACATGTTTGCTTCTCTTTAGTGCATAGCTTTGAAAGTTAAACTAAATTGAGTAAGCACAAAGTAGCAAAAGAAAAAAAAAATACTGTGATGATCTATTTAACAGGTTATAAAAGAAAGAAAGACATCGAGGACTTAGTTCCATATGCAGCTTTTAAGCAATTCTACAGCATGCGATTCTACGAGTTCCCCACCCATGGCAGACAACCAAAATAAGCCAAAAACCAAAAGTTTTCTATATCATTATTTTCAAACATTGATTTATACAACATGTCATTCAGAGTAGTAACTGTTTTCCAAGCACAAAACGGCACCTCTGTTGAAATAATGAAGAACTGCCCACCCCCCCTTCAACATCCTCCACATCGAAGATAAGAAAAATATACAATAAAATTATGAAAATGATTGGTTAATCTTCACCGAATTACTCTACATTTTCCAAAAAGCATGAGAAGTATAGTTTAAATTGACATGGTTTCGTCTTTGAAAATCAAGCATTCGTCATCATGAACGGCACGTGCTTGGTTCGTATTTGCAAAACTGTATTACGTGTGCAAACAAAAAAAATGACTACATTATTAATCAAACATCCTGGGACTTAATATACAGGCCTGATAGCAGCTAGAGGACCCCTGATCGAATCCTTTACCGCTTACTGACGTAAAGAAGCTCGGTGGAGCTTGGTTTAATTCCTAAATATCGATTTGATCCCCAAACATTTAAAAACTAGGAGACAAAAGCACGCCTGCGATCCTGACTGGGGGAAAGGCCCATAAAGCTATCGAGCTATTAGAAAAACCGCCTGTTTTTATGTTAAAGATAGATGACGTTAGCAGTGGAATGAGTGTCTTCAATACAGTCTCAGAAGATGGTCCCAGAAGGATGCACAATTATCAACTACAATCTAGCGGAGTGTAACAATTGTGCTCTTTTTTTTTTTCCAAAGAAGAAATGTTTGCTCTTTTGTCGTTTATAGATGTTGGGGGTCAGTTCTGTTGTGTTTGAGAAGGAGAGAGGGGAGTAAAATCGAAAATTTTCATTTTGGAACGGCCTTCCAGTCAACCACAGAGTCCGGATGCGATCTGGAAAGAAAGGGGGAAAAGAAAACGTGAGATCGTTTCCGTGACCCATGAAAGCCCATCCACGATCAGCGGTGACCCAAAGCATGTGTTTTTAACAGCAGCGGGAGATATTTCTTTGCATCAGAAAGCTGCTGAGGATGCTCCTTAAACAATGATACGACCGAACAGACGGATACATCACAAATCACATACTTAAGCACTTTTCTATGATGTTATGTAGTATAAATGATGCATTGTGTGTTCACATTGAACATAACAAAAGAAAAGGGCCCTTTAAACACCTGCATGATGCACTTAACGTTTTTGAAAAAGTCGCTGGCCACCGCCATCATTTTTCCTGATTTTCATGTCTCCCAGAATATTTTGTTGCAATGCATCAAAATAAAGATCACACCCTCTACTTTCAAGCAAAATAAATCTGTTTAAATAAATAATAACAACATCAGTTTTATTCTAGGTTCAAGTATAGTTTTTAATCAATGCATGAATGTAGGTAGATTTCATAAAAAGCTAAATTAAGCAAAAAAAAACATTTGATCTCATACTACATCTGGATCATATCTAGTAATATTATCAGCGCGAAGATGCATTAGATGGCTTCCATCAGTATCCCTAATCTTGCACAGTCCTCTGGATGGACATTTCACTCGGTAACATTAGGCAGTTTTCATTTATATGTGGTTAGTGTGGATCATATGCATTCGTATGAGATCGCTGGTCTTCAATCGAGTGATTCTAGACTCATTCAGGAGGTGTAATAGCGCCCCCTAGGGCTGTGCTATATGACGATATATATCAGATGGACGAAATAAAAAGTCTATCGTTTCATATTATGTTCTATCGTTTATTTTGTGGTGTCGCAAAATACATTGTTTGCGGTAATACCTTTTCATCATTTGAGTGACGCCTCTTTTTGACGACTTTGAACAATTACATAAACACACTTATAAGCGTCAGAATCCCGTCTTTGCAAGTATCCTCATAAACACAGCGATTTAGGTCTTAAGAGAGTAAACGGCAGAAAGAGGAAACACATATGTAACAGTAACTGAGATATATTGGATCCAATTTTGTAACTTTAATGAGAATAAATAAAAAATAACAATGATATATTTATAATATGTATAGAATCTATACATAATACGTTAATTATATCTATCATAGATAGATAGATATAATTAACACAGTGAAGACTAATTAATTTACACAATGCATGTAGCATTTCTTATTTATTGTTGTTTTTTGTCCTATTGCTTGTAATGAGTTTCTTATCTTTATTTTATCACTGAGTGTTTATTTATCTTCAGTGAGGTTGAATTATTTTTTCTCTCTCTTTAGGCTTGTATTAGTTTGATATTGATATTGGTGACAAGGATTTTGAAAATTATATGGTATCAAAGATTTTAATATAATAAAAAACGTTTTAAAAGAAAGAAAATCACTATATCATGATATATATTGTCATCGTGATATAAAATTTGTCATATCGTGATATAAGATTTTGGTCATATTGCCCACCCCTAGCGTATAACATGGAAAATTCAGTTTGGCAGGGAAAGAGTTAAATATTCGGAAAAACCGAAGTGTGTCATTTTGGACATTTCATGCACTCAACTGTCGCAGCTTTACTGAATAACCTTATATAATTCATACACTAGTACGTATAGTGCATCGTTTGGGACGCAGCTACAGTCTTGAGGGCTTTCCACACTGAGCGCGATGTGAAAAAGCGAGACGAATCACCGGCGAAGTTTGCTTTCACACCGAGCGTGAAACGAATGTTCGCGTCTGCTAATTAACGCCAGGCGGCACCGACAAACAATGCCCTTTTCTTCATGTAGCATTGTGTGGTTTACATCATCCGCTGCTCAATATACAGCATCAGAAACACAAAATATCCATAATGCAATGCATCTGAAATAATTAGAGGTACAATTAGCATCAAGCAGTACATTGAAAATGTATGCAATTATTAAAGTTTTTTTCTACTTTAAATGTTTATTTGTGCAGCTTTCCTGTAGCTCAACTGGTAGAGCATGGCGTTAGCAACGCCAAGATCATGGGTTCGATTCCCAGGGAAAGCAAGAGCTGATAAAAAAATGTAGAAACTGTAACTTGAATGCAATGTAAGTCGCTTTGGATAAAAGCGTCTGCTAAATGCATAAATGTAAATGTAAATGTAAATAATCATGGAGTGCTTGTAATAACTTCCGGTTGTGATCTAAAATTGATTTTGCGTGCACAAGCACTCTTTGTAAGCAAGCTTTATAAAGGACTGATCGATACCTGCTTGTCATGTCATAAACATAAATATACAATGAGCTGCCTAAAAACTATTCTATTTGCTTTGATATTTCATGTGTAGAATTTTGTATATATACGGAAGAGCAAGAGATACATTATATGATTGACAGGTCTAGAGTGAACGACTCATAAACACTCGTCAGATCACATGATTCAGTGGAGAATTAATAGAAATGTTATTCTGTATACAGAACATGCGAGTGACTCAGCATTCACACTTCTTTGTGTTACTTTGGTGTTTTTACGCTCGTGCTCAATACAGTCTGAGCTTTAAGCGCCGCCGCATCAATCTTTTGGGTAACAGCAGCTGCTCTGGCCACGTGATGTAATGCTTAAATCTTGTTGGACGGCCCGTTTCGGATTCGTCGGACTGGACGAAAAAAATAAAATTGGCATATTCAATGCATGAATGTTCGCGGTCTATGTGGAAGCATCCATAGAAAGCTGGTGTTTTAATCCAAAGCATCCAAAACTTGTCGCTTTTTCACGCTCCGTGTGGAAAGGCATTTCCGCCCTGAATATCAGCTGATGTCAGAACGTGTGACAAATCAATGCACTGCTGTCAGCTGTAAAACGAGCAGCTTACCTCACGGCTTTAATTCCAGATCTTAAGGAAGCTATCCCAGGAGCCTGTGGCCACAGCCATCCCATCATCAGTGACACCCAAGCAGCTGACACGGTTATCGTGACCCGCCAAAACTCCTGCAAGCACACAACATGCACACGTCACGTTATATTCAACCTCTTACGGCGACACACAAGCTCATGTTTCATCCCATTCGTTTGCAATCAAATAAATTTAATTCTTTTGAAATAAAAGGATGTTCATAAAAAGCATGCTGCATATAATTTGTAGAAACATAGCAAACGGACTTCCTTCATTAGCCGCTATAGGTAAACATCTCAGATCCAAACTCATATTAAACCTCTGGCTGTCACAGCTTTATTTGGTTGCCTTTCTCTATCGGCTGACATACCCAAATATAGACTCGTGCTGAAGCTTTTGGGGAGACGTTTAATTTGACTAAATTGGACATTGCCTGCAATCGTACTCTTTCTTTATGGGTTAAAGATGATTTTTTAGTTAACTAGAGAGAATCAGACAGTTCTGGTCATTTCTATAAAACTTGGGGTCCTTTCCTAGATTCTTTAGGAAAGTGAAATGCTCTTGAAATGTTACATTTCTGAGTATATTTAAGTCATTTTGGATAAAAGCATCTGCTACATGACTAAATGTATATTGCTCCTCTGGCAGTATACCCAGCCTACTTCATCTTTAGCATCATTTTCTTAGACCTGTGATGTTAATGTGCATATTTATTTGGATTACCAAATGTATTTATTTTAATATCATTATACTGGTATATTATTATTATTGACTACCATTTTTTTTTTTTTTATTCAGAGTTGTTTATTTGTGTAGAATAAGTAAATATAACGTATTGAGCCGAATATAAGATGATGTTTTTTTTCTTGGAAATGCATCTGAGAAAACACGGTCGTCTTATATTCAGGGTCTAGATGGCGCCAAACACACGTAGAACAAGTGTGCCAAGAAATACGTAATGTTAAGTGTGTGTGTGTGTGTGTAATAATGTTAGAAGATCGCGAGTGAAAACGTAAGGATAAGCTTACAGCGGCATGACTTTCATGTTAGCCTGATGGGAACAAACTTCATCTGTAAGGGATTTTAAAACATGACAGTACCCAGATCTGAAGACCACAATAAGATTGCACTTCTACTGTTAATCACATTTAGCTTTGCTACAATGAGATGGATAGACTAATTGTTAGATGGGCTGCCTGTTATTTTTATCAAAAAGTGTATATTTTAAACTGTGACTGGTGGTACATTTCACCAATATTTACCATACCTTCAAAACTAAAAATTCAATGGGAAACATATGCAATATGAAATTATGGATCATCTTGAAAAGGGGGCTCATCTTATATTCGGGTCAATACACGTCATCAATCACTCTATGTCTCTAATTTTTGTGTGTAACCCGCTGAGGTGGAGAAAATCTAAATAAAGTGAAGAAGAAATTATATTTGTGCTAAAAACCATAATGCTTACAAAAACAATACATTCAAATAATAAGACATTAATTACTAGTTTGCAATATCAAGCAGCACAGCAAAATGTTCATAACTGGACGTGACTGACACCAAGAGCCTCGTCGCTCTTATGTTAAAGTGTTCCTGTGGCTTAGTGGTAAAGCATTGCGTTAGCAGCGCAAAAGGTTGTGGGTTCAAGTCCCAGGGACACACATACTGATCAAAAATGTATAGCCTGAATGCACTGTAAGTCGCTAAATGCATGATTGTAAAGGACTGGGGACTAAATGTAGACTTGTTTGTTCAGGTGATCGCACCAAGTGCTGGCTTGGTCAGTAAGTTTGGGTTTGTGAAATAAGTCACCCAGAAGATCTCGTTCACACTGACCTGCGCGGTCGGCTTTAAGAGCATCCCACACGTTGCAGTTGAAATCGTCGTAGCCGGCGAGCAGCAGGCGTCCGCTTTTGGAAAAGGCCACGGAGGTGATCCCACAGATGATGTTGTCGTGAGAATAAACCATCATCTCCTGATCGGCACGCAGGTCAAACAGCCTGCAGGTGGCGTCGTCCGAGCCCGTGGCAAACGCATTTCCATTGGGGAAGAACTGAGATGAGACAGCGAGGTTATACATGCAATGCACAGCTGTCATGTAGGGCTGCATCTCGTCAGTAAAGCCGGTTCTGTGATTAGTAGTAAATCTCCATCACGTGTTTTCAGATGGAGCAGCATTCACTACTCAGAGCCGTGGTTCACCGACAAGCTACGCAACGTCACGTTCATAATCGCAGACGATATTATTGCACGATTAGGAAATCGAAGATATCGTTCTGCGATTATGAAAGCTGTTTGTGTAGCTTGTCAGTGAACTATGGCTCTGTGTAGTAAATGCTGCTCCATCTGAAAGCAGGTGAAAATACCACATTTAATAACATGTTTACTCCACAATCACTTCATAACGTCATAAATCCATCTGTGAGATGATGTGGCTTATTAATAGTGCTGTCAAACGATTAATCCAAAATAAAAGTTTTTGTTTACATAATTACACACACATACATGTATATATTTAAGAAAATGATGTTACATTTATATATTAAATATATTTATAATATAAATTATATTAATATATATGTAATATACATATGTAAATATTTTCAAAATATATACTGTATGTGTGTCATATATATATATATATATACACACACATACACACACAGTACACACACGTATATTGAGTAAACAAAACTCTTATTTTGGATGCGCTTAATCATTTGACAGCTCTACTACTTACACATAATAAGGCACACAACTAGGGCCGCACCCACCATTGAGGTCCCCGAGGTCCAGTATTTTTCCAATAATAAAACTTGCAAAATAATAACCTTATATTAAATATACTTTGGTGCTGCCTGCAAGGATAAAAAGCCAAGAGAACAGATCTTATCGCATCTGAGACGCTTTAGCGCCAGGGTTACAGCGCAGCGCTCATCAATGTCAAAGTGTTTGTGGTGGATGGCCAATCAGATCAAAGTGTTTGTGGTGGATGGCCAATCAAATCAAAGTAGGCGGGTTTATGTACACAGGCGCTAAGTGTACAAACTGCAGCTCGACGCCTCAGAAAGTTATGAAGTGCAAGAAGTAGCTAAACCAAATATTTGACCGCTGTTTTAACATAGAAAGGTTAAACGACCGACATAAATATTCAGGGATGTAAACTAATAAAGTTTAGTCTAATTTCATGTTTAAGAATCTGTTATCTTGAAAAATAATTTATGCTACTGCCCACAGACTTGGTTTTAAACGTATATTATTATCCAATTTATGAACCTCAAAACGTCTTAAAATACACACGTGTAGGTCAGGAAAATCTACATTTTCACAGGGGATCATGCCCCCAATCCCCCCTAGTAATCTTTATTTTGGGACCTCGGTATTTATAAAAACCTGCGTACGGCCCTGCACACAACATATTTCATAGTATTCTAAGCAGTGATAAAGACATTACATTATTATAATAATAAGAACTTATTATAATAATAAGAATAATAAGAATATATAAACCATATATTGTGGTAGTCGTCACGCTGACTCAATGAAAGCAGTTAAATCTTGTTTATTCAGCTAGCGCTGAAGGGATCTCCCGGGTTGTATTTGGACTTTATCTGGCCTTCAGATGGAGATGTATTACTGATCACAGAACAGTGCAGATACCCACGACTATCACAGCTTTTGTCTAATCACGATTGTGATTTATCGTGCAGCCCGAGTGCATGTCGGCGAGTCGCTTACACAGATGGCGTTGATGTCGGACTCGTGGCCGGTGAAAGTTTGCCTGCACATGCCTTCTCTGACGTCCCACAGCTTAGCAGAGGCATCACAGGCGCCCGACACGAACAGACGCGTATCCGGGGCCAGAGACAGTGACATTACATCACCGGTGTGACCTGCAAATGTTGTGGTCTGCTGCCCCGTCTCGATATCCCACAGAGCACTGCATGACAAACAAACGCTCAAAGTTACACTGTTTAAGTTATTATTACTGTGAACTAAAATGTTGTCAATCGTGTGCATTTAGATGGAAAGGAAGCATGTAATGTGAAAGAGCCAGCATTATAAGCTGAGTGTGTGTAAATGAACACTGCACTTCACTCTGATAAACACAGAATTTACATTTGATTATCACACGAAACCATATCGCATTCTCAGGTATCGTGAGAATTAATATAAGTTACTTAGAGTAACACCGTCTCTCAATATTTGGAGCTTACCGAGTCCCAAGTTTCTTATGATCATCGACATGGATGCAACTATTTGATAAAAAATGTGGCCCTGGAGCACAAAAGCAGTTTTAAGTCGCTGGGGTATGTTTGTAGCAATAGCCAAAAATACATTTTTTTTTTTTAATGCCAAAAATCATTAGGACATTAAGATCATGTTCCATGAAGATATGTAGGAAATGTCCTACAGCAAATATATACATTTTTTTTATTTTGTATTATTAATATGCATGGCTAAGAACTTCATTTGAACAACTTTAAAAGCGATTTTCTCAATATTGAGATTTTTTGCACCCTCAGATTCCAGGTTATCAAATATTGTCCTATCATAAATCATACATCAATGGAAATACTATTTATTCAGATTTCAGATGATGCATAAATCAAAATTTCGAAAAATTGACACTTAAGACTTAAGGTTTTGTGTTCTAGGGTCACAAATAATGAAAAAAATATATAATTTTGTGAAGTATTATAGCAATTTAAAATAACAGTTTTATATTTCAATATACTTTAAAACATAACTTATTTCTGTGATCAAAGCTGAATTTTCAGCATCATTACTCCAGTCTTCAGCGTCAGAAATTATTCTAATATACTGATTTATTATAAATGTTGGAAAGTTGTGCGGCTTAATACTTTTTGGGACCTGTGATACTTTTTTCAGGATATGTTGATAAGTTAAAAAGGACAGTGTTTATTCAAAAAAATAATTTGTTACAATAAACACTCTACTATTCAAAAGATTAGGGTCAGTGAATTTTTTCTTTCTTTTTTAACCTGTTAGTCAGAAAAGAAGAGTTTCTTTAGCAGCAGAGAAACATGAAGAGGGAGAAGAAATGTGTTACACACAGTGCATGACGGTGCATTAATAAGACGCTACACATTAGATCGTGCAGGGATAACGATCTTATTAGAGACACGCTAATATCTCCAACACCGCACAGAAATGCCATAGCGCCAGAAACGGACGTAATCACTACATTAACATATTTAGCAACTGGAAAAATGCAGCAGCGATGATTTGGGTCTGTCACAGCACTTTCAGAACCGTATTGTGTCTATGTTCATTTCCTATACAAAAAAAATAAAAACATATATAGCCTAATGTGTGTGCGTGTGAGAGAAAGAGAGAGAGAGAGAGAGAAAGAGAGAGTACGGTAAAACAATTAAAATTACACCTGTAATTTCAAAGTGAAGGTTAATAATAGACCTACTCTAAAATGCGCTCTTTTATTTCCTTCTTGGACAACCAACTAATCACAGTCTCCAAAAGACTGTATCTTACCTAGCAACAGGGTCAGCCCCGCCTCCTAAGATAAATGTTTTTGTCTTTTCCTCGCTCAGAGTTGCTCTCGGATTGGTCCTGACTCACTTTTAGGCTAAGTGTACACTGATAAAAATGATGTTGTGGTGAAATAAATACTACATAAAAACAAATTAAAAAGGCAAGAATTAAAAACAATTATATATTAGTACTCAATTCAAGCTTGTAGAAATTAAAATGTGATATTTTACTAGGAATTGTTTGTTATGTTAATGATTCTTTAAGTAAATATCAAAGTTATGATTCCATGTATCCCATCATGCACTGGGGCATGAATAATTAAAAAGGTTTTTGAGTTGTATTCACACGGTTTTATGTTTTTTTTGGTGTTAGGTTTAGTAACACACTGTTTTGTGACATCTGGAGTTGATTTTCTACTCAAAATGACCCATTCGTACTCTAACACTATTCACTGATTGTTTCCGTCATTGTGTATGGTGTACCAGGTATTGAGGTCTCGGTGTTCATTTTGGGTAATAATTATATGACATATTATCTTAAAAGGATACATGCTTTAATAGCATGGTTGTTTCCCACTCATGCCATGACTGAGTGAAATGTACATAAGAATTGCAGTAAATTACTAATTGTTTTTATCAGTGAGAATGTGATGGGAAGGCAGTAGCTGGTTCGGAGGCAGTACCCAAACTCACCAGGTGGTGTCGCCTGAGCTGGTGATGATCTGGTTATCGTCCACGAAGCGGCAGCAGGACAGATAGCCTGTGTGAAGACAGCAGTTAAACCGCAGGAAGGAGAGCGTAACTCACTCCACAAGAGAAAGCACACAGGTGTGTAAAAACCCTTACCTGTGTGTCCAGCCAGCTCACGGCTGACGCGCACGTTCCCCTCGCGGGTCTTGAGGTTGTAGATGGAGCAAATGTTATCCAAGCCTCCACAGGCCACATAGTTTCCAGACGGCGCATAGGAGCAAGTCATCACCCATGAGGAACGCAGAGGAATAGCGTGCACCTACACATCAAATGCATTTAAGTTTTCGTATGATGCATTCACTACTAATGCTGAATGAAGCTTATACAGGTGACAATATAAGGTTTGCTTGCTCTACTTGTATCATTGCACAATTGCCACATAATGAGATTACAGACATACAGATATGTCTAATACAATCAGAAGTCAAGTTAACGACTCTTTGAATTTATACGTGCTTCACAGCTGACAATGCAACAATTGGGCTTAACTATATACTAAATACAAAACAACGTGGTAACTTTTCCTCCAAGCTCTGTTATGAAAGCTGACTACAATATTTATACGTGACCCTGAACCACAAAACCAGTCTTAAGTGTCAATATTTCATTGAGATTTATGCATCAGCTGAAAGCTGAATAAATAATCTTTCCATTGATGCATGGTTTGTTATGATTGGACAATATTTGTAAATCTGGAATCTGAGGGTGGAAAAAAATCTCATTAATATCCTAATGATTTTTGGCATAAAATGAAAATTTGACCCATGCAGTGTATTATTGGATATTGCTACAAATATAACCCGCGACTCAAGACTGCTTTTGTGCTCCAGGGTCACATATGCATCTTCGAACCATAATGATCATAATATGATAAAAAAACAGCGGTAAATACGAGACTCCGGGCAGTCTCCACATGTTTTATTTGAACAGTTTCTCAGTGAGCTTGCTCTGAACTAAAGTGATTGATGCTTTAGTGATTATAACGGGAGCACTCTTTGCCCGCTATCAGTATGCAACTCATTCATAATTTGAATAAGAGTTTTATTGCTGCACACTGCAAAGCATCATAGGACATACCTCATTAAACTAATTGAGAGAATCCAGACAAATACGTTAGTCACTACATCTAATCATCAGTTCACACATGCATTTGGCGTTCGCATTTACCTTGTTTGTAGTATAGCTGTCCCAGATAATAAGCTTTCCGTCCTGGGAAGCGCTAACAAGAAGCCTGCAAACAGAAGCCGAGAACAATCAGGGCAATTTCAACTCTTTCTGAACATCTGTGCGTCATGAAAACAGTCTGAGAGAAGTCTGACGATTATAAAATCAGATGTAAGGCATGCTTTGCATAAAAAAAAGTATATATTGAGATTAAAGCAGCAAAATAAACATAAAACAGTGTTCACGTGATATCCATAAATGCTACAATTCAATAAGCATTATATTTTAAAACAATAAGGTATGGGAGATTGGCTAATAGTTGTGGTTAGCTATGATGTGCAGAAATATTACAACTTCAAGAGACGTATTACTTTTACACAGAGGCAGACAGGCTTTCCTAATGTCATACTTTCACTGCACTACATGTAGGGATGGGTACCGAAACCCGGTATTTAATCGGTCTCGGGGCTAGATTATAAAAGACCGGAGTATCGATAAGCTCTGACGTTAACGGTTCTGTTATCGGTACTGGAGAAATTAAGAAAACACACATAGATTTATTACTGCTATATATATACACATTATCTTGCAAATTCTATCCCACCAGAGTCACCAGCTGTTTTTATATGCAATAATATTCAAACATTTGTCTATGATGCATTTTTGCTATTCCCAAATCAGAAGCGAGATCGCTCACGTGGATGAGTTCAGCACGCGCAACATGAAAGCCCTGTTTATAATAGAAGAGAACTAACCATTAAAACATGCTTACACTTTAGGCCTGTGGCTGTTATATTAAACTGAGTTTATTTAATGTTTTTTTTTAGCTTCTAAAGATTATAGCCGTGTTTCTTCTAGCACAGCTTCCTTCTCTTCACAGCGGCGTGCATTCGTTCCTCCCTGACCAAAACTTAACGTCAGAATCAGATCAATCGTCTGTCGATTGTTGTAAAATGCAGTCTTTACAGTTGCTGGACATGTATGATAATAAAACGTTGAAAGTACAATCCGCACGAGAGACGCTGTTCCCCGTGTATGTGTGTGTGTGTGCGTGCGTGCGTGCGCGGCGCGCTCTAAAACTGACAAGCAAATTACACTTGAGTTTTGGTGCGTCCAAACGATCAAATACACATAAAACATGTTAAAAAAAACAGCCGGCTTGAAGAGTATTCACTTAAATACAGTTTATATCTTAAAGTGAACGAGAACAGTTGGGAGAAAATTGTGTGTGTCAATATTTTGTCTTAAAGTGACAGACTGCTTCATCAATGTTAATCAAAGAGAAAATCACCCACAGCTCTTATTCTGAATAATGTTATAGCTTTAATAAGCATTAATCTATCAATATATATAGTGAAAACTATGCAGTGTTCATTTACATTTGATCACTTTTAGCTATTACTTACCTTGAACATTAATGTTAGTAGACATTCATGGAAAAATGAAAGCACTGTTTTTTTTTTTCATTTCAATGTTTACATTTGTTTTATGGTATGACAAATGGTATATTTGTCAGTTTATTTAACTTTGTTTCTTTGTTCATGTTCTTACTCTATCTTATCATATGTGTATAAAACACCAAAAATGCCTGCACACTGGTGCATTTACAAATTGATGCTTTATATTCCTTTAATTAAATATGTATTTAACATTTCAGAATATAAAGCAATGTTAATTAAGCTGCTAATCTATCTATCTATGCTAATTTTATCATATAAATATATATTTCATACATATATGTGTATGTATGTATGTATGAATGAATAACAAAAAGTACCGATAAGAATACCGTTAAAGTACCGAACCGATAAGCAGTATCGATAAGAGTAGTAATACCGTTAAAACCTTAACGATACCCATCCCTAACTACATGCCAAATAAAAGTTGAACCTTTAATACTTAAGCGCACAAAAAATGTAGTGCTTTCTTGTATATATTAGAGGTCCCGAAAAAATATTTAGATATATATTAGTATATATATATATAAAGTATATATTAGAGGTCTTCTACTCGACTCGAGCCGGCAGGTCCCGAAAAAAGTTCGGGTTTCGGGGCGGGTTAATGTTTAATGGATAGCTTCGGGCTCGGGTCTGTAGCTAAACCAAAACTACCTGTAGAGGCTACGCTGCTTTCATAGACGCACACACGCGCACACACACATTATTGCACACAGATATCAGAGATCACGCAGCGCACAAACAGCACGGAAACTTTTATTATAAAAACAGCTTCGATAGGCTACTGACTCACACTGTTATATTTCTCTGCAACGAGGGGGTAACATCGCTGTTTTGAAGTAACTAAGCCTCATTGCTTGTAGAGAGAGACGCGCAGATGCAGGCTCACATGCACGCGCAACTTTCATCCCTCTCTCTCGCTCTCTCTGTCTCTCTCTCTTTCTTTCTTTCTCTCTCTCTCTCGCTAATTCAAATAAATGATTAATTCAAATAAATACGATCTTACTGCACTACATCTCCGTGTCTGATTTGCTAACGAATGCTAACGAACCTTCACTGACAAAAATTTGCATAATTTGCAAATATTCGAAATGCATTTTTTTTGACAGCCCTACTTTTCCATTGCTGTATAAGGTGACCATGCGTCCTCTTTTTCTTGGGGATGTCCTGGCCGGGATTTCTAAATGACCCAACATGTCCAGGTTTTGGCTTGGTTTCTTATTATTTTCATACTTGCTGAAGGTAATGACTGAAAAGTAGTTTAGTACCAGTAGCAGGCATTGTACATAATCAACCAATCATGGTTAAAAGCTGGACATTTTAGAAATCCCAGCCAGGGCATGACCAGGAAAAACTAAAACAACTCACTAATGTGGTACAATAACCACAGTAAATACAGTTCGTAAAGCATCTAATAAGTCATGGTAACATATTTCCTATTGAAAACAGAAAAATATATATCTGATAGTCTGTTATTAAAATGTTTTGTATTTTTGGAGCCTAGGTGTCGACTTTTTCATGATTAATATATTTTGTCGAGGACTCTGTTTGATGTGTGTGCGCTTGTGTGTTTTGATTTTGGCTTAGCATATTTCCTATTCCTATGAAAGTGACTTTAGGAGGAAAATGTATTTAACTGTCATGAACAAATGTCACAATGAGAAAAAAACATCTTTACCATCATTAGACAAATCAATTTTTCTTTTTGCAGTAGATTTTGCAGTAAGTGTGATCTAGACATGATGTTATTGTCATGTCCTCAGCAGACTCCAATAGCTGTTAAAGTGAAGCCTATAAAGTGATCTCTGCTGAGCCAATCACATGTAGACGAAAATCATCTTTTACCTGTTCATCAGCCTGCTGAATATCACAAAACATGACTCTCACCTTGAGTCAGTGCCCCAGTGCATGGCGTAGATCTTCGCCAAGTGTCCCCTCAGCGTCCGTCTAGTGCGCATCTGAATCCGCCCCACAGGCTCAATATTGGCTGTGATCTGCCAGAAACACATGAGAACAAAATCTAGTCAAGAATACGACATGATTTGAGAAGTGACAGAGGTTTGATGTTTAACGAGTCCTACCTGAGAGAGGGTGGCATCCGCACATGCTTTCCGTGCATCCTTGAGAAGAAAAACACAGATAAGACCACAAATACATACAGAATCTGTCTCATAGGACAGAAATGCAAAACAAGTGTCATAACCAGGCACCACATGACTGAAATAGTTCAGACTGACAAGCTTAACAGTCCTTTGTCACAGTTAAGATAAAAACTAGCGCAGATGCACCGCTCATCGGGACTGGTTACGACACTACACGTCAATGTTTGAGTAAAAACATATCTGTGAGGGAGTATAATGAGTGAAGGTGCAGGGCTGTGCCGGCTCAATCAGATATGGCGATTCTTTGGTTGACATTATTGTATGAACACTTCAGAAAGTGGCTCTCAACTCGTGGGTTGCAGATCTGTTCTGACAGCAGGAGCAAACCTAATCGAATCCAACAAACCATGTTACCGTGCATGGTCAGGATGCAAAACAAAAGCCTCGTAAACGTTTCAAGAGGAGAAAGCACTTAATAACATCACGGTCCAATCAACCTCAACAAATTGAGACAAAACATGAGCTCAAATGGCCAAGGCGATATGTTCAAAACCCAACAGGTTGCATTGAATGAAAGTGCTTTAATATAATTGGTCACTTTTCCTAGTTTTGTGTACTGTTGGTTAATGCAGTTACTTTAATGTTTCAATATTGAATTTGTGTTACTTTGGTCAGTTAACAATTTGGGAGCAAAATCAGAATTGTACACAGTTTATGAAAGTGCAAACTTAGTGCGGTTAGAGACAGTACAGAGCACAAGCCTAGTGAACCGCATGAGAGCGACTGATGCGGATGCTCTGAGGTCAAAGAGAGCACCACTATGTCCGTCTCATTCTGAATCACAGAGTCTTTAAAATGGGAACTCTGGAGTGAGCAGCGCAGTGCAGCAGCAAGCCTTCGCATGGCGAACACTTCTCGAAGGGCCCTTAGAGGCCACAAACCTGGAAGAAAGCACTTGCCACTTCCAGTGCCAGTTATCAAACTCTAGGGCCCTATGAAATCAGTTTTATTTTTTCACAAATTCCTTTATTTTTATTCCAAATTACGTTTTTTTATGGACTTTTTAAAATGGCTTTAATAGTTAATTTTGTATTAATCAAAAAACATGTCTAATTTATTGAAATTATGACATTTAACAGCAATTTATTGAAAGTAAAAAATAGAACTTTTTAAGGCTATGAAATATGTTAATTTTTTTCTTATATTCAGTTGTATTTATTTATTTTCCAAAATTATGTGTTTTACATAATTGTTTGGGATTACATTTAAATTGTTTCATTAAATTGTGATAATTAAACGCATCTCTAATGAATAGATTTCATTTAAAAAAAATGTTAGTACATATTTTTTCGGGATTACATTTAAATTGTGTTTAAAATTAAATGCATCTCTAATTAATAGATTTCATAAAAAAAAAAATGTTTTGTATTATTGTAATTTTTATTTATTTTCAGAAATACAAAAAAAATAATTCTGGTAAATATTCCTTAAATTATGTTTTAATAATCATTATTAGTAAAAATACTATCATTACATTAAGTTAATTCACAGGGAAATGCAGGACTTATATTTAAATATTAATTGTAATATTCACAGACACTAGACCACATCGCGTTTTGATTTAACTGTACTATACTTTTGATTTATCCGTTCTAAATTTGGCACATTCCGTGGAATTCCGCGTTATACTGTAAATTCTGTTTTTAAGACTGGATTCCTCGTTTCCTGCATTGCAGAAATCATAGGGCCCTAAAATTGTGACGTGTGGCAGCATCTGCTGTGGTAATGTGTACCAAGTGTCAAGCGTGTGTGTGTGTGTGTGTGTGTGCAACAACTGACTCGGATCTGGTTTTTCAGCTGTTCAGCCTCCTGACGTAGCTGGTCGAGTTCGCTCATTTTCTTCTGCTAGGCGATGGGCTTCACTCCGTCAGCTCACTGGCGCTCGCACTGATCTGAAAAACACATATCATCACTCTATTGGTTGCATATTATTAAACAATTTGTACACTGTGTGGCATTTAAACAGGACACATTTAGAGATGTCATCAAAACATATTAACAACACATTGCAAGACTTCTGATGTTTGAACTGCTGGACAAACGCTCTGCTTAGAGCAGCATTGCCATCATTGAAACCGCACCCAAAGCTCTGTATTTTGGGCAGAGGTTTGCGTGATCTGTTGGCCCAGAAAACACGATCGCCCCATTACAAACCGGTCTGATCGGAGTGTGGTGGACTCAAAGTCAGCCTCATTATACAGCGCTTCTGACTTGCTCGCTCAACACACATCACTGCTGTGTGTGTGTGTGCATGCACAAACACAGCTGACATCAGACAGCGCTATAGTTAACGCGCCGTTACCACTGGACACAGCGAGAAAAGACATTTCCAACACTAATGAAGGGATGCGAGCATGTCTCTCTCTCCGCCTGTGTCCTTGCCAACCCATGAAGCCATCTCTTAGCAACAGTGTTGTGCAGCGAGCCTGTGCTAAAGATCACCATTACCGCAACACATCACAGGGCTACACAAACGCTTCACGCAACAGCCGAGAGCAGCTAATCACATCACAATAAACGTAATTGTAATTGCGATTAGAAATTCGATGAATTGTGCAGCCCTACCGTCTTTGCAAGCATTCGCGTGAACATTTAGGCCTTGGGTGAAGGTAAACAGCAGAGAAAGAAAAGGCACGTGTAGCAGTATACTGGATCTTGATGTTCGGTCTTACAGTGAAAGCGGTCTAATATTCCTCCCGTCTCGTTAATGTTAATCAAACAACAGAGAGAAAATCTCACTGCTCTTGACTAAATTACTTTTTAAGAATAAGAAATGTAATTTACACTGCGAAAACCATGCAGTGTTTTTGAATAATTTGTACAATTTATGTAACATTTATTTATTGTAGTTTTTTCCCTGTTGTTTGTAATTAGTTATCTTCAGTCAGATTTAGTTTTTTTTCTCTCCATTTTTTATATCATAAAAACCTTATTAAAAGTTTGGATGCAGTGCTATTAGATGCATGAAACTCACGTACTGACAGAGGTTCACAGCTTTGCTCACAGCTCGCTGCTGCGGTTAAATGCACTCGCATTACTTTTATGATACGAAATTAATGTAAACGCTGTCAGTGTGTTGTCTGTGGAAATAGATCTGTGCATTAGTTTGAATGCAGTCGATTAAAGCTGCCAGAGTGTGTATGATCTCATCAGTAATAATCAAACGGCAATAATGCTGATTAAAAAAGAAAAACCCATTAATATGATTATCTGTAAACATTCGATACTTAAAGCACTCCTAGATACTAAAAGTGCTTTTTGTTTAATCACTTGCAATTGTCTTTCCCCCTTTATTACTTTATATTGGCTTGCTTTGAATTCTGAACAATAATGAATTAATTATATATTAGTTAATATATAATTATTTTAAAAAGTAGTCTGCTTATAATACTTTAATAAAAATGCACAAAATAAATTTGATGTAATCGTGATGCATCGTGACATCGAATCGTTGACATGATAATCATATTGCATCATGAAACTAGTGCCGATTCACACCCATCGTTATCGTGATATAAATTCCTCGTATCGTGATATAATATTTTGGTCATACCACCCACCCCTAGAGGTGATCTAACCTCTTTTTTATCACACTGTGAAGAAACTGGTCAACCAATAAGATTCATGCATTTATTCACGTGCCCAGAGCATCTGATGTTACAAAAAAATACGACTTGGTGCTGACGAACCGAATATTTTACTAAGCGACTGAATAGCAGAATCCGTAAACTCTCATCTCTGTAGTCTTGTAAACTCTCGTCTCTGTAGTCTTGTATTTGGTTTTGTTTGATAAACATCATAGACTCTTGATTTCTCGGGTGTCCAAACTGAAAGTCGTGCTGTATTTCTGCTCCTCAGCGTGTTATTACCAGGGATGTGCAAGACTAGTAGAATAAATTATACTGCTGCTGCTAGTCGACTTGGAAACACTAGTCATTTATTTACTTACTGCATTTAATCAATCTGTAATTTGTTTTGCTTTATATTGTTACAAAGGCTTTCTTTAAATGTTACATTTTTTATTTAATTCGACCTCAGCACTTGCATGGTTTTCATAGCAGGCTCAGATAAATATTGTCCACTCAAATGAGGAATAATGGAATATATATGGAATAAAGGAATAAAAATGATAACAGTTGCTATATATCACAACACTCGAATAAAAATGAACAGAATTCCCTTTGCTTACGATTCTGCTTCCCATCATGTGTACAGGTCGACTAGTTTACATACATGAGAGGTGTGTTCAAACGTGGACGTACGAGCGGTGGCCATGGAAAAGCACAATATTTTGACAAGCGGGTTATGCTGGCAAACTTTAAATAGAGGAATTCTGTTTATAATAGGCTACTGAGTTTGTAATAGGGATGCACCGACACCACTTTTTCATGATCGAGTCCAATACCAATACTTTAATTATTGGTACTTATTAAAGTACCGATACCTGTATTTTCATTTTTATAAATATTAGGTACAGAAATCAAAAAGAAAGTCAAGTTAGTTGGCTTCATTTAGCAAATAGATCTTACCTTCATTTATTTTCACATTTAATTATGCCCATTAAAATGCACTGTAAAAGCTTTTGGTTCATTTCATTGCTCTGGTACTTCCATCTTTAATTCAATAGCGCAGACGTTTTCCTAATGCAGGGAACCACATGCATAAATCTTTTAACAGCGATAACTATATTTTTAAAAAGCCATGTTTTTAATATCTAAAATGTGCTGCGACTTCGAATTCCACAGCGATTCCTATAATGCAATAAACGTCAAAGCAAGCAAAACTCTAGTTTGTACTTATTGGTCTTGTACTGCCTATTTAATAAACATGTCTGTATAGGCATAGCATTGATTAGATGTACTGTACAATTCTCATAATGTAAGACAAGCGCAATGCATGTTCAAGGACTCATTTTTAACAACACTCAATATGAGATTTGACTGTTTAAATTAGAGATGAAGTATGCCATTTAGACCATCCCTAGTGTGAACTGACAAATAGCATTCAAAAACCGGACTGAATTTTTGTGCTCATGGTTTCATGATCTTTTCACATCCCAGACTCGTCAGTATGAGTGTTTTACAGCATCTCAACAATAAACAACATCAGCGTTAACCTGTTAGCCAACACTCCCCATTTTAGGATTCACAATTGAAAAAGACCTACCTAACTTTAAATGGTAACATTTCCTGACTTAAGTGTGCTACACACACAATTTTGGTCTCTTTGCAAAGAAGACTCTTTGGGCTTTACTATCCATTATCCATAATTGATCATGTTTGAAAAGATAAAAAGTTATAGAGACTGAAGTGCCTTGAAAAAAGGGTACCACACTAAATTAAACAAAATTAATAATAATTGTATTTCATATAAAAATATATTAAATAAGTCCTGGAGCAATCCAGAAAAGTAATGGGTTGAAAGTCACATGAGTTTATATTTCAAATCTAAAGAAGATACCATGAAAAATGAGATTTTCCTGAGACGATATATAATGTACAATGCCTCGCTCTACCATTTAAACAATTAAAAGCCATAACAAAAACATACCGTACCCCTTCTGTACTTCACCGAAAGAAAGAAATCCAGAGGTAAATGCTTGCATGGGTCAAGAGTTGGTTCGGTGATCAGAGGAAAGTGTGAGTGGACAGACATGGACCTCCTCCTGTTCTCAATGTCACTCCTGTAATCCAGGGACAGAGTTGATTCAGCGCATCCGCACAAATCCGGTTAACACCAAATCTGCTGATTAACTCTCCTGCTGACCCAAATCCACTGCCGACACTTTCACTCACGTCGCACGTCAAAATGAACAAGAACATGAAATCTGACCAACTTTAGTAACTATTGTGAATCTTTGAGTGACCCTGCTGCACGGACACACTCCAACAAACACTACAGTAGTAATATCTCGTCTAATTCAGCACACTAGTCCTACTCACACACAACATCTATCTGAAGACAAAAACCCATCAGAAGTCCTATGCTGCCAAAAAAGTACACTATTAAGTTCCTGTCCGGACCTCAAATTACCATTCCCTCAGGTGTGCCGTCTTATTTCTAGAGGAAAGGAAAGCCTTACGTGGATTATGTATTCCCAGATACAGCTCCTGTGCCTCCAACGGCTAAAGACCTTCTGAATGGATCAACACTGGATAAACACCTCACCAGAACGACAGCGGCTGATTGGCTGGCTCCACGTTTAAGCCGCACATAATCCAGCTGATAAAGTGTCATGTTAATATTGCTAATACAGTGTCAGCGGCCGCATCAATATACGGCTTTACCTTCACCTCAACAACACTGCTCACTCTAAAACTACACATATTCTAGCGCTGCCCTCGACTAAAGATGTGTCTGGTCGACTAGTAGTCATTCATTTGAACGATTAGTCGCTCGTTTATTAATAAACATTTAAATCATAATGAGCCTTTAATTGCCTACATAGCCTGATAAGCGCTCAAGCACATGCATGAAGCTTGCCAAAGCGCACCGCAGATGTAATGATTATGAATGTGTCAGGGAAGGACAGTAAGGAGGCTGCATTAACATTTTAATAATTCATTGATAAACTAGTGCTTTCTTTGTTTACGGTTTAAGAGATGAAGTCGGCGACACTGACTCATCTGCACCTGTATGCATGTTTCATACGGATTACATAATCTGAGAATGTGTTTATCATTTTAATTGGTTTATTTGAAGGTAGACATTTCACTCTCAATAGATATTTTTTTATGTCTGCAAGCCTACACAGAAAGAGCATCTTGTTTGCTTTCATTAGGCTACTTTACAACAGTGTTAATTTCGTCGACGAAAATGAGGACAAAAATATTAGTCAACGAACCTTTTTTCTGTGACTAAGAGCTAAAATGAATATCTGATGATAAAAACTCTGACGAAATGTATGCCATGTCTTCATTAACAAGACAGGACTAAAATGTTATTTGAGGACTACCGGACATTCAAAATACATCCTATAGGCTAAGTTAATTGTCTTGTCTTTCAAAATGTGCGTCTCTGTCATTGGATAAAGGGGCGTTTGCATATCTAGTCTCAGTTTAGCAGCCGCAGTGGACGGATAGGCTACCAAAACACGAACTAGTGATCTGAAACAATGGCCTCAGCACCCGAAGGGTTAGGGATTGGATGACCAGATGTCCCCGGGAGTCACAATTCGTTGTCGATTAAAGGCGGGATCGCTCCGATAGAAGAGCTTTCTCTCGTGCATGCTTCTTCCACTTCTTCAGTTCTCATACAGCGTGCGATCAGTGCTCAAATACACACACAGTAGTCCAAATGTCTATCGTGTAGAGTATCTCACGTAAATACAGTCGGTTATGGATTAATAAGGGAGCGTAAACAGGAGGGTGAAAACTGAATGCGTGTCAGTATTACATGCATACCTTCTGTCTTAAAGGGACAGCGTTCCTAATTATCGGTGTCATCAATGTTAACCAACAAAAGATTTGAAATAAATGTATACTTAATAAACCTACTGTATATGAAAAATTAATTTAATTTGTATCTACCCAAAAAAAATTACATTTATTCAGAGAGAATAATGAATGACTATTTTTGTTTGAAAACTACATATAAAATTGCTACCAAAATAAATGTTGGTAACTGCAGTTTGACAAATTATGAATAAAATGCAATGACTTTTCGTCAACTAAAACTATCACAGACTAAAAGACTATTAAGCATTTTCGTTTCAAGATAAAGACAGACTAAATCAAAAATCCTGCCAAAATTAACACTGCTTTACAAAAGCGCAATGTTTTGTTGTTATTGTGAGTGCACACAATTAAACAGATTCGAAAGATTATGTGTATGAGCAAAAATGTCAGACCATTTTAAGAGCAATTAACCCTCCCCCCGGTGCGTCCATCTGTCCAGCAACCTCATTTTTCTAGGTTAACATTAGATTGAGCGGCCATGTAAAGTTGCTAATACTTACATATTTCAGATAAGCCAAATTTGAGGTCGATGAATGATAGGCGAGTGTTTGGATGTCCTGCCCAATGTACTACTGTATTACCACATCGACCAGCCGTTAACGATCTGTGTGACTTTGCCAATGTGGATTTTATTTTATTAATTTGTTTTTGCGACTAAGCAACTAATAAATGTTTGGTCGACCAAGCCTCTTCTTGTCGACTAATGATTAGTCAACTACTGGGGGTCACATTCACATCAATTCACCATCAAAATAAACTACAGAGCAAACCCAATCTGCCTGCAGTATCATTTTCACAAAAACACCAAGCCATTCGACATACACAACGAATATGACCTAACTAGAAAGGTATAAGCATAAAAAGTCCTCTCACATTCAACTGCTTGTATGCCCAGTACATTTCCTAACGTAAAAATGTGGACTAATATAAAGTGTTCAAAAACTGACACACAAACTAAACAATTTTCAGAGACATTGACGTTTCTGAATAAAACATGTGAGTGAATGATTAAATTAACTGCTTCATACCATTTGAGCGAATATGCTGAATTAATGACTCACCCATTAAGACAATGACTTTATGCCATAGTTTCATATCTAAAATATAATTTAAGTGATTTAACATTAATCAATTATATTTTTATAACATTAATCTCACTTTAACACACACACACACACACACACACCTGCTTGAAAGTCTATATTTCTGCATAAATAAGACCCCAAACATCATCAGATTTTCCTTAAAGTAGACAAAGCGAACCAAATCAAACAAGTGAGAAAAATATTTTATTTTGTCTATTTATTGAGAAAAATTAACCAGTGCTACATATCTGTGTGTTGCAAAAGTATGTGAATCTCTTGGATTATCAGTTAATTTAAAGGTGAAATTAGAGTCCATCTGTGCAGAGGTGTTTTTAGTCAGTGCAATGACTATCAAATGTCAGTACGTGACCGGTTTTATTCAAAGAACAGGGATCTACCAAAGTCTGATCATGTTTGTGGAAGTGAATCATGTCATGAACAAAGGAGATTACTGAAGACCTCTGAATAAAAGTACATGTTGCTCATCAGGCTGGAAAAGTTTACAAAATCATCTCTAGAGAGTTTGGACTCCACAAATGGAGGAAATTCAAGACCTCTGTTACCTTCCCGAGAAGTGGTGGAACAACAAATATCACTCATAAGTCTGCGAGGTCAAAAAAGTTCCCAGGGTATCTTCTAAGCAACTAAAGCCCTCTCTCACATTGGCTAATGTTAATGAGCTCACCATCTGGAGAACACCGGGCAACCATGGTGTGCATGGCAGAGTGGCAAGAAGAACGCCACTGTTCTCCAAAAAGAAAATGTATTGCTAAAGATCACGTGGACAAGCCAGAGGACTATTGAAGAAAGGTTTAATGAATGGATGAAACCAAAACAGAACTTGGTTTAAATGATGGTCTGTGCTTGCTTGGCCATTAGTTGTGAAAAAAGTAAAGTGTGTCCAGGTGAACTCAATTAATATTTTGTTGGACGGGTATAAAAAAAGCTTAGTTTACTGTGGCAGCGTCGCACGAAGGCCTCCTTGTGTGCATGCCAAAGAGTGTAAAGACCATCGACTCTACCGTGCGACTACACCGACTGCAAGCGATATAAGCATCGCTTTCTATTTCTCCTCTTTCCTAAGACTTGTTTCAGTTTTATAACCATTTCTTACTGTGTGTAAGTTGTTGTTTTTTAGCATGTTTGGCAGGGTTATTTATTAGGATTACGGATAAACTAATGTCGTTTGATTTGTTTTTGTTATCTATTTTAATCTTAGTTAAATTATTTATAGGTCTTTTATTAAGTTTTAGTTTTATTTAATACTTTAACAAACTAAATGGAAATGAAATTATATATATTGATTTTATAAATGTATATGCATGTGTGTGTGTGGTTGTACACATGTAGTTGTTTGTTGGTGTTTGGCTTAGTGTTGTGTTAGAATCATTATTATACTTCTATACCTTAATATTTTGATTGTTTTAGCTTTATTTTTTTGTTTTTAACTTAAATGTTAAGTTTTGAAATTTAGTTATATGCATTTTACATGTGTATTTAATTTCTAAATGTGTATATGTAATATTTATAAAGTTTTGGCTTTTAGTTTTGGATCTGTTTTTAGTTCTTTTAATACTACAATTGATTTCTTTTGTCCTCATTCGCAAGTCGCTTTGGATAAAAGCATCTGCTAAATGACTAAATATAAATATATAAAAATAAATGAGAAGCTATGATGTTCGGAAAAAGTCAAGTCTAGTCACCTTTATTTATTTATACAGCGCTTTTAACAATACAAACCGTGTCATAGCAAATGCACAATATTAAATAAAAGAACACACTGCATTCCAGCTTAAGCATCTTCTCTCATCTGTGAAACATGGGGGTGGTAGTATCATGGCTTGGGCCTGTTTTGCAGCATTTTGGCCATCATTGATGCAATAATGAATTCTGAATTATACCAGCGAATTATAAAGGAAAAGAACAGAGTCTCAAGAGAACGTGGGTCATGCAGCAAGACAACAACCCCAAGCACAAGTCATTCTACCAAAGAATGGATAAAGAAGAACAAAGTAAATTTTTTGGTATGGCTGAGTCAAAGTCCAGATCTTAATCCAATCAAAATGTTGTGGAAGGACTTAAAAGCAGTTCATAGGAGGAGACCCACCAACATCACAGAGTTAAACTCCTACACGTTATTGAGCAGGACTGATCAGCATTTACAATAAACTTTACCTTCAGTAACTGAAGCAAAAGGGGGTCACGCCAGGTACTGAAAGTAAAGATGCACATACTTTTGCAATGCACAGATATGCAACACTGGATCGTTTTTCCTCAATAAATAAATAACAAAGAAAATCGCTCTCGCACTGGTTCTCTTTGTCTACTTTCACGACTTATATGAAAATCTGATAATGTTTTGGGTCATATTTCTGCATAAATATATACAAAAAAAAAAAAAATATATATATATATATATATATATATATATATATATATATATATATATTAGTGGTGGGGCGTTATCGGCGTTAACGTGCTGCGTTAACGTGAGACTCTTATCGGCGATAAAAATATCGCCGTTAATCTATTCTCAAAGTTGGGTTGGGAGCTGGGTCTATACTACGCAAGCTATGATGACTTTCACCCTGATATTTTAGCGGATGTATACCTACGAATTGCACTGTAGGGGCGACGAGTCTTGAACTAGAGGCTCGCAGTCCGTGATGGACAGATTGTTAACGGCTGGTCTATGTGGTAATACACTTCATTGAAGTGTTTGTGTGGAAGCGCGTTTGCTGCAGGACAGGCTCCAGTGCGCTCACTTGCTCTTAAAATCTCCGTCATTTTTGGTCATACAGATAAAAGTAGCCTAATACATCTTTCGAATCTGTAAAGACTCTACGTTTATTTGTGTGCACTCAGAATAACAACGAAACGTTACGCTTTTAAGCAAACAGGATGCGCTTTAGGTCTCATGTGAACTTGAGAATTCACTCCCGTGTCACCCTCTGCTTCGAACCTGTGTGTATGCCTAACGTTACTGTGAAATTACCACATCAGACGTGACGTGCTAACATGGATGCAGCTATGAAGCCGCCGGGTTTGCTTCAGGGAAAATTTATTTTTAAGAAGCTTCCCAATGGAAACTGTAAACAGTTCATCACGACCTCTTATGTAGGCCTACAGTTCAAAATTCATGTTTAACTGAATAAACAGTTAGTAAACACAAGTACATCTTATTGAACATAGTTTATTTTCATCACCAATTATCATAGTAGAACAGCTTTCTCAAGCAGTTTGTGATGTATTTTGGAAACAGGAGATGAGCCCCTGGTCTAATGCGCCACCTGGCTTGAGAAACCCGTTCTCAAAGACTTACTTTTAGTCATTATTTGGGTAGCACACATATTCTGAATGCCTTCGGCAGAATTCAAATGAGCCATTTTAATCTAGATTAATCTAGATTAATTCCAAAATTAATCTAGATTAATCTAGATTAAAAAAATTAATCTATGCCCACCCCTAATATATACACACAGTGCTCAGCGTAAATGAGTACACCCCCTTTGAAAAGTACAATTTTAAACTCTCAATGAACACAAAAACCATTTCCAAAATGTTGACAAGACTAAGTTTAATATAACATCTGTTTAACTTATAACATGAAAGTAAGGCTAATAATATAACTTAGATTACACATTTTTCAGTTTTACTCAAATTAGGGTGATGCAAAAATGAGTACACACCACAACAAAAACTACTAAATCTAGTACTTTGTATGGCCTCCATGATTTTTAATGACAGCACCAAGTCTTCTAGGCATGGAATGAACAAGTTGGGGACATTTTGCCAGATCTATCTTTTTCCATTCTTCAAGAATGACCTCTTTTAGAGATTGGATGCTGGATGGAGAGTGATGCTCAACTTGTCTCTTCAGAATTCCCCATAGGTGTTCGATTGGGTTCAGATCAGGAGACATACTTGGCCACTGAATCACTTTCACCCTGTTCTTCTTCAGAAATCCAACAGTGGCCTTAGATGTGTGTTTAGGATCATTGTCATGTTGGAAAAGTGCATGACGACCAAGGGCACGGAGTGATGGTAGCATCTTCTCTTTCAGGATAGAGCAGTACATTTGTGAATGCATGATGCCATCAATGAAATGCAGCTCCCCGACACCAGCAGCACTCATGCAGCCCCACATAAGGACACTGCCACCACCATGTATTTTTCTTTGTATTCCTCACCTTTGCGACGCCATACAGTTTTGAATCCATCAGTTCCAAAAACATTTATCTTGGTCTCATCACTCCAGAGTACAGAGTCCCAGTAGTCTTCATCTTTGTCAGCATGGGCCCTGGCAAACTCTAGGCGGGCTTTTTTGTGCCTGGGCTTTAGGAGAGGCTTCTTTCGTGGACGGCACCCATGCATGCCATTCCTCTGCCGTGTACGCCCAGTCATGGGAAATAGTCACCCCAGTTTGGCTTTCTGGCTTTCTTTCTTTAGATAACTGCAGTGAATTGCATGTCGATTTTCTTCAACCCTTCTCATCAGAAGACGCTCCTGACGAGGTGTTAACTTCCGTGGACGACCTGGACGTCTCTGTGAGATGGTTGCAGTTCCATCTTTTTTAAATGTTTGTACCACTTTTGCTACAGTATTCTGACTGATAAGTAAAGCTTTGCTGATCTTCTTGTAGCCTTCACCTTTCTTGTGTAAATAAATTATTTTGTGACATTTCTCTTCCATGTGGTGCCATTGCTGACAGCATGAAATGGAAAGGGGTTTTCTTTAAGTAACACCCTTTTAAGGTTCTTCAAGGTTCAAGGTTCTTTATTATTTGTCACATACACAATCATACAGGGTATAATCAGTAGTGAAATGTAAGTCAGGACAGGTCCGCTCAATGGAGAGTGCAAAAAAAATAATAATAATAATAACATAAAAAGCAATAAAACAATGAAACATAACACAAGAGAATATATATATATATAAATATAGGTGAGAATGAAAATAGGAACATATAATACAATAAAATAAGGAGTAAGATGTGCAATGAGATAAAATGTGCAATACAGTATACTGTGGATTAATAAATATTAATATAAACACGGATGTGCAAGAGAATGTGCAAATAGTGCATTTTATAGTCAACTGTCACCTGTGTAATGAATAATTAGACTCACCTGTGGTTGAATTCTTGTTAAATTAGACATTTGTAGTCTAAAATTTAGCTTTGCTCCAGAGACTTTCAGTGGGGTGTACTCATTTTTGCATCACACTAATTTGAGTAAAACTGAAAAATGTGTAATCTAAGTTATATTATTAACCTTACTTTCATGTTATAAGTTAAACAGATGTTATATAAAACTTAGTCTTGTCAACATTTTGGAAAATGTTTTTGTGTTCATTGAGATATTGTTTAAAATTTTACTTTTCAAAGGGGTGTACTCATTTACGCTGAGCACTGTATATGTGTATATATATATATATATATATATAGAGAGAAATTAGAGATGCTTTTGATTATTAATATTTAATGAAATTATATTATATATAATATAATTTTATAATATTATATTAATATTATATAAAAAATCATAAGGCCTTTATTTAATTTGTTACACTTTTAGTAAATGTCTATGTTTAATATTGTAAGTTTCATTATATCAATTAATTAGACATGCTTTTTGATTAATAACATTTAATTAAACCATTAGAATGGAGTCTAAAAAAACATAAAAACAGGAAAAATGATGATGATGCTGATGTCATCTGCTTAAGTCATTTCACAATTACAAAAAGTGAGATGAACAGGTGTTAGATAAAAGTACTTTTGTGTGAAATGACAGAATAAAGCCTAAAACACTGAGGACTGTACAGTGTTTTTCTCTGGACACTGAAGCGTGGACTTCTGTAGAGGCCAGGAAGGAAACCCGACTGGAAGAGCTTCTTGTAGAGATGGCTAATGCACTGAAACATTAACCACAACCTCAAAAACAAACCATTTTACAGCACATTAGCCTAAAGACCACATGAAATGAATTGACAAGCATTTGCTGATGTAGTTCCTGTTGATAGAGGAAGTTTGTGCGGATTCTATGTAAGGATTTTAATCAATAGGCTTTGTTTTACAGCTTCAGGACCCCAGACTGCTCACAAAGCAGCTTTAAAGAAATGCATACGGTTAATATCCATAATGCCTTATATCCACATTTATTAGTTTAAGAAACAAATGTCTCCATGAAACTAGATACAGCGGAGTCATCCTGGAAATGACGCTAGCGTGTCCGCATGAGGCCGTAGCTAAATCGGTGCGGTACAGGAGGTGAGCAGGGCACTGCTCTGCGTCTATTACATGCTGCCCCGCGTCTGCTGGGGTTTAATAATTTAGGACCTCCTCCCTCCAGACCAGCACGAGCTGCAGGCCGTTAACTCCTTCCTGCCTGAAGCGGAGCGCTATGCACTGCAGCAGATCAAATCTGTTCGTCATGATCTCTGACAGCAGTCACACATCACATCATGACTGAACCTGATCACGGTCTCTGTGGATATGTGTTCGGCTCCGGTCAGCAGAAGATTAGTGCTCAGGCCTGAAAGCATTGTTGAGTTGATATGAATGACGGCATGATCTAGGGAAGGTGTTTTCCACAAGAAAGTTAAAAGCAGTGTGGTCAGAGCGGACTGGACCCAAATGCACCCTAACCAGAGCGGATGCATACATCTCAGTGAAGCACTGTTCTGTGATCAGTAGTAAATCTCCATCTGAAGGCCAGAGAAACTCCAAATACAACCCGGGAGATCCCTACAGCGCTAGCTGAATAAACAAAATTTAACTGCTATCATTGAGTCAACGTAACTCAAACACATGACCTACGACAATATACGTTTTATCGGAGTTAATCTTATTATAATAAAGTAAATAATATTGCAATGCTAATCGACACAGCCTTTATCACTGCTTAGAATACTATGAAATATTGCGTGCCTTAAAGGGGTGATCGGATGCCCATTTTCCACAAGTCGATAGGATTCTTTAGGATCTTAATGAAAAGTCTATGACATAATTTGATTAAAATTTCTCAGTAGTGTAAAAAAACACCTTTTTTACCCTGTCAAAATCAGCTCTGTCTTTAGCACGCTGATCTAGTGCATGTTGCTTTAAATGCTAATGAGCTCTGCTGACTCTGCCCCTCTCTTCCGTGGAGTGACGAGCAGACTGTAAACTTTAGCCGCGGAACTTGTTAACTAGCACATTATTAAGAAAGATGATTTGCAAAGATTCATAAAAACCCTTATACTCACTGCTTCTGTAGATGAAGCAGGATCACGAATGATTTGGGCGAACATAAACGCACGCATTTAGATAGATTGGCGCATTCACTTCAAAGCCAAACTAACGTAATCCTCTAGATCTTCAGCGGCTCAGATGTCGGGAGTAAATGACGACTGCTATGTTCATTATTATATCCAACAATAAAACACGTTAATCGCTTAATCTGAGACATCTTGTCTTCCCTGCACCGGAGTGGACACTATGCTTACAGCTCTCAGCTCACTCAGGGGGCGGGGCTAAGGTAAGACAGTCCTGTCAATCAACTAATGTGGGAGGGGCCTGTGCAGAACTACTTCATTCTGACAGGAATCTCAGAACAGCCTGATTTGAGAAAGAGGATTTTAAAATGACCACTGGGTAGATTTTTATCATTATAGGATGGATGTGTACAGACACCTCCAACACACATTTATGTTCAAACAACTTGTAAAGTGAATTTAGCATCTGATGACCCCTTAAATTATTCTGTTTAATAAGCCACATCATCTCACAGATGGATTTATGACGTTATGAAGTGATTGTGGAGTAAACATGTTATTAAATGTGGTATTTTCACCTGCTTTCAGATGGAGCAGCATTTACTACACAGAGCCATAGTTCACTGACAAGCTACACAAACAGCTTTCATAATCGCAGAACGATATCTTCGATTTCCTAATCGTGCAATAATATCGTCTGCGATTATGAACGTGACGTTGCGTAGCTTGTCGGTGAACCACGGCTCTGAGTAGTGAATGCTGCTCCATCTGAAAACACGTGATGGAGATTTACTACTAATCACAGAACCGGCTTTACTGATGAGATGCACAAGATCATCACATTCAATTAATCGTGCAGCCCTATTCAAAAGCATACTTAAATTTTTCCCCCATCATTTAATATTTTTGCATTGAAAATGTTATATTTAATACATTAATCTCATCTCAACTGTAATCATAAAAGCCTTGATGTCACTTGATGTCTCACATGCATTAAACTGAGTAAATACATCTAAAAGCAGCATGGTTGTGCCACCTCTGCAGTGCAAACATGGACCCTGATTTCATTTGACTGGTAAAAAACCCACCTTGTATTATTATAAACTATTATATAGTTTAATAAATTTATTTCACAAAGAAGAGTAAAAAAAGCAGCCCTCATCATAAAATGCACCACAGAAAATACATTTAAGGGGGCAAGTATCACTTGTAATGGGACAGTTAATGTCTGTGGTTAATGTAGAAACTGTAAAGCTGCTTTGCATCGATTGGTATAGTGAATAAACTTGAATTGAATCGGTTGATCTAAAGGCGCTTCTAGATTTGTTCCTCAGTCTGGATGGAGGAATGAGCCGCTGTCTGTGCTGCTAGTGAATACTGTGAAGGGAGCTGTGTGCACAGCAGGAGAAAGCGCGTCGACTGTAACATGCATCTGCACAGAGCGAGCGCCGTGACGCAACGCCACAAAAATAGATATGTGCTCCAATTATCATCAGAGCTGCTGACTCTCCAAGGGTTTATAATGTGACCGCGTCATTCGCACTGCAGAACGGGTGTACAACTTTCACTGCCGGAGAAATCTGATTCTCTACTAAATATTTGGCAAGTCATTTCAGCAATTCAAAAGATAGATTTTTTTAATAGAAGTCATACTGCTTTGACATTGAAAAGTAGAGCGCTTGCAGTGAATTCACTTCAAACTATGTGTGCTCCGTGCAGATCTGGGTCTGTGTTTACATCAAATGACACTGATACCTAACAACTGTGCACAAATTCCTGATTCCTAAACCACTGCATCCAAAGAAACCTTTTTAAAGATTGAAATGGTTGTAATAGGGTAGACATGTAATATAATGCTGTTCAGTGAATGCATGTTCCTCCTACCTTGTACAAGACAAAGTCTGCACTTTTATTTTTCTTTATTATTTGCATTGAGTGATTTTAACCTCTGCTTTAAACCGAAGAAAATAAGTGGTTTTGTTGTTGTTGTGTTAGAATGTAATGTTTATATTTTAAAGCATTTTTTCCACATCATAGTTTACACGATACACTCACTATATGTGACCCTGGAGCACAAAAGCAGTCTTAAGGCCTGTACACACCGGGACGAATATCGGCGCACGTTATTCGCCAGTGTTTTTCAACGCGTTTTTTGTGTTCACACCCAAGCGATTTTCGCTGACGATGAGCCGAGTGAACATGCAAATTCATTCCCTGACATTAGATGGCGCTTAATGTAAAACAGAAATACCCCGGTACACAAGGTGGCGCTGCACAACTTTACGCTTCTGACACTCGCTTGTCACTCAGAAGAAGAGAGCAAGTATTTACGCGCTTGTCAAAATCATACAAATTTGTCATAAAGTTATTTGTGTTCAGACACCAACGAGACCAGCAGCTCTACATTCATCTTGCATTGCATCTTCTTTGTCTTCTTATTTCTTCCGGCAGTGTAGATCTCACCGTCGTTTAGATTTTTTATAGTAATACAAATAATTTAGTTCAGTTAGAGGACACTGCAATTAAAACTGACGCTGCTGCTCAATGCAGTGCACCGAGCGAGCCATGCATCACAGTATTGATTTTACCTGTATTTTAAATCAAACATTGTGTTTGGGGTTATAATTGATAACCAGATTTCGCCGCGGGATTCATTTCCTGAATATAACGTGGTAACGGTCGGTAACTCTGGTGCAATTTGAATGGGAGCGGGCAGTCTAACAATATCCCGTTCCTGACGTCCTTTCAGAACAGCATATCTGCGCTTTATTCTTATCGAGCACCAG